>CM061920.1:38087153-38427176 GCA_031002005.1 Vandiemenella viatica | reverse complement strand
AATCACGTTCTTCTCCAACTATAACAATCGCTACTTCATTGATGGTAGGTGCATTGTAACGTCTGGAATGCGGTCCGATTGGTGTTTTGTCGGCTCTTATATGGATTGCGTAGTTATCCGCCGGCAAGTTATCAATTGAAGTTTTGAACAATTTTATAAGGGCGTTGTGTTGGTGCAGAAGAGTTTGCAAAGTTGATATAATATGCCGTTTGGTGCCTGATCATCGCTGATCAACTTGCAAATCATCGTCACCCATGAAGTATATTTGTAAAAATTTATGTTCAGCATCGGGCACTGGTAGAAGTGATCCTAAGCGATGATATATTTGTCCTTGAATTTTGAAAGTTGGCAAATATTGGTCTTGGAATATTTTATCGGCTCCAAAGGATGTCATTTGAAAATCCGAATTATATTTGCGAATGTTTTGTAAAAAGTGCTTAGAATCGATAGAGTTTCCCAAAGCAATGAGAACAGTGGTTCGGGCGGTGGATGCAAAGTCGGAAGTCTAACTTTGCCATTCGCGCAGCACATTCCAGGTGTTTCATTGTTGGACTTTCATGCACTGCAATGTCCACACAGGTTATCCATTTTACCGATTTGTACACTTGGATGTAGACTGCAATCATAGTTAACATTATACTGGAACGGAGCAAGATTCAAGTCAAAATGCACGGTTCGTCGAGTTCGAGCAGCTCGTACACGTTCTGCTTCCACCCTTGCTGTGCGTTGCTCTTCCGATTCCAAGGCACGCGATCGAGCAGCTCGTACGACTGAGTAGCTCGTACACGTTTCGCTTCCAGTCTTCCTGTTCGTTGCTCTTCCGATTCCAAGGCACGCGATTGAGCAGCTCGTACACGTTCTGCTACCACTCTTGCAGTTCGTTGCTCTTCCGATTCTGATGCACGCGACTGAGCAACTCGTAAACGATCTGCTTCGTTGCTTTCTTGTCGTTCCTTGCTTGTTTGAGATGCACGTAAACGCTTTTTGTTTCGTGCTTCCGCTGGTAGATCTTCCAATCGATGTGCGCTTAGGAGGCATGATTAGCCTATTTTGACAGATAATGCAACAACAACTGCGAACAAAACAACAGTATTCGTAACTAATGTATATAGTTTAACACTTGAACGTCTTGCTTCTGGTTCCTCACTTGTTTGAGAAGCTATAGTTGAACTGATTCTGGTACACGCAATAGGCTATTTCATTAATTTCTGAAAACAATATCAGTTTATATAATCATGTTGAAGGAACCCGCAAAAAGTGCTTTCATTTAATTCCGTTAGATATTTCTACAGAAAATTACAAACAAAAATACGCCATTTAAATTTGGCGCGAACAGGCTTTCACACGTCACACCAATGTATCCAAAGATGCAAGTCAAAGTTATCCGTTGAGTAGATAGCGCTAATCTATTTATGTTATTTTTTAAGAACGTATTTCTTAAAATAAACTTAGTTACAAATGGTGTGCAGTGCCAGAGTACAGAAATACGTCAATAAAGATAGGGACGCGTCATAAATTAAACGCCCTGTATATATTACGTAAAAACTGATTACAACTTGCTCGCAGAAATCATGATATAGTGGATAATTCAGTTGTTTCATTCTGTGAATACCACTTCGATGTAGTAAACATTTACTATTAATAACTTACAATGTAGACAAAATATTTAAATGATGTCATAATACTGCTGTTTCAGTGGCAAGACGTAACATTTTCAAGCAATAATTCAATTCTAATACAGCCTGGACCAAATTTTTCAGGCAGAAATTAGGTTCTAATACAGCCAGGGCCAGCAAGACATCGTTAAATATACTTGGAAAAGTATTTCTAACGTTGTCTTGCATTTAAATGCTGCAGTATTAAGACGCCAATTCCTTGAGGAATCGCGATCTCCAGTAATCCCCTACAAACTTAACCTAACTTCACATCATCATCAAAACATCGAAAATTACAATTTGATTATGAATTCTTGTAGAACTCGACTAAATAAATCGAAAATAAATATTAAATTTTTTGATATCTCACTTTGTTTTCGAGTTTTAGCATGTTAAAAATCAGTTATAGGTAGTCTATTACTCCATGTACTTTTGGTGACGTTTCTTCTGGCCCAGGCCGTATTTCAACCATAATAACATTCAATAGGAGAAAGTAAAACATGTATAGGTAATTTCCACCGCGAATATATAGTGGTATTGGGAATTTTTATTCAGGTCCAGGTCGGATCTCACCCTAACCTCCTCACTTTTGGCATACAATATGTCGAGAACTAAGCTAGATATCAAGAAAATGTATCATTTGTTTTTGATTTGTCTCGTCGAGTTACATTATGGAGAAGAGGGGTGGGTTTTTAAATACTTGTTTTTTGACAGGAACCATTTTCGACATCCCCTCGACAATTCACCATAGCTTCGCCGTAATCGGACGAACGGTTTGTGGGTTTGTTTAAATTATGGGGTGTTATGGAAAAAAAAGGGGTAATTAAGGTGGTGGAAAGAGAGGAGAGGGATTGGGTTTTGGGAAATTAATGTGTACAGTATTTCTCTCTCTTTTTTAAAGTATAAGTGTACAAGTTCTTATCTAAATCGGATAAAAATGTGGTTTGCCTAAATTATGGGGTGAAAACGTAATGGGGTTCGAAAGGGGGAGAGGGGATGAATATTCGGAAACCATACGTAGGCAGTATTTTTCTGTTTGTTTTAAAGTATAAGTGTACAAATTCTTATCTAAATCGGATAAAAAATGTGGTTTGCCTAAATTATTAGGTAAAAACGTAATGGGTTGGAAAGGGGGAGAGGGGAATGAATATTCGGAAACCATACGTGGGCAGTATTTTTCTGTTTGTTTTAAAGTATAAGTGTACAAATTCTTATCTAAATCGGATAAAAAATGTGGTTTGCCTAAATTATTGGGTAAAAACGTAATGGGGTTGGAAAGGGGGAGAGGGGATGAATATTCGGAAACCATACGTAGGCAGTATTTTTCTGTTTGTTTTAAAGTATAAGTGTACAAATTCTTATCTAAATCGGATAAAAAATGTGGTATTGCCTAAATTATGGGGTGAAAAAATTATGGAGGTGGAAAGGGGGCAAGGGGATTAACATTCGGAAACCGTATGTAGGCAGTATTTTTATGTTTGTTTTAAAGTATAAGTGTGCAAATTCCTATATAAATCGGATAAAAAAATGTGGTTTTGTCTAAATTATGGGGAATAGGGGTTGAGTTTTTTGAAATTTTGTTTCACAGGAACCTTCGCAGACGCAAACTAGAAAACTCTCCAAAGTTTCATTGCAATGTGATAAATGGTATAGGAATGCATAGAAGACGAACAAACCCACAAACACACAAACAAACCTTTATTTGTAGAACTAGCTGACCCGGCAATGCTTCACTATTGCTGGACTTGAGTAGCCACATAGATTAAATGAAAAAATATTTACATATAAATTTTAAACTGCTGTTTCATTCATTTTCAGTTGGAAAGGGTGAGAGGGGATGCGCTTTGGAAAACATGTGCAGGCAGTATTTTTCTGTTTGTTTCAAACTATAAGTGTGCAAATTCCCATTGAAATCTGATGAAATATGTGGTTTTGTCTAAATTATGGGGAGAAGGGGTGGGTTTTTTAATTTTTTTTTGACAGGTACCTTCTCCGTCATCCCGTCAACAACTCACCAAAGCTTCACCGTAAACGAACGAACGGTTTGCGGGTTTGTTTAAATTATGGGGTGTTATGGGGAAGAGGGGAGAGGGATTGAGTTTTTGTGAAATTAATGTGTACAGTATTTCTCTCTCTTTTTTAAAGTATAAGTGTACAAATTCTTATCTAAATCGGATAAAAAATGTGGTTTTCCTAAATTATGGTGTAAAAACGTAATGGGGGTGGAAAGGGGGAGAGGGGATGAATATTCGGAAACAATATGTTGGCCGTATTTTTCTGTTTGTTTTAAAGTATAAGTGTACAAATTCCTATCTAAATCGGATAAAAAATGTGGTATTGCCTAAATTATAGGGTAATGGGGGTGGAAAGGGGGAGAGGGGATGAATATTCGGAAACACTATGTTGGCAGTATTTTTATGTTTATTTTGAAGTATAAGTGTACAAATTCCTATCTAAATCGGATAAAAAATGTGGTATTGCCTATATTATGGGGTGTTATGGGGAATAGGGGGTGACTTTTTGGATTTTTTTTTTCACAGGAACCTTCGCAGACGCACACTCGAAAACTCTCCAAAGTTTCATTGCAATCTGATAAATGGTATAGGAATGCATAGAAGACGAACAAACAATCATTGATTTTTATATATAAGATTTTTGTCTTATTTGATGTACACTATCACCACCTAAAAAATTTTACACTTTTTTTTAATAGCCTGTATAGCCCACGCCAGGCAACAGTTGCCGGTGACGTCACGGTCATGTGCGCCGGCCACCTCTCGTTGCAGTGGTGGTAGGGTAGCAAGTTTGGTGGTATGAATTGGACAGAGGGGCGGATGCCTTGGTGGAGATACACACGATAAGTGGGTCGGCTGGCGGTCAGAATGCATTCTGCAACGACTTCGATGACTGACTCTACATATATACTCTGCAATTCACAAAATTGTGGTTGGCAGAGAGTGTTTTGCACGTAACCTAATCTCTACTCTGTGTATTCCGATCCTGAATGGCTTGAGGGAAAAAAATAATTCATAGAAGCATCAATGCGACACCTTATTATTTCAATCTCTTATTTCTCCTATCATTGCGTACCAAATAGGTTGGTGGACGAAATATTTCATCGCACTCGTAAATGAAAATGGGTGGTACGCATAAGTTCAAACGAAAATTGCTTCGTCTTCCTACTAGAAAACCCCAGTCCAATCAACGAACCAATTCTTTGAAGCTTTGGTAAGGTCTGTAACTAGCAGTAACAATTCGAGCTATTGTTCTCTGTACTTTCTCTGCACTGTCAATCTTCCTCTACGAAACGGATCCCAAACGACACAATAGTAGTCCAAATGTGAGCAAACGAGAGTTCCCTACGATGTCTCCCTTGTGATTACAATTTTTCAAGATTCGACCTATGAATCACAGCCTAGAATTAGATCTACCCACGTATGTGCAGGTCCATTTCATGTTTCTTTGTACTGTTACCCCCCCCCCCCCCCCAAATACAGTACGGAATTAACCAAATCAATAACTGAATTGTTATTTAGTTCTTCTGAGTAAACGGATTCTTCTTGTTAGTTACGCACATTACCTTGCACTTTTTAGAATTTAGTGTAAGTTGCCATTCGTCGCAGCATGCCGAAATAACAGCCATATCGCGGAGAATTTCTAAACACTCGCCTGAATTCGTGGAAACCCAAAATCTGGATACTCAGATGGGGATTTGAACCACAGTCCTCCTGAATGCGAGGTCACAGCGTTAACCGCTCACCCACATAAGGTTCGAGTTGTAGTGTGGCATGCTTGGATTTCTAGCGACATCGGCGGAGGTCAGGTAACTGTGGCATTAGTTAGGTCACATCCTATTATATAAAACGTTAATCTGGAGTCTGCGTACGTCGTCTATAGCCAGGGCCGACGTTGGGGGTGGGGGGGGGGGGTAAGCAGAGCAAAAGTACCCGCACGTCCCATGGGGGCCCTCCGGCCAGTATGCCAAAGTAAATAAAAATCAAACGCAACTTCTACAATCTGCACCTATCATAGTGAACAAAAGGCGAGAGCGCTGGAGGCCCATACCTAATCTTCGGGATTGTTTTTTAAAAAACATATTCATATGTAACTATTGATTAAATAAGTGCAATATACTAATACATTGTAGTTGTATGACAAAAGCGCCCAGTGACATACAAAACTGACAAACCCACACGGGGTGAGTGGGGGGTTTTACAGTATACCTGCCCTCCACTACCTGCACTTATTTCGATGTTATACTGCTCACTAGTTACCAGACCCGGCGAAAGGGGTATTTCCTCAAATCCAGTTGATACACGAAATCGATAATGCTTGGTGGGATATGATAAGTATTTTATTTAATTGACAAATCAATCGATATGGAACCTGGTTACTGGATATTAAAGTGTAGTAATTTTCAAAATTATTTCTTCTTGTGATACATGCGTCACAGATTTGTTGTAAACATTAGCAACAGAAATTGCAAATGTTGTGGTTGTATTAGGTGTACTCGCTTTTATGTCATGTGTAAAGAGTCTTGTGGATATGGAACAGTAGTCATACTTATTAACGAATCATTAATATTACCAGCTTCTGATTACCGGTTAGTTACTAAACATCCCATTGAATTTCCAATGTTAACTGCTAATACATAACTTCCCATGTTTATTCCACCGATAAGTGTGCAGATACTCTAATTAATCACTGCATATGTAAACAATTTGAACAAACAGAAAATCATGCAGTATTTTAGCGAATGTGAATAACTATGTCACCTTCCCGTTCTACATCCCAAGAAAATTTTTTGTCATTCACCTTTAGTTACGAGATCTTAAGGAAGGCAGGGGAATGCAGACTCTTGTTCACTTACGTCACCTGTGTGCAGAGCCGGCGTTAGGGGGGGGGGGGGGTAAGCGGGTCAAAAGTAACCGGGCCCCGCCGACTGACGCCCATTGTCGCCTAGCCAATTGTGGAGCTTAAAAAAAAAAAAGATCGCCCATTTTACCCCGGGCCCGAAATTCCTAGCGCCGGCCCTGCCTGTATGTTTTTAGTAGGACACTGTAGCGCAAAAATGTTAATATTACATACGTGCAAGTATTGGAATATTTATAGACTTATTCTAATTTCCATCATCTGATACAAAATTTTAATGTAAGTATCAGAAAAATATATTAGTAAAAGTTAGGCCAATGTATTAAAAGTCAAGTAGTTTTATTTCTTGCCGTATGGAACATATATTACACACTCTATGTACGAGTATGCATGCACGAATTTTAAACTACACTTCCCTCGTCAAGTTCTAGCTTCACATACTGACAGCAGCGGTGCTCGTTCTGACGACTTTAAAACTTTTTTTACTAGTACCATATTACCATATAATAATAATGTAAAGAAAAATCATTATTAAAAGACTTAAGTGACTGAAAAACAATTTTTATGTTAGGTAACTTTTAATTTGCCCTTCAGATAAAAGTGTTACATATAACGTTCAATTCATTGATATCTGCAATTTACATTATAAAAATTCTTCTCGGGTTTTCTTCCGGATAATTCTCAAATACAATTTTTATCTTTAACACTTTCTTCTTTTCATCATTTTAAAGCGATTTTCGACTTCTAAAGCATTAGGAAGACATTATAGACATAAATGTTCACGCTTTCGCCATTTTATAACGGTTTACGCTTCCACTTTTGTTTACTTGAGAAGGCGGCAGACAGGCTGAGCTGCAGGGCGTCCGACTGGCGCACAGGTGACAGTCGCACAATGGTCTATAATCCCCTGCCTTCTTGGAAGGACGGTGTCACCAGAAAAACGTATCTTTCAGCCCTGACCACACCAAGAGCGCATAGTTTGCAAAAGTTTGTGGAACTTGCAAACGTTTGTGTGTTTGCAGTCGAATGGTTTGACTGGTTGGCTCCACTAACTAAATATTCGCAAATAACAGTTTATGTGCGAACATTTGTCGTCGTTCGAACTGCTGCCTGCAGTGTCTAAATGGCTCCGAGAGGAAATCTTTTTGCTAGCGCTGTTTTAAGTGAAGAAGAGGACATTATTAAAATAAAGAAGAAACTTAAATTTTGGATATCGCATTTTTAAAATAAAAAAATGAAAAATCTACACGACTGCTGTATAACTTAAGAATAGATGATATGAGTGGTTTATTTTTTAAAAAATTCGTTGTATGTCACCAGAAGATTTTGAATTCGTAACTCTGCTGATTGGTCCAAGAATATGTAAACGAGATACAAGTTACAGAGACACTATTTCCGTGGAAGCTAGATTGGCAATAACACTTCGCTTTTTGACTAAAGATGATTCCCGCAATAATAGAAAACCTAAATGTAAATAATTTATAGAATTACATACCTTTTCCTGCCATCATCGAGTTCTGCTGATTAACTTATTCTTTTCTGAACGAGGAGAGCAAAGAATTTACTTTCCACTTAACAACATTAATAGTGGTTTCCGTATCTGTTGCGATATCGCTCCAGGCATTATGGTTTTTAATTTTGTTGTGGTAACATTTGTGACTACTCTGCCTAATATGCGGCTTTAATTTATATGATTTAATTAAGAGTAAACATTTCACTATCCCAGCTCGTAGTTATATTTAAAATGCACTTGAAGCTGAAACTATTCAGAACACGCACCCCTGATGTTGAACCTATCTCCACTGATCACTCACTGTTCGCGCAGGAACAACGAATTCCTTCGGCCGGAACAACTGCAATCGCCAGCAAATCTTTGTTCCTGCGCGCTATTCTCGTCTCCACCGGACAAACTCAGAGTTCGCAAATATTTCAAACGTTTGCAAACATTTTGCGCGCTTGGTGGATCCCCACATTAAGACTAGGGGCGCTCTTAGGATTTACTGTGAGACAATTTTTATTTAGTGACGCAAATGGAACGATTTGTTTTCAATTCGAATCAGGGTACATTACACTAAAAATATCAGCAATAAAAATTTTGCAAAAATACCCGTTTTTCAATGGGTGCAACTGTACCAAAAAATAATAGACTGCTCCGCTGCTGAGAAATCATGACTTACAAGCAATATATTGTTAATTTATGTTAGAAATATTTGTACACAGAAAAACTTATTTGATAAGCTGAAAAAAAATACTAAGCTTTCACTTAAATCTGCAGAACCTTTTTAACTTTACTATTTTTAGTTTCTTGTATTATATAACACCGACCCGTCACTACTAATGTATGATAGCCTTCAGAAGCCAGTAACTAGGTAGCTGAAAAAGTTACCTCTTTACAGTGGATGAAACGATTACCCAAGCAATCTACGAATGAAAGATTCTTACTCAATAGTTAAAAAAAAAAAAATGCCTTTCAAGAAGCATGTAGCGTCCCATAAGGGAACGCCCAAATCTCATTCTGGGGAAAATCTTTACAATTACAGAAGCTATTTAAGCCACAAAAACGTGCTCTAAGAGGTATCTACGGGAAAAAAACCCACGGACCGTTTAGGGAGCGTTTATGTTGGAGCTGCGATAAACGATGAGAGCGACGATAAACGCGGCGACAAGAGCTTCGATAATAGCGTAGAATCGTGTTTTATATTGCAGGATTGTCAACCGGCTTGACATGTAGAAATCTAACTTATTCCTTTCGTGTGGGAGTTCAATTGCAACAGTTTTAGAAATTGTAAGAGAAATAATTATAGAAAATATTTAAACCACTACATATGATAATTCCAGGGGAACAGAATTTCGTATAAAAAAAAAAAAAAAAAAAAAAAAGCTGCAGATTATTAATTTGCCGAATTGCTAACATTAACGTTTAGAGAGTGACAATAATGTATAACTTTAATTCTTGACTGGTGAATTCAGAACAATTTAGTGACAATTAGTTTAGTTTCATTCTCCAATGTATAACACGAGTATATTTGTTTCAATAATTATCTAAATTTCTTTTCTTCTATAACTTCTATCAAAAAATTACCAGATTTTTCCTCAAAATATGACCATATGACAATAAAAATTACTGAAATATGACCAGAATTAGGAAAATGGCCTGAATTTGCATTTATAGCCTATATAAAATACGTTTAAATACAATCAGAAACGTTGAAACAGTGTTTATTTCCGCATTTCAGCTCAAAAAGAAGGCAGGAAAAAAAATATGACTTTTCCTAAAGATCCGAACCCTACTTATGAGGGGATTCAACTATATCCGTGGCACCCGCAACTTGATGACGAGTTCTTATGTAACTCGATGAGGCAAACTGAAAGTAAAAAATAAATTTTTTGACACCTCGCTTAGTTCTCGAGATATTGTACCTTAAAATTGACATGGGTAGGTTGAACTGCGGCGTGGACCAGAAGAAAACTTTCGCCATATCCAAATTTGATGATGAATTCGTACGCTACTTAACGAGACAAATCGAAAATAAAGAATAAATTATTTTGATATTTCACTTACTCGAGATATTGTACCTCAAATGCGAGGAGGCCCAGAAAAAAAAAAAATTCGCCGAAACCACCATATCTGCACTGTGGAAATGCAATATAGGTGTTTTATTTTTTCCTAGTGATTGTTGTTAGGTTGAAATACGGCCTGAAAAAAAAAGTCAGCAAAATTACAAGGAACTATACCTATTACTGATTTTTAACACGCTATACCTCGAAAACCAAGCAAGACGTCAAAAAATTTTATTCTTTATTTTCGATTTGTTTCGTTGAGTTCTATAAGAATTCATCATCAGATTGTGGCGCCACAGTAATGATAGAACTGCCGCTTTTGATGCAGACTGGACCAAAAGATAATTTTGCTGCACATCCAGATTGGGTGTTTCATTTTTTTACTAATCCTTGTTGAAACGCGGCCTGGACCAGAATAAAAGCGTCACCAAAATCCGAAATTTTAAAAATAGCCTAAGTCAATGTTTAGAACTTTTTTAAAAAATGATCACTTCAAAAGACCTTATAGTTTCTGAGCTTTCTTAGAAGATATTGTGCTGTTAGCGGCCTATATAATTTTGCTAGCAAAATCAGAACATTCATAAGTCAGAAGCTAACAACTAATATTAAATAAATAGTTTGTTCTCTTCTCGTACACACCGCATTTCAACCTACCAACATTTCCATTAATATTGCCGCTACAAAATCAAACTATGTAGACACACATAAACACATGAAATGCATCGCGAACTACATTTCTGGCTACAGCGTTTATTTAATCACGTTTAGTAGTTGACACAGCACAAATTATCACAATTAATTTCAAAGTACACATTCAGTGTAAACTGAAACTTGAGTAAAGCCTGCAGAAAAGCATATTCACTGTGTCGCGATGTAAACTTGACCCGCTTAAATTAAATTTTCAACACTTGTCTACAATGAGGCTAGCTTTTCAGGTCAAAGTAGTAACATATGCTAATTGTCTACACTGCACCAACAAAAATTTGAGAACGATATGATCCTATTGAGAGCAATGAATAAATTTATAGCGATAGGTCCTAAACTTGCAGTTATCTATCAGATACTTCAAGAATGATAATACAATGTGACTTACTTATGAAACGCAATTCCAGGTTGTTTCCTAACTTGTCTGTTTTTGCAACCATAAGCAACACAACTTGACATTGTAGAAAACTTTAGTATATTAGAAAATGAAATATTGTCAGCAGCTGAGACAGTGCACACAGCCCAATGTTCTGTGGGGATCCCTATGGCCGCCGCACATGCGCAGTAGGCGATCAGTTTTTTCATGACGTTTCATAGATTTAGCGTTATTTCGTCTGCATATATTCCTTCCTCCATGGGTGAAGGTCCCTTGCGTCTACTCCATATATTCCTTCCTCCATGGTTGAGCATTGCTCAGTCCTCAGTCGATACTGCACGGAAGCAGGATTATCAGGTTAGTCGCTAGATAACTGATTACGGTCGTTGTAGTGTAGCTAGTTAAGTACTTAGAACTATCCCCTCGCAGAAAAGTTGGTGCCATTTTTATTAAATTTGGAATAAAAATATTATTTTGCATATGCTGATATGCAGGAATGTTTTTTACAAGCTTCTGTTGCATCGGCAGTACAGAAATGGACCATGTCGATCAAGAGGACATTAATGTTGGCATTTGCATTAAGTTGCCAAAAAGTGAAAGTGATTGTATTAGTGCAAGCGACAGTGATAGGGACGATATCCCTTCAGAAAGTGAACATCTTTTAAAAGCGAGTTCGACAGGGAATGAGAAGCTTTTAGATTTCGATACCGGCTGTTGAGTGAAAAAAACGTTTCAATAGTTTAGAGATAGAAAAAGCTGTTAAGCGAAGACCTGAGCAAAAACCAAAAAGGCTGTCGCAGGACAGAAAATTTAATCAATATTTCCCTTCAAATGTTTTTGAGCGTTTCTTAAAAAAAGGTGGATGTTTCAAAAAGGGACTGGTTTGTATGGAACAAAGAAAAGCAAGCATTGTACTGCTTTGCTTGCCGATTGTTTTCGCAACGTATGGATGTCTCTAAATCTGATTTGGCGTTAGGCTACGGTTGGGGGAAGAGGCTGGAAAAAACTGAAACAAAAAGTGAGTTAACATGAGAGCAGCGCTGATCACAAAACGTGATACTTAGAATGGCGCAAATTAGAAAATGCGCTAAATAGTAGTTACGCCATAGAAAATCTTTTAGACCGAAATATAGTAAGGGAAGAACAATATTGGACCGAAGTATTTCATCGCGTAATCGAATCTATTCTTTTCCTTGTGGAAAGGGATTTAGCTTTGAGAGGTGATAGTGACTTAGTCGGAGATCATCAAAATGGCAATTTTTTGAGTGTCTTAGAGTTTTTGGAGAAATTTGATCCCATTATGAAATAGCATTTAAGAAAAATTGAAGCGTTGCAACAAGGAGGAAAACGTATGGTTCATTATCTGTCCCATGATATTCAGAACGAATTTATCGAAAAAGCTGGAGAGTTTGTTCGTCAAACTATTTTAAGAGAGGTAAAACATAATAAATACTTTTCTGTTATAGTCAATGCAACTCCCGATAAAGCCCAAACAGAGCAAAACGTTTTTATACTGCGCCACATTGCCTTTGATGATGAAAACCAATACAGAATTAGAGAGCGTTTTCTTGGCTTCGTTGATTGTGAAGAGAAGACTGGTCAGGCAATCGCCAGAATGACCTGCAACGAGCTGAAACCTCATGGCTTACTGTTTCCAGACTGTCGTGGGCAGGGTTATGACAACGGGAGCAATATGCGTGGCACACATCAGGGAGCTCAAGCACATATATTAAAAGAAAATCCCCTGGCAATTTTTTCTCCTTGTGGCGTCCATGCTGCGGCGGGTTTCGCAGATATAATCACTTTTTTTGGAATTTTTTCAGAAACGTATAATTATTTTCATTCTAGTCCCAAAAGATGGAAAGTTTTGAAAGAAAATATTGGATCTTCCCTTCGCGGGCTATCGAAAACGAAATGGTCTGCGTGGATAGATGCCGTGCGTCCATTTGCTAAGCATTTGCCAGAATTACAAAGGTTGGTTGAACTTGCATTTAACTTTAATTTGGCTGCAGAGGCACGCACTGAACTAAGGGGCATTCAGAAGTACTTAAAATCATTTAAATGTATCGTCATGTCTACAATTTGGTACAAAGTAATAACTGCAATAAACATACGTAGCGTTGTGCTTCAAGCAAGGGAAGCTACAGTAGATGTGGAAAGTGGCAATATTAAGAGTCTGGTGGAAGAATTAAATGAATTGAGAGACACTTGGGATACCATTTACGCAGAAAGTTGCAAGGTAGCAGAAAATATTGGAATATCATCCGACTTCAATTTGACGATAAGCGGCACAGAGAAACGGAAAGGCAAAAGAAAACGCTTTGTAGATGAAACATCAGAAGATTTAAACCTGCACCCAGAGGACAGTTGTAAAGTAAATGTTTTCGTTATTATTCTAGATACAATTATAGGAAACTTAACTATAAGGTATGCTGCCAGGGACAAAATGATGGACACATTTGGTTTCTTGTGGAACTACATAAGCCTAGACGATTCTACACTATCACAGAACGTGGAATACGTGGCATCTTTGTACAGTGTAGATATTCATAAGCAGGATTTAAAAGAAGAAATTTTGCATTTAAAAAAGATTAATGAAGCTAATTTTGGATCTAAGCCACTTCCCCCTTTGCGTCTTCTTAATGCTCTCCATAAATACAATTTTAATAACATATTTCCCTTACCTATTTTCTGCACTTTGCCTGTTACTGTTGCACAAGCAGAGTGGTCATTTAGCGTTCTCGCAAGAGTTAAAAATTGTTTGAGAACTACAATGGAAAAAGAGCGGCTTGTTGGATTAGCTATGATAGCAATAGAATCGGAGTTAGCCCGCTCATTGGATTATATCGGGATTATAAAAGGATTTTCATCTAAAAAAGCTAGAAAGGAAGTATAATTTTGTTAAGTATAGAATTAATGTAAATTGAGAACATTAAAAAACTTTCTTAACAATGCATTACCTTTTTCATTCTTAAAATATTCTGACTTTATCAAAAAAGTTTATAATAAAAAATGTCGGCCGGAAGAGGGGGGGCTTAAGAATGCTTACCCGGGGCCCGAGAATCTTAGCGCCGGCACTGTCTATAGCTACTATAGCTATTGGCTAGAGAACGGTCACGTGCCAGCCTTCACTCGCCAATCAACAACCCCCATATTACATTCGTACCATCATCTTGCTTTTCGTTTATTTACAGCTAGACGCAGAAATTCATGTAAGGAGAAGGGAATGCAATATTTACGCTATTCTATCTGTATCAGTTATAAGAACTAGGTTAAACAATAACCTAAGAATTTTTTTGCAGACAGTAAGAAATAATGAAGTTTATTAAAAACTTAGAGAAATATAATGCGAAATGTATTATTCAAATAAATAACAGTTATCCGTTTTCGAAATTATAGTCTCCGTCATCTAAAGTAAAATGCATTTATTTATGTAAAATCCTAACTAAATACTCTGATAATCTAACCAGAGTAACGTATTCATATAACGAAAGATATAATTAAAAATCACTTATTCGTTTCTTCTTTTAAGCTTTTCCAGAATAAATTCCTACTACCATTATATATGATATCCTTAGTTTTTGATACATGTGTTAGCTATTAAATGAGGTTTAAGATAACCTTTTTTTATTAAATTTAAATCGTGAAGGATATGACTATTTACTGTATAAGCGATGTGACACTCGCAATTTAACAATGATATTATTGCCGCAAAATAGCAGTGAGCAGAGATATTAGAAATACGGAGAGCAGGGGAGAAAAAAATTAATGCGAGGCAATTTATATGTCACAAAGTTACAATTAGTATGTTCATTTAAATTTACATATTGCTTTTGATTTATCTACAACAACCAGATGCAAAAATTCATGTAAGGAGAAGGGTCTTCTATGTTTACGTTATATTACTTGTATCAGTTATAAGTATTAGATTAAAACATGACCTAAGAATTTTTTTGGCAGAAGATAAGAAACAATGAAGTTTATTAAAAAACTCGGAGAAAGTTTACACGAAATGTACGAATCGCGAAATATATCATTAAAATAAATGACAGTTATCCGTTTTTGATATTATACTTTCCGTCATTTAAAGTAAAGTAAATAAATCGGGATTGCTGGAGATCGCGATACCGCCAGGAATTGCCGTGGTAAAACGCAAGAATTCTCAAGATATATTCTCCGAAGTACATTTAACTGTATTATGCCGGTCCAGGATTTATTACAACCTAACTTCTGCTTGAAAATAATGGTAGTCTACAGGCTGTATTAAAACGGAATTACTGCTTCAAAATAATGTTTTGCGATTGACTACAGCGGTATAATGACGTCAATATTGAATGTTATTTTGGCGGAATCGCTATCTCCAGTAGACCCCATCGTGATTCACTTTTCCTTACAAGCTTTTCATGAATAAATTTCTTCTACCACCACAGGTGATGCCCGTCGTTATTCATATGAGGGTAATAGAAGCTATGATTTTCGAAAGCAATATTAGTGGAGGTTGTGGTTAAGTTGACCAGAATCCCCACTGACACATTTTGTTGCAGCATAATTCACTCTGAAATGAGTTTTACAAACCAATTAAACTGCTTTCATAAGTGCCATGTTACTGAAGGTATTAATTATGCGGGTGAAAGTAGTTCTATATGCATCGTGTTGAATTGTGCCTGGACCAGGAATAAAACTGATATTACATGGATAGCACATGGAGGAAGGAAATATATGGAGACGACGCCAGAGACCTTGTAACATAACCGTTGAAATTACGGATATAATTTTAGTATAAATTGTGATCTGAGAAGTAAATGTAATGTCTTTGGTGTTGAGCGATTACTTAGCGCGCTTTGAAACAGTCTTGTATTGGCGACGTTAGAGTAAGCTACGGTCAGCGAGAGCTTATATGCCGCGGCCGGGAGCATGTGTGTGTGCGTGTCGCTTAACCGAGGCTCAGAGTTGTAAGACATTGTGTGGACATTCTGAAGGTATTTTTGTGGACTATGAAGGTTATTTTGAATGAACTGGTTTCCCATAAACTGTGTATGTGGAACTGCTATTGATTTGGATCACGTCGATTGTGTAATAATTAATTACGGGGCTTGTATTGAATGTTACAATCCTTGATTATCCTCGAACCTGCATTCTTTGGAGAAGAAGTTTAGTTTTTAAGTATCTGCTGGCTTGCTTAGATATTTGTAGTTTCGGAGGAATAAATGTGAGTGAACTGTGAAAGCTGAATTGCGGTGTATTTCTCAGTACTTTCTTACTTGTTTTCTCTGACTACAATTCTAGTTTATCTAACTAGTAAAGATCAGCAGATTGGCGACCGCACGGCTGACCGAACTTTTTATTTATAAGTGTTAATTCATAATTAAATCTGAAAGCCCCAACAAGTACTACGACAAGACGACTGTGAGCTTGCATGGCGCCTCAGTGACAGGACGTGTGGTTAAATAGGCATCTGGAGGAGAAATTAACTTTCAATTCCAGAGCATACACACGAGGATAAAGAGGACAAAGGATAAATTACGGCGAAGTGAGAATAAAGTGACAATTAGGCGCGAAGACGACAATAGTCAAAGTGGAAGATATAACACTACAACGACACGAGGCAGTGAGTCAAAGACGGCGAGCGAAGATAATCTACTCTGAGACCAGTGGAAGGTGGCGCATGAACTCGACGAGCATTTCCGAGCGGAGCCGAGAGCAGCCGAAGGGAGCCGAGCCGGAGCAGCCGACACGAGCGGAGCCGAGAGCAGCCGAAGGAAGCCGAGCCGGAGCAGCTGATTCGAGCCAACCTGCGACCAGCCGAGCTGAGCCGAGCAGACCCGAGTGAAGACACCAAAGCTAAGTGCGCGTGTTGCTGCTAGCGAGCTGCTGCGAAGCGTCTTTTCCTATCTGTTCCGTTCCTTTAATATTTTTTTCCTATAATTTCGAGTCGCACATAGGAAGGAAAACCGAGTTGAGTTTTTCTCTCCTTTTTGCCCATTCCTTTGTCATTCTGGTGACACTTACCGCATGTTGACGCAGCACAAGTAGTTGGTTTCAGTTTGCATGCATTTAATTCTGATATGTTGATTGAGTTTCTTGAATAGCAGCGTTGTATTGGTTTTGTTTGCTGTGAATTGAAGGGGGGAGAAGTAAAGCAACTGAGTTATTATCATAATTGGATTTTCCCGTGGGATTGGTAATATAAACTTACTGAAATGGGGGAAGAGACGGAGCCAAAAATGGCTGAAATGCTGGCTAGGTTGATGGAAGACCTTAAGGACTCTAATGATAAACTTCGTTCCGAGCTTAGGGACTCTAATGATAAACTTGATTCTAAATTTGAAACCCTTAGGGACTCTAATAATCAACTTCATTCCGGATTTGAAACCCTTAAGGGTAGACTTGAAGTAATGGAAAGGGACGCAGAAGTTCGTCACGATAGCTTAGTCAGGGACGCAGAAGTTCGTCACGATAGCTTAGTCAGGGACGCAGAAGTTCGTCACGATAGCTTAGTCAAGGAACAGAAATTGCACATTGCGGAGTTAGAGAGAAAACTCGAAGAGTATAGTGTTAGGTGTATTGGTCGGACGGAGGAGTTGTCCTCTCAAGTTTCCGAGTTAAAACAACAGGTTGAGCAGGAAACGAGTGGTTTGCGCCAGGATACCGGTGCCTTACAGGCGCAATATTTACAGTTAATGGAAAAAAGCGACAGTCAGAGCCACCGCGTAGGGTGCCTTGAAGATCAGATGCAAACATTTCAGGGTAATGTACAACGGAGCTATGCGGAACTGAAGGGTGAGGTCAAAGGGCTGGCAGCGGACGTGGAAAAGGTTTATGAAAATGTTGAGAAGGCGAAACTCCATACCCCTCTAGTGGTGAAACAAGAACTAGTAAAACAAGTTCCCAATGTAGTGAGGGAAGAGCTTGTCAAGTACCAAGAAGTTATAAAGACTTCAGCTTTTCCAGTTAAAGTCAATGATGAAAAGATAGATTGGGAGGAATTTTCCGGAAAGAATTGTATACATCCTGTAAAGTTCATTAGAAATTTTGAAAATTTCGCACCTTTCCTGATGGCTAGCGAAGAAAATAAAATTAGAATGGTAATTCAAACATTTGAGAGGAGAACCTCGTCTTTGGGCTGATCAATTCGAAGACCGTTTTGAAACGTTTGCTCAGTTTAAAACAGATTTTTTAAACCTATACTGGTCGGCAGAAAGACAGATTGCCGTGAAATCCGAATTAATGTTGGGCGAGCATTACGATCCGAATAAAGAGACACAAACTAATTTTTTTATGAGGTGTTACTCATCTTGTAGGTACCTAGATCAACCCCACAGTGAGGAAGAATATGTTAAAATTATTGCGGCTCGCCTACCCGAACAAACGCAATTTATTCTCACCAGCCATAAAATATGTTCAATTAAGGATGCCATAGACATGTTGGGAAGGTTGGATGTCCAGGAGGAGAGGATGAGGAGAGACAAGTCGAAGTTTCAGAATGGTTATAGACACTTTCAGGATAGGCGTGCACGGGGAGGCGGTTACTGGAGAGAAGAAGGAAGGAACAACCGACAACAACCGGTAAATACATACCAACACGGGGCTAGGCAGAGAAACAATTTTGAGCCAAATAACCAAGCTGTAGAGACAGAAACTAATAATCAACACCAACGGTACCATGACAACCAACCTCATAACAGAGAACAGAGGGTAGCCACAGTAGCTGCGAGTGGTGAAAATTGTTTAAACTAATTTCTGCCACTGTCGCGGCCTCATCAGGGGCAGAACCGGTTAAGAGGCCAAATGCGGACGAAATTTCACAGAACGGAAGCGGAGGATTAAGGAAGAAGAAAATTCAGGAAGAAGTTTTTATTTTTGACACTATATTAGGTAATGTTCTAAAGAATGAAGTTGAAGTAAATTGTAAAAGTATTATGGCTGCGGAAACAGACGTTCAAGGGCGTCAGGAGAAATTTGTGGAAGACGATATAAAAGAGAGATTTTTTGAAGTAGCGGAGGAATTTTTTTATGATGCTCTTACAGAGGAGAAGTCAAGATTACGGGAGAATGAGGTTATAAAGATTGAAGTGGAGGGATTTTTATCTGTAAATACGGGAGAAGTAAAGTTGGATAGAATCAAAACAGTACGACAGCCATATGGCTATGACAATAGTGACTGGAGCGGGAGCAGTGGCCGACAGTCGGCGCGTACTAGCATATACCGGAGCACTGTTGGAACCTGTGCCAAAAAAGTTTTGACCGCCGCAACACTGGCGAGCGCGGAAAAACAAGCGAGCGAGTTAGGTCACTCACTCGGAAGCAATAATTTAACTGAATCAGTCATTTTCGATAGCGGAAGATATGAAGAAGTAACTGGTAGACAAAAACCTTCTCAATTTGTAAATGAAGAAAATAAAATTGACAGAAAATCTATACGGTGGAAAACTAATGAGCCCCGACAAACAAGTGTTAAATTTCCCGATTGTGATCAGATGTGTGGAGAGGAGGAGAGTTTCTTTATGGACGAACTAAGTGAACGGGAAATATTTCCATCGAGAAATTTACAGGGCGTGTCGGTTTACCATAATGATCCCAGAGATGACTTGCTAGAAGAAGAACGAAAATTAGTTAGAAGAGAGGCCCAAACACCTACTGTTTTAATAACATTTCGGACTAAGATGGTGGAAGCTTTGGCGGATTCAGGGGCTGAAGTATCATGTATGTCTGAAAGCCTATTTCTGACACTTATTAACGAACCGGCTGCTTGTGTTCACTCGGTATCCGGGATGACGGTGACAACAGGCGAATGGTGGCAAGATTAAAAAGATCACAAGACAAATTCGCGTGGATGGAATGATCGGAGGTCAAACAGTCGAAGTTAAAGCATTCGTAATTCCCAAGTTAACAGTAGATTTGATCCTAGGAGTGGACTGGTTTGAAGAGAAACAGGTGAAGTTAGATTGGGAGGATCATAGTTTACAATTTTTAACAGGAGGAAGACAAGTGAAGGTCCCGTTTGAAGGAAGATGTCGTAGGGAAGAAGAAGTATCTTGCCAAATTAGAGTTATTTCGAAAGGCATGGTGAAGGAGTCGGTAGAACAAAGGGAGCTTAAGGAGGATTCCCTACCCGTTTTACAGGAAGAGGATAAATTAGTACCGCAGTTGGAGTATGGGGAAGAGGACTGGAAGGGAGTGGAGAAGATTATTCAAGAGTTTCAAGAGGTTTTTTCAGATCGGCCTGGATTAATTAAAGGTTACCAGTGTCATTTTAACGTTAAAGAAGATGTACCTTTTGCTGCCAAACCGTATCCTATACCATTTGCAATGAGAAGGAAGGCACAAGAAGAAATAGACAGGATGCTAGAATGGGGCGTAATAGAGCGATCAAACAGCGAGTATGTGAACCCTTTGGTGGCCGTAATTAAAGCAGATAAATCTCTGAGGCTAGTACTCGATGCCAGGTCACTTAACAAAATCCTAATTACAGAAAGGGACCACCCACTCCCTGTCGACGAAATATTACAAAAGTTCCATGGTGTAAAATATCTTAGTTCACTGGATATCACGGCTTCCTATTGGCAGGTGCCTATTGACGAAGCGTCTAGAAAATATACAGCCTTTCGTTTCGAAGGAAAGTGTTTTCATTTTCGAGTTTTACCCTTCGGAATTAACAATGCGGTAGCGAATTTTATAAGGGCTTTGGACCAAGTGTTGGGAAAGATCCTTGAGAGATAGGATTCACACATATGTTGATGACATAATTATTGCCTCGCAGACTCTAGAAGAGCATCTTGAAACTTTACGTGATGTACTTAGCGCTCTGCATAAAGGGGGCGTAACTTTAAAATGGAAGAAGTGTGTGTTTTTGCGGAAGAGTATAAATTTTCTCGGACATGTGATTTTGCCAGAAGGAATAACTGTAGAAGACGCGAAGTTAGAAGCCATTAACAAATTCCCGAGACCATCTAATAAAGTACAGTTAAAGAGTTTCCTCGGTCTTTGCGGATACTACCGGAAGTTTATACCCGGACAAGCACTTAATAGTGTACACCTTAGGGATCTGAGCAAAGCACGAACTCCGTGGGAGTGGACAAACGAATGTGAGGAGGACTTTAAGAAAGATAAAACAAGAACTTTCGCGCAAAATTGTATTAGCTCACCCGGATTGGACTCTTGACATATGTTTGGCCGCGGACGGCTCACACTATGGGCTTGGGGCTCAGGTGTTTCAAGAAGTAAACGTAGGGGGACGAGTAGAACAAAGGACCATCGCTTTTGCTAGTAGGATGCTGAACAAACATGAGTTATCGTACAACATCACAGAGAAGGAAACCTTGGCGGTTATATGGAGTTTTCAAAAATTTCGAGCCTTATTTCTAGGAAGGAAAACCATCATCTATACCGACCATAAGGCGTTATCATTTTTAATGAATTGTCGCCTCGTACACGGGAGGCTTACCCGGTGGGCGCTTGTAATGCAAGAATTTGAATTCGAGATTCGTTACCGACCAGGATCGGAAAATCTAGT
Source organism: Vandiemenella viatica (assembly GCA_031002005.1). NCBI lineage: Eukaryota > Metazoa > Arthropoda > Insecta > Orthoptera > Morabidae > Vandiemenella > Vandiemenella viatica. The sequence continues at coordinate 38,405,494 of CM061920.1, read as the reverse complement.
GGCTGATTGCCTCTCCCGATTACCAATTGGTTTAGTTGAAGGAAGAAATAATATCCACCCTGCTCAGGAAGCGCACTTATACTATATTCACGGAGTTGCCGAGGAAGATAAGATAATAAGTTTGCTAAAGAATATGAAGGAGCTACAGGAGGAGGATGAAGTTATAAAAGCGGTTAAAGATCAGATACAATGTCCGAGTTACCAAGGGAAGTTGAAAAGATATTACTGTATTCACAAAAACATAGTCTTTTGGCGTAATTCGGAAATGAATGAAAACTGGAAGGTATGGATTCCAGAAAGAAGCGTCGACGCACTAATCACTTATCACCATCTTAGCTATGGGCATTTCGGACCAAGCAAATGTTATAGGGTTATCAAAGAAAACTGTTATTTTAATAATATGTCAAGGAGAGTAGCGAAGTTGTTGTCTACATGTGACATTTGTCAGAAGACGAAAGTGGACAGTGTATTGAGGAGGGGTGATATGGAATGCATCTTGCCAGAAAGTGTGTTAGAGTTAGTAGCAGTCGACGTGTGTGGCCCACTGCCGAGGTCCAGAGGCGGAGTCACGCAGATATTGGTAGTTATTGATGTTTTCTCGAAATACGTTAGACTGTACCCTTTGAAAAGAGCGACGGCCAAGGTCATGGCTAACAAAATTGTGGAAGATTTCATACCTAAAGTAGGAAAACCTCATAAGGTGATTTCGGACAATGCTCCATCATTTTGTAGCCGCAGATGGGTGGAACGCCTTGAGCGAGAAGGAATTGAAGTACTGAAAACATCTTTATATCACCCTCCGGGTAATGTGTCTGAGAGGGTAATGAGAGAGATAGGGAGGTGGCTGAGGTGTTATTGTGTGGATAACCATCAGAGATGGGCACTGGAGATAGAATCACTTGAACGGGTACTTAACAATTTACCTCACGATTCCACTTCAGTGGTACCATATGAGGTGATGTTTGGCAAAAGGGCTCCACGCATAGTGACGGAGTTTGTAGATTTCCCACATGTTACTCCGATAGATCGGCAAGAACTAATTACTGCAGCACGGCTAAAAATGAAGAGTGAAGCGCAGAGAAGAAAGGCTAGGCACGATAGAAGGGGGAAGGCTACTGACTATAAGCCAGGTGACCTGGTGCTGGCGCAAACTCACTATAAATCTTCGAGTCTCAATAATGAAATCAAAAAATTTAAATTCCTTTATGAAGGACCGTACATGATTTCTAGCTGTCCAAGAAAGAATTCTTTTGTACTGGTAAATCCTGTGGACCAAAGTGTCCGGGGTACGTTTAATGTAACTGCACTCAAACCTTATAATTCCTTGCAAGAGGATGGAGATGGTTAAAGGGGAGGAATCCTATCCTGTTATTTTCATATTTTATTTCTTATGTCTTTTTCAATTATCAATCCTTTTTCTGAGAGAAAATCTCTGTATCACTATAAACCCTACTTTCCCTTTACCTTCGAAGACGCGAGCAGTAATGTAGTAGCACGAAGAAGTGTGGTAAAGTGAGTGAAGTGACGCGTGTGACGTGATGCTTAAAGCAGAAAAGTGTACAGGTCATTGACCTGTGTGTAGCTGGTGTTTACATTGAAAGCAATGTTTCTGACAGCAAGCTGTCAACTTGCTATTGAATACTAATTCATGTCCTTTTTTCTATTTTGTGTTCTGTGGGTTTTTTTCTTTTCTTATGTTTACTGTTCCTGATATGTCTGGTGTGTAATATTTTTCTTGTATGTTTGTTGAACTGAATATGTATTTGCTTCTGTTATTGTAAGTGTAAGCAAGCAGCCACGCAGACTTAGCGTTATGTTTGACAATATGTATTGGTATGTCCCCATGTTTCTATGTAAATGTTAACAGAAGTGGTCTGTAATGACGAAAGTTGATACCTTTTTCAATGCCAACTTTCGCCACATTCCAACCGGGGGGAGTGTGACATAACAGTTTTTTTTGATAATTGATCAATTTTATCTGAAACCAGATCAATTATCACAAGGTTGTTAGTTAGGGAGTGTAACATAACCGTTGAAATTACGGATATAATTTTAGTATAAATTGTGATCTGAGAAGTAAATGTAATGTCTTTGGTGTTGAGCGATTACTTAGCGCGCTTTGAAACAGTCTTGTATTGGCGACGTTAGAGTAAGCTACGGTCAGCGAGAGCTTATATGCCGCGGCCGGGAGCATGTGTGTGTGCGTGTCGCTTAACCGAGGCTCAGAGTTGTAAGACATTGTGTGGACATTCTGAAGGTATTTTTGTGGACTATGAAGGTTATTTTGAATGAACTGGTTTCCCATAAACTGTGTATGTGGAACTGCTATTGATTTGGATCACGTCGATTGTGTAATAATTAATTACGGGGCTTGTATTGAATGTTACAATCCTTGATTATCCTCGAACCTGCATTCTTTGGAGAAGAAGTTTAGTTTTTAAGTATCTGCTGGCTTGCTTAGATATTTGTAGTTTCGGAGGAATAAATGTGAGTGAACTGTGAAAGCTGAATTGCTGTGTATTTCTCAGTACTTGCTTACTTGTTTTCTCTGACTACAATTCTAGTTTATCTAACTAGTAAAGATCAGCAGATTGGCGACCGCACGGCTGACCGAACTTTTTATTTATAAGTGATAATTGATAATTAATCTAAAGCCCCAACAAGTACTACGACAAGACGACTGTGAGCTTGCACTTCTTTCCTTGTATGTGCCTAGGAATAAATGAAAATTGCAAGGATACTGCGTCTCAGACACAACAGCTTTGGAAAATCAAGTTTCCTTGCTGTGTGCAATCATGGAGGAAAGAAATATATGTAGACGACCCAAGGAACCTTCACCACGCATTGAAGTGACGCCGGGCGGTGAGGAGTGGGGAGGCATGGCCACCATATTACAGACACGGGGAATATGTACAAAACCTCAAGGAGCCTCTAGGATAAACGTGACGCCGCAATCTGATGATGGATTATTATGTTACTCGATGAGAAAAATAAAAAAATAGAATTTTTTGATATCCTGCTTAGTTTTCGAGATATTCTGTCTCAAACGTGAAATGTTTTTGGTTGAAATTCAGAAGAAAAAATTGGTCAAATTTCATAATTGATTCTTATTTAAAAAGACGCAACAAATATAAAATAAAAATTTTCAATATCTTGCCTAGTTCTCGACATATACTGTCTCAAAAGTGAGTTGAAATACAAAAGAAAAATTTCGCTAAAAGTTAAATTTGATGATGGATTCTTTTGTAAAATGACGAAAAAAATCGAAAATAAACACTAAAAGTTTTCGATATCTTGCTTAGTTTTCGGGATATACTGTCTCCAAATAGCAGAAATAGCAAAATTATAGATATGTAATATGGACCGCCACTGCGCATGCGCAGTATCAGCCAAGAGCTTAGAGGCGGCGTCACAGAATAAGCGATATTTCTTCTCCATAAGTAGTGTTCTCATACCGAAGCTGTTCCAAGTCCCGTTATGTCTGACGCCAGGATCCGGACCGCGACTCGTGGGGTGCAGCCAGCGACCTCAATTTGTGTGTGACGTCACAGCCGGACAGCGCAAATCATTGACCCAATTCTGCAGGAGTATAACGGATCATCGGCCGATTCCGTATTGCTCGTTAATTAACATACACCTTCTTTAACATTAAGGACGTTACAGGCGCCGGGCATCCAAGTATAACACGCCATATTGTTTTCAGCGTAAAAGAATACATATGGCAATCACACAATACTATTGACTGCTTTGTTATATGAACCTATTTTTTTATTGTATGTATGTATTTTAATTAACAATCCTAACAGCAGTCAGCACCGAGCGTGGTGGGGTGAGCTTTCGGGAGGACATGGGTTCGAATATACATCAGATCATTATGGTTTCTTGAAATCTCTCCAAGAAAAAGCTTTATATGCTGGAAATACTAGAATTTTTTAGTTAATTTTGGTATATTGTTTCTCTCGAAAACTGTCTCTTGGAATTAATGTGAATGTGTGAAAATTTTCCACGCTCTTTTATTTTATACATATGCAATTTGCATTATTCCACCAAGTATTGATCTGTCAGAGTATTCAGCGGAGCTCGGCCTCGATCCCCCGCGGGGATATAGCTATTTCTAGGTGTACCGCAGACCAGCGGTCGGCTGTCCGCAATTCTGACGCGTCGCTGTGCTCAATTCTGAACTATGACGCGACATCAGGACACTCAGTCTGAGTATTTCTGACTGCCCCGTTACACACCATCGCCTGAGGCGTTGCTCGCTAATTCAGAAGTAAAGGTAGCCACACACGTGGAGGCCGGGCCGCAGGGGAAACGGACCGCAGGGATTTCATCGAAGTGGCGCTGCACACACACGGGGGGTTAAAATCCTCAAGGGTTTCTCAGAGTTGGCTTCACGATGGCAGCATCCGATGATGTTCACGCATTGGCTGCTGTTACGATTTTCTTTATTGAATCTGTCACAGTGCTTGCTACCTCTCTCTAAGCTGCCTAGTAAAACTTGAAGCAGCCTTTTTCTGTAGTTCCATATCTTCATAAAAGCTTCCTATCATATTTCAAAAATTTGCCTCGGTTAACCAGGTGGCTCGAATAATCGGAACTCGGATAACCGGACTTTTACTGTAATTGATTTATTCCCATTCGTAAATACATAAAATTAAGTTTAAATGACATAAAAACTAAATTAAAATAATATTAGGTTAAAATCATGTTGTAATTAATATAGTTGATCATGTGATGTAAACTCAAATTCAAATCACATAACATCATTCGCATTATAATTTGATAGAACAATTGCTGCTGTGTCGTTGTTTTGAGGTAATTTATTAAAATCTGCTGGTGGTTTATAATGATCCTGCTGGTGTTGCTTGAAAAGGTTGTTGGCTGAGACTATTCGATGAGGTTCCTGGATAAAAAAATATCCAGAACTGCTGCCTGCAGAATAGTACAGGCCAGAAGTAGGTAACCGTTGCTCACTGTAAGACATTCCTAAACAGCCCATTTCGATTTGAAACAGGGTGTCATTAATTATTTTTTCTGCTATTAGCATTTGATTGGTCGGAAGGCCACGTAATTTTATGGCAACGGTTTTGCTAACAACGTCAAAGTGATCTTCTTGCTGCACGGTTTTTTTTAATGTTCTTCAGCAAATCACTTCGCAAAGATTCATTTCCTGATGGTTTTTTTTTTTAATATTGATTCTTTTTATTTTTTTGCATTTGGTTCATTCTCCTTCAATATTTATGCCAGCTTGGCGTAGGTAGCTTCTCGTTTGTTTGTGTCGTTGTATTCCTGGTACTTCAATTCCTATAGACAGGGCTCACTATCATACATATTTATAAACACGGAACATCACGAAACGGAACATTAGAAACAAATCAGAGAAACAAAATCGCAACACACGCAGGCACTCGCAAGAAATCCTCAAAGGCCGACTGACCGCAGGAGACACACGCTGAGATTCCCACCCTCCCTCCCGGCCTTCGAGGAAGTAAGAATTGTTTTTCGGTGGGGATTTGGCCGCACTGGGGTGCGGCCACGGCCTCAAGCAAGTGCCCACACACGTGCGGGATCCCGCAAGGCCGTGACCATTGCGTCCAAATCCCTTGGGTTTCCCGCACGTGTGTGGCGGCCTTAACACACGCCGTTGGTACACGTCTATCAAGAATATTTTCGTCTCGACATGCAGCACAGGACGAAAGCCGCTATTTCGAGCGTATCATTACGGATTCACTGACGTGGAATGTGCGCGTCATGTTATACACTGCTAGCTGGTACAAATGAGAGATCCCTCAACAATCGTTATTACCAAACCAGCAATTTTCTTCCTAGGACCTTCGAAGAGCATTGTTTACATCCTGGCTGAACAGAAAAACTGCTTGACTTGTAATTGAATAAAAAATAAGTTATAGACGATTTAAAAACATTGCTGGTATAAATGAGAGATCCCTCAACAATCGTTATTACCAAACCAGTAATTTTCTTGCTAGGACCTTCGAAGAGCATTGTTTTCATCCTGGCCGAACAGGAAAACTGCTTGACTTGTAATTGAATAAAAACTTTTCATCAATACCACTGAAGAAATCCGCTTGCATGCTGTTAGCATTTGTTATTCAATTTCTTCCTAGCATTTTGTCATGTGTTATTAATATATTGAACTATTTTAATTCATTATTGTTAAATTCCCATAAATTAAATTCTAAAATTATTTTTTCGTATTTTTTCTACAAAACTTATTGTAGCTTTCGGGAGGACATGGGTTCGAATGTACGTCAGGATATCATGATTTCGGTTTCCTGAAATCACACCAAGAAAAAGCTTGATATGCTGGAAATACTAGAATTTTGGAGTTAACTTGGGTATATTGTTTCTCTCGAAAACTGTCTCTTGGAATTAATGTAAATGTGTAATCATACACCAATGCATTCACATTCGTTATATTAGTTACTATGTGGGGAAATATTAGAACACAGCTCTATCTAATTCTTTGTTTGACACTGTTTTCATGTGAATTCGTTTACAGACAAAGGTATGGAAAAACAACCGCTTTTCGAGTTCTGTGACATGATACATACTTTAAATTTATGAAGAGCAGATCGGTTGATAACATGTTCTGACATTTGGAGCAGGAACAGCACTAGCAGAACACAAAAAATTGTTCTCATTGGGCATTAACCATGCGACATAGACTCATTTGACATAGATTGCGACGTTTCTCTCAAGTGATCCTGAGACAACGAATACTGTATTGTCAGAACAGCGTGATACAAGTCTTAAAATCCGATAAAAAAGGTGTATGAAGCATAAGAGCCTACACCAGCTCGAAGGCTAGAAAAACCAGTTTCTCGATGACGCCCCTCTTATTTCAAGTTTACAGTACCACATATCAGGAGGATATGGGTTCGAATGCCCACCCGGCCATCCTGATTTCGGTTTTCTGTGGCTTCCAGAAATCACTCCAGTCGAATACAGGGAAAGTGTCCTTTAAAACTAATTCTGTATTTGACGATGTCTCATGTGAGAAGCAGGACGACAGGAATCTCAAACACATTTACACACGACAGAGTTTAAATATCTATGTGGAATTGAAAATCCCCCAGGTTTTATTTTGTATAAATGCAACAAACATAATTTCTTGATAAATGATACAGATTTATTGAAATTTTAAAATATATTTTATTGCATAATAATACATCACTCAATACTTATGGTTTCATTTCATGTGTGTCATAGGCCTCTCTCTTGCCTTCACGTACTGCCCCCCCCCTTTTTTTACGTAATTCTTCACGTAATATCCATTTATTGCCTTACACTTTTTGAAATTCCATGCGAAACTATATATAACTTTAGACGTTGTCAATGTTTATAAGATGGGATTTTTTTTTTATATGGGTGGCATATACATTACTGTTAATAACACAGACATGCAACGTTTGAGGGTATCTCAAACTGGAATGGCCCGAGGGGGGAAAGAATTCATATAAACATCAAATCTTAGCATCTCAACTATGGCTCAGCGGGTAAGGCGTCTTACCGGAGATAGCTAGTTCCTCCGTTCGAATCCCTGTCTGGGTGGTGATTTTCATAAGCCCTTAACCCAATTTCACCTCTGGCACAGATTACTGTGTAATGTAAAGTACACTAGAATGCATCTATGGGTCGGATTTTACGTTAAACTGTAGGTCTCTTCTAAGGATAACAACTCTAGTTGTGCACACTTTCAAAAGCAAAGATTCAAGACAAACGAAGGCCTAATGTGACCTAAACGAGCATTCATACTGGATTGATGGGGTGCAAACCGTCAGTCAGTCGGATAAAATATTTTAATATCATGCTCGTCTCTTGTCTTTGAGCACAACATATTGATATGTGCATAAAAAACACAACCTCACTCATGAATGGATAAGTTTTAAAAAAAATTTGTGCAGGTATAAGGCAAATGGATGTAGGTGCGGACAGTGTAGGTGAAAACCATACAGCAAACAGCGTAAACAATACCTGATAACGAGGTGTACACACTTTTTCTATAGTTTCATTAACCCTGGAACCTGAAAAAGAAAAAAACCATCACTAACAGCTACCCCCAGGTACCAAAACTATTCACATTAGCATCGCCTCGCCTCTCACACTTCTCAGCCATCTAGTAGCATGTGCACAACAAGCCATACAGTAACATGTGCCCCCTAGTACCACAAAGGCATGGGTAGATTCAAGAGCAGTTCCTAACAAAGGCTGCAATGTCGTAGGATGCTCACTCACAGCTCGATACACACAAATTAGTGATGGAAATGAAATACACACACACATTAGTGATGTAAATAAACTACACACCCTATATGTGGATAGGTGAGTGAAAGAAATATATTACCATATTTACGCTCTAGCAGCATTCCCTTGCGCACTGCCTTCCAAGCCTAAGAACTGTGGACTCCATATTACACCACTATTTGCATACAATGGTCTGACTTTGGGTTTCTAACACTAGTTCTTCGCTTCTCTTGTACATCAACTCATCACGATTTTTGCCCCCGAAGGACATGTAGTGAACAACGGGAGAAAAACAGTTCGTACACAAAACAAATGGCAGCAAACTGTAAACAGAACAGTGAAATAGAAGAGTGCCTGGATTCCTGAAATCAACCCAGACAAATGCAAGGAAAGAGACCTTCAAAAGTCCATGGCCGAATTCCTCGCCATTCCTTACCATATATCCTTTCACACCTCTAATGACGATGACATCGACGAGCCCGAAAAACAGTCGATATGCTGGAAATACTAGAATTTTGGATGGTCGTTGAAATTTGTCTGTGTAACACCAGCACTGCGCCAGTAACAATTCGATCCCATGTCCTCCCGAAAGCTACAATACGTTTTGTAGAAAAAATACGAAAAAATAATTTTAGAATTTAATTTATGGGAATTTAACAATAATGAATTAAAATAGTTCAATATATTAATAACACATGACAAAATGCTAGGAAGAAATTGAATAACAAATGCTAACAGCATGCAAGCGGATTTCTTCAGTGGTATTGATGAAAAGTTTTTATTCAATTACAAGTCAAGCAGTTTTCCTGTTCGGCCAGGATGAAAACAATGCTCTTCGAAGGTCCTAGCAAGAAAATTACTGGTTTGGTAATAACGATTGTTGAGGGATCTCTCATTTATACCAGCAATGTTTTTAAATCGTCTATAACTTATTTTTTATTCAATTACAAGTCAAGCAGTTTTTCTGTTCAGCCAGGATGTAAACAATGCTCTTCGAAGGTCCTAGGAAGAAAATTACTGGTTTGGTAATAACGATTGTTGAGGAATCTCTCATTTGTACCAGCTAGCAGTGTATAACATGACGCGCACATTCCACGTCAGTGAATCCGTAATGATACGCTCGAAATAGCGGCTTTCGTCCTGTGCTGCATGTCGAGATGAAAATATTCTTGATAGACGTGTACCAACGGCGTGTGTTACTTCTGAATTAGCGAGCAACGCCTCAGGCGATGGTGTGTAACGGGGCAGTCAGAAATACTCAGACTGAGTGTCCTGATGTCGCGTCATAGGTCAGAATTGGGCACAGCGACGCGTCAGAATTGCGGACAGCCGACCGCTGGTCTGCGGTACACCTAGAAATAGCTATATCCCCGCGGGGGATCGAGGCCGAGCTCCGCTGAATACTCTGACAGATCCATACTTGGTGGAATAATGCAAATTGCTTATGTATAAAATAAAAGAGCGTGGAAAATTATCACACATTCACATTAATTCCAAGAGACAGTTTTCGAGAGAAACAATATACCAAAATTAACTCAAAAATTCTAGTATTTCCAGCATATCAAGCTTTTTCTTGGAGAGATTTCAGGAAACCATAATGATCTGATGTACATTCGAACCCATGTCCTCCCGAAAGCTCACCCCACCACGCTCGGTGCTGACTGCTGTTAGGATTTTTAATTAAAATACATACATACAATAAAAAAAATAGGTTCATATAACAAAGCAGTCAATAGTATTGTGTGATTACCATAAGTATTCTTTTACGCTGAAAACAATATGGCGTGTCATACTTGGATGCCCGGCGCCTGTAATGTCCTTAATGTTAAAGAAGGTGTATGTTAATTAACGAGCAATACGAAATCGTCCATATTTCCCCACATAGTAACTAATATAACGAATGTGAATGCATTGGTGTATGATTACATATTAATTCCAAGAGACAGTTTTAGAGAGAAGCAATATGCCCAAATTAACTCAAAAATTCTAGTATTTCCAGCATATCAAGCTTTTTCTTGGAGTGATTTCAGGAAACCATGATGATCTGATGTATATTCGAACCCATGACCTCCCGAAAGCTCACCCCACCACGCTCCGTGCTGACTGCTGTTAGGATTGTTAATTAAAATACATAGCCCCTACATACATTAAAAAAATAGGTTCATATAACAAAGCAGTCAATAGTATTGTGTGATTACCATATGTATTCTTTTGCGCTGAAAATAATATGGCGTGTCATACTTGGATGCCCGGCGCCTGTAACGTCCTTAATGTTAAAAAAGGAGTATGCTAATTAACGAACAATACGGAATCGGCCGATGATCCGTTATACTCCTGCTGACTTGGGTCAATGATTTGCGCTGTCCAGCTGTGACGTCACACACAAATTGAGGTCGCGGGCTGCACTCCACGAGTTGCGGTCCGGATCCTGGCGCCAGACATAACGGGACTTGGGCCAGCTTCGGTATGAGAACACTACGCCTATATATTTCTTTCTTCCATGTGTGCAACATGGCTGTCTGTGATCCTCATTTAAAATACAAAATATAAACAATATGTGGCTTTTAAGTTAACCCAGCCTTTAATCATATATGTTATAAAATTACAAAGCGTAATTAGGACAAATGCGGAAAGCGTCCCCGGATTTTGCTGAAAAAGTTGTGAAGCCTCCCCGGATTTTTGGAAAAAATTCTGGCAATCCTAATGTCAAGGCTTCTCTATGTATGGCAGAGAACCAACATCTCTTTGGAATAGACAGAAGACAAGCTCGTGAAAAATATCAATGAAGCTTCTGGTAAAAGTTTTGGCACCACAATATTTGGATCAGCCGAATATTTCAAGATCACCAAATACCCTGAAACTTCGGTGTTGTTAGAAATTGTTTTGTGAGCATTCGGGTGGTTCAGTAAATGGTCTAATTGCCTTCTGTTCCAACATTCGTTCTCTCGTTCGTTCTCTGTCCTACTCTGTTGCATTGAAAAGTGAACATTAACGGAAACTACCAGTGAAAGTTTGGAAGCTGTTAGAATGTGACTGTATCGAGCAATGTTGATTATACTATGGACAGACGACACCAAAAATGCTGAAGTGCTCCGTAAAATGAAAAAGAATATGTAAATATTGATTACCACAAAAACATGGAAGCTGCAGTACCTGGGCCATATCATGAGGAACAGTATCCCTTAGGTACTCTTACAGTTTGTTTTCCAGGGCAAAATACCAGGAAAGAGAAGTGCTGGTAGAAGAAGAACTTCCTGGCAAAAAAATCTTGAAACATGGACCTCCAAGACAACTACGGAGCTAATCCAAACATCAACTAGCAGAGACAAGACAGCCATGATGGTTGCAGAAATTGAAACGGATAGAGACCAGAAGAAGAAGAATCCAAGAATCAGACAGAAATTGTTCCAATGGAAACTACTGTAATTGAACACGTTGAAGAAGACAACTATGCTACCAGAAATCAAATGGATCACAAAGAAACAAGAGAACACAAGTCTCATGAACAAGTGTAAGATCCGACAAAAAAGAAGATTTAAACACTTAAAGCAGAATTGCACGACCAAAAAGGTGGAAAAAAATGTAATACTGCAACATGTTCAAAAAATGTTTGCAGTAAGAAAGCACATAATACATCAGAATTATCAAACATGGAAATTGACGAGAACAACATGAATATTGGGGGAAAAAACAATAGAAAATCTATTAGACCTACTTTGCAAACGAATTATTAACCAATTACCAATATGCAGGTTTATAAAATAACGACAATAAATGCAACCAGAATCACCTCTTACACTAAATTATAATGCTTAAAAGGTTACTTGTACGTTGCCGACATACATATAGCGTTAATAAAGGAGGTTAAAACTAGGTAGATAGGTCCAATATACTCCTATGGATGCTTGATGAAAATGGAACAGGAATCTGGTAAAGCCATCCTTCTCAAGAAAGGAACACATATGAGGAGAAGTCAATTCTGATGAGTGAACGAGGAGTTACAGCAATAACACAAGAGGTGGTAATGATCAACATTTTGCATCCACCGGCTCTCAAAGAATGGGTTTCCTTTTTCCAGTGACGTAATTAAGTCAATAGCCGACACAAAGAAACCACTTATAATCGAAGGGAAGTTAGTGTCCGACTCAAAGAGGACCAAACCCCCAATTATAAATCAATTTCTATAATGAGCATCAGTTTCTAACAACTAACTTATCACTGGTGGACACATGGAATCTAATAAAGCCAAACAGGATCGCCTACATTTATATCAGCAGCAAGTCAGCTAGTAGAATGGACGGGACATGTATAGCAAGAGACTAAAGAAAAAAATCAGCAGTTGTGAGATGTGACCACTCTGCTACAGTGACCACAGTGCCTAGCACATAATTAGAGAGGCGACAAGTAATGAAAGCAAAAAGACTTTGGAAACTGAACACCAAAAAACTCGAGGAGAAGAGCTACAAGAGCAGATGAAAGATGTCTAAAATAATAACGCATTAAAGCAAGAATTCTGGAGGAACCGGGTTCAAATCCCGGTCCAGGCATCCAGATTTGGGTATTCCCAAATCACTCCAGGTGAATGCCGGGATGGTTGTTTGAAAAGGCCAGGGCCGTATCCTTCCCCTTTCTTTCACCAGTCCTTTTCCGTCTGTAATGACCTCGAGGTCTATAAAGTGTAAAGTCCTACCCAAAAAAACAAGTACACAACTCTCATCGACTGGTAAATAATATGCACCTAATAGCGACTAAGATCAACCATCATAACGTATGCCAAGTAAAAAGCAGTGTGGAATAAAACAATTAAAACTAAAAATAACTAACCTCGTCTACAAAGCGATTGTTTGTTAGATCCCCCGAGAGAGGCATACTAAGCCATTGTGTCAGAGGTAGGACGGCCAGTTCCTTTCCTCGGAAACCTACAGTTTAACGTAGAATCCAAATCACCAAATGACCTGGCGTAGCTTATAAATTCTAAAAATTCCTGCTCTCACCGGGATTTAGGCCCACGACCGGAGAAGTGAACTTTGAAAGCAAGTGCTTTAACCACTGAGCTCCCGGACCACTAGTAAAATAGTTAAGGAGATTTATTTCTATTGCTTAATAGAACTATTCCAAAACTCATCTAGTGGAAACAAGCGTTCGATTAAAAATATCATAAATGGAAATCGGAAAGAAATGCAAACCTTCGAAGTAAGAGCAAGAATCAATCACCTTAGAGGTCCAAGAAAGGGATATTTTGTTATACAACATGATCAGAAAAATTAGTCAGAGTCAACAAAAAATGTGCATACAAATTGACATGACAATGGACTCACATATAAAGAACAACGAGAAATAATTAATTACATGAAGCAGTCGAATAAGATTTTATTCTGAAGCTAAGCAGCTGCATAATGTACATCGCTATGTCAACGAAGCAATAACTGATCAAGACAACACCAGCATAGGAAGTGATTTTATGTATAGTGAAATAACAGAGGCGGTAAGGAAGTCGCCCCAGAACAGTCACCGGGGAAAGATAGACTGCTGGCCGAATTTTACTGTCAGTTTTGGGATATATTTGGAACCTATTTGATTCAAGTATACAAGCCGATCAATTTACATCAGAATTCACTGAAGCCTTTGTAATAATGATTGTAAAAAAAAAAAAAAAAAGTTAAATTCAATTCATGCATATCGAAAATGCACGCACTCACTATACTGGACTCTGACTTAAAAATATTCACTCAGACCACAACGTCAGAATGAAACCTATACTGCACAATATCTGAAGTACTTATCAAAAGAGCGGCATACAAGGCAAAACAAAAATGGAGGTGGCTGCTGAATATACTTAACACAGGTCAACAATTTTCTATTATGACTAATTATATGACATGGTCTGCCACGAATTTATCCTGCAAGCACGCACAAAATTGGTTTCGGTGATTCCTTTGTCGCAAGATTAAGGAAATGTGTAGTGAACACGTGCTTTAGCATCCTAACAAATGGATTATTCACAAGCCGAATTTCAATAGGAAAAAGTATAAAGCACGGCTGACTGCTATCAACGACTTTATTTTGTATATCCATATAGTCACTACTTCAAAACTTCATAAAAGATTGCTGGATTAGCAATTTTTGGCAACAAACTTGTGTGCCGACTCTGTGCTGATGATCTAAGTATAATAATAAAAAACAGAGATGAAATAACAGAAGCTCGTACTATAATTCGACTATTCTCTGAAGTAAGTATGGCAAAACTAAACAATATTTACTATCTATACAGCAGATACAGAAAACCTATTTAACCCAACAATAAAGGTGCTGCAATTTGCAGATGATGTGTGTATTTACACATCTTTTCCCTCTCAGGGGATAAATTTCTGGAGGTTAAATGAAGGCGTTAAGACGCTGCACGAGTGGTTACAACTAGCACTAACCACATAACCTTTGAAATCATCTGTTATGGTTTTCTCCCAAAAACAAAGCACATACGTAGGGACGGAGATACATTTGGGCCCATATATCTCCCCGATTCGATCATCGGTCAGACGTCTAGGCTTACATATGGGTAGTAAACTTTCATGTAAGGTCCACACAGACCACAGAATAGTCAAAACGGAACACCATTTAAATGTCATAAGATCTGTGACGCGTATTTGGTGGGGAGCCGATCTCACCATCCTCCTCAACCTACATAGAGCCATCATTCGACCTATCTTCGATTATGGAAGTGCCATCTATGGAAATGCGCCCAAGCATACTTCACATAAACTGGATATAGTTTACTACAGGGCCATCCGATTATGCCTTGGAGCTATAAAATCTACTCCAACAAATGCCCTGTTAGTAGAGGCGAAGGAAATGCCGTTAGAAATACGCCGTTATCTTCGATCCAACTTATATCTAATGATGTGCGCGTCCATCTCAAATCATCCTGTGACACAGAGGGTTTCTGAATACACAACAACGTTGGAGAGAAGATGCATACTCATTAGTCCCCGAACGCCCAAGTTGGTTCAAAGCCATTTATGAATAAATACATTACCTACCCGGCTGGATCGTTAGAAGCGGCTCAGAAAGCACCATGACGGATACATTGTTGAATCAAACCTGGCTAGAATGAGTTCAAATCTTCACGGATGGCTCTAAAAACACAGATGGAGTCGGTTATACTTTCTCTCGTGAGTCGAAGAAGGTTCGCCTACCATCCGAAACCGCGATATATACAGCCAAGGCTTTAGCAATTAGAGAGGCCATAAAATTCGGGTATGACCGTTATAATAAAATTCTGATTATATCGGATTCAAAAATTGCTGCCCAAAAACTCGAAAACCCAAAACGGCAGAACGCACTGAACATTATTAGAGATTCTAAACATAATGTATACAGACACCTCAAAGGGTAAAGAGGTTCACGTATTCATCTACATATATACTCTGCAATTCACAAAACTGTGGGTGGCAGAGGGTGCTCAGGAACAAACCTAATCTCTTTGTTGTGCATTCCAATCCCTAATTGTACGAGGAAAAAAAGAATTCATATAAGAATCAGTCTGGCACCTTATTTCTCTAATTTTATCTTTCCTGTCCTTCCGACTCAAATAGGTTGGTGGAAGAAGTATTTCACTACACTCGTAAGTGAAAGTGGGAGTACGCATGTTTACCAATAAGTTAATACGAAACGTGCGTCGTCTATCTACCAGAGACTCCCAGCCTAGTCTACTAATCAGTTCTGTAACGCTTTCATAAGGACTGTAGCAAGCGGTCACGAATCGAGCGGCTCTTCTCTATACTTTCTCTGTACTCTCAATCAGCCACTTACGAAACGGATCACCAGATGGCACAACAATAGTCCTAATGTGGACGCACAAGATATTTGTACGCTATCTCCTTTCTTTGTTCATTACAGTTTTTCAAAATTCGACCTAGGAACCGCAGCCTAGAATTAGCTCTACCTACCAACGTATTAATATGTAAGTCCCATTTCATGTTCCTTTGTACTGTTATTCCCAAATATTTCATAGAATCGATCATATCAATAACTGAACTGTTTACCTCATATTTCTGAACAATCGGATTCTTTTTGTTAGTTATGCTCATTGTCTAACACTTTTTACAATTTATTGTGAGTTACCACTCAGTGCACCATGCCAAAATAACATCCAAATCACGCTGAATTGCTAAACAATCGGCCAAATTCCTTACTTCCCTATAAATAACCGCATCATCAGCAAACAATCTAAAAAGGCTTTTCACTTTGTCTCCAAGATCGTTTATAAAAATTAAGGAAAGAAGTGGTCCTATTACACTTTCTTGAGGTACACCCGATGTAACATCTAGATTAGAAGAACTTTCTCCTTCAACAACGACATACTGCGATCGACCAGTTAGAAAATCCTTTATCCATTCACAAAGCTGATCCGATATACCGTACGCTCGTAGCTTCGCTAAAAGGCGGTTGTGTTGCACAGAGTCAAAGGCTTTCTGAAAATCTAAAAAAATTGCATCTACTTATGAACCTGCATCAATAACTTTCATTACGTCGTGTGCAAATAAGGCCATCTGTGTTTCACATGATCTTTTCTTCCGAAATCCGTGTTGATTTGTTGTAAGCAAATTATTTTCATCTAGGAAATTCATAATATTCGAGCACATAACATGCTTCATAACTCTACTACAAATAGATGTTAAAGATATGGGACGGTAGTTTCTAGGATCGCTTCGATCACCTTTCTTGAAAATCGGTGGTACTTGCGCTATTTTCCAGTCTGAAGGTACTTTTCGCTCTTCTAGGAATTTATTGAATATATCAGACAGAAATGCCCCGATTTCACCTCATACTCTGAAAATACTCTTACTGGAATACCATCCGGGCCAGGTGATTTTCTCCACTTTAGGAGCTCTAATTGCTCAATGATACCTGCAGTATCTATTCGTAATGATTCCATCTCCAACTCGACACGACGCACAGTGGTTCGGGATTGGAAAATAGTGAACATTCGAACTAAAGTCATAATATCGATCCAAAAAAATTGATTTAGATAGCATTTGTTGTGGTGATCAAAACTTGTTATCTTCAATTTTTGACAAAAATGAGTCTTTCACCTTTTTTAAAAAAATTATAAGAAAATGTATGGGTGAAAATCTATTTTATTTTATTGTCATGGCCATATATCAAAGTGTCAAAAAATTGAAGATGATAAGTTTTGATCAGCACAACAAATGCTATCTAAATCAATTTTTTTTTTTTTTTGGATCGATATTATGACTTTACTTCGAATGTCCACTATATTATAATCACAGAAATTCTTTTACACCCTGTAATCAAAGCGGAAAGGATATGCAAGAATGTTTTATGATGTAATATTAAGAAGGATAGGTACTTACAATTGCATAAGGTTTGACTTTGACACTTTGATATATGGCCATGACAATAAAATAAAATACATTTTCACCCTTACATTTTCTTATAATTTCATTTTTTTTATTTTTTTTTATTTTTTTTTTAAAAAAGGGTGAAGGACTCATTTTTGTCAAAAATTGAAGATAACAAGTTTTGATCAGCACAACAAATGCTATCTAAATCAATTTTTTTGGATCGATATTATAACTTTAGTTCGTATGTCCACTATTTTCCAATCCCGAACCACTGTGCGACGTGTGGGAGAACGGGAATGCTATCCTTATGGATAAAGGAACACGCGTGTATCGATCACAATGAAATGGTCGACCACTTAGCTAAGGAAAGTACAGTAGACGGAGAAATACAGTACATGCAGTACCTTCAGCTTCCCCATACAGATGTCACGTCAATTATCAAGAAAGAGTCCTTTTGCGCCTGGTCAGACTTTTAGGTAACTTTGAAAACCATCAGAGGAAAACATTACTCCCAAATTCAACCTCACACTCCATCAATCGCCTGGTTAGCAGTTCCCAAATTGGGGAAAAGACACACAACATCAATTATAAGAATAAGATTTGGTCACGGGTGTTACCCTAACCACCTATTTAAAATCGGTATTGTTCATTCCCCCTACTACCCGGAATACCAAGGAGAGGTAGCAGACATCAGCCATATTATATTCGCATGCAGCCTTTACCGTTTACCCCAAAACGAATTGTTAAGTCTCGTTAAGCTCAACATCGCCTCTACCAGTTTCTGTATCTACCCTGCCGAGGACAGAGTGACAAGATGTATTCTTAAGCGAAGCTAATATAAACTTTTAATGACTACATCTTTATTGCAAGGTTTCAAGACAGGACTATTAGTGCAAAGTGAAAATTTACAGTGAAACCTACAACTGTAACAGTGATACACAGAGTCTCTCTGACTAAAGCAAAAAGATGTAAAAATGGTTAAAAACATACTGTAAGTTAGGAGGATGATAGCACTAATTATGTTAAATTAAATAACTATTTCTCTGTTAAACTGCTGGTTAATTTAAGTATAAATCTCTTTGTCACATAACAATAGTTAATATTCTTTTACAAAAGACGAGCCGCAAGCGAGGAGGATAGTAACTTTAAGTTTGTTCATTTGTCCAATTTTATCCCTGCGTAAGACTGTATGTTAACTATCTAAGTACCATCTAGACATGTAATTTTAGCTATCCATATCAGAAGGAGATATAAGACAGTAGAGTGCGAAAGAACCAACCTAAATGGTACATTTTAAAAATCGTAAAATAGTGAGTTAAATGTGGTAACAAGATCTATAAGAAAACAACAAACTTGCATATGTCTAAATAACTATGTAAAATAATTGTAAACAATTGAATCTTGGTCTAATCATATATGTAAAATAATTGTAAGCACAGAAGCTGGCTACATGGTCGCCATGACTGAAGGCCAAATAAATAAAATAACAAATAAAGATCATAAAAACTATTGTTAGGAAAAAATAAGCCTGGAATTGGAAATGAATGGATACTAGTAATGACTGAATACAAGGATCTTGCCAGAGATATACTTAATAGTCCAAAAAAAAGGCATTTAAATACTAAATGGAAATAATTCACAGTTTTTTTAAAATAAAAATGCAAAATATTTTGAAATTTTAGTATTTACATAATAGTAGCTAGTTTTTAAATACTCTTATCAAAATAAAGTTATTATGTATCATTTAATTCATGTACTTTGACACTAATCTTTGTTCAATCTTCCAACGTGTTCAGTCTACGAGGCCTCAGTGTAATCCCATTTTCTACTGGATTAGAACTTATGAAACAAGTTTCATTTTTTAAGAACTTTTTTTACTGTTTGAAATTTATTTAGGTAATCTAAACTTGTATCATTATCCTTTAAACATTGTATTTCTGTGGCCGTGTTTGCATCGTCGCTGTCTATGGAAGGAGCAGAGTTCTCTATCAATATATAATAAGATTCTTATTTTTTTACTTTTTTCCCAGTTTGTTTTGTGTAATTTGAACATCTTGTTTTATGTTTAGCACCTCAGCAACAAATAATTTTTTATGTAAACTCTGTTTCCGTTCGGCAACCATTTCAGTTTTTTTTTTTTTTAAAAAAAGATAAAATACATGGCTAATTCGTTATCGAACTCATTGGTTTATTCTAATTGATAGAATCTCCCAAAACGCCTTTTAAAGCTTCCTGTAATTATATCTATCAATCAAAACAGGATTATCCATTTGTAAACAGCTTAGCATCTATTGTATTCTTATTAATCATGGCAGTAAACATCGACACAAGGTATCCTTGTTCCCCTCTAAACTTCTGATGTCTTCAACTATAAGTTTTGGACTACTTATATATTCATTAAGAAAATGAATTTCAATCTCAATAAAAGCTGCCAAACCGAGCGTAGTGGGTGAACTGCTAACTTTCTGGCCTCGCATTCGGTAGGACGCGGGTTCGAATCCCCGTCCGGGCATCCAGATTTGGGTTTTCCATGGTTTCACTCCTGGTGAATGCCGGAATGCTTCCTTCAAAAAGGCCATGGCCGAATTCCTTCCGTTCCTTGTCCCCAGTCACATCCCGCCTCTAATGACCTTAGTCGTCGACGAGGCGTAAAGCAGTAAAAAGAATCTGCCAAACACAGTTTTCCGAAAGCTTAATCCAGAATCTCCTTTTCTGGTTAATGATATTGAACAGAACCATAATAAAAATTACAATGTGTTGGACACAGAGAAGTGGGTAATTTTTCAGTAGACTGTGTGTTTGTTTCAAATATTTTTAGGGACCTTGAACACAGATTTCAAACTATTTGACATTTTTCCATTGCCGCAGCCTTGAAATTTCTATTACCGGTTGTTTTGAAGTATTTTTTTTCTATACCTTGTAAAACAACCATTTATGATTAGTCAGTTCAAAATCCTAAAAACCTTCAGATTGTTCGGAAAATTCTCTCAGTATTATTGTAGTAACACCTCATCAATGTTAGCTGAATCTTTTTTCACATGTGTTTCCAAATCATGTCTCCGATTCATTTGAAATGCTTTGTGCATATTTGTTCATTCCCAATAATTGTCACCACAATTATTTATAATTTCAAATCAAATTTATAATGTATGTTATCAATCACTCCAGCTACCTTATCAAATATATGAGATCCTTAAATCTCCAGCAAGAAAGTGTAAAACTTTTTCTTTCAAATCGGTTACAATTCAATGAACCATCATATCCAGATGGCTTCTCTTGCATCAACAGCAAATATCTGCCGTGATATACACAAAACCAATCACTTTTAAATCTAGTTTTATATTTTCCTTGTAGTCTTCAGCAATTATATACTGCAAGTGTGACGGTACATAATTTTTCGATGGGTTTGATAATTACTCAACACCTGTAATTAACGCCCTAAATGAATCATTTTCCACAGCCTACTTTCGTGAAAAAATAACAACTACAAAATTCACAACTAGTCAAAATTAATCGAATTCGGTAAGATAGCTGCAAGATTGAAATGTTTCATTGTTTCAAAGCGCCTATAACCAGACACCTCCTCTTCTTTCTATGTTGATATTTGAGTTTCTCATACTCCGCTAAAAGGTCAGCATGACTTTTCTCGAAAAATAAATACTTAATATGTACTTTATTACGTCAGTTGTTTTACTACCACCTCAACTGACGTAAACAAATAAAAATGTTCCAAACCGGTACTTTTTGCCATGTGGGTAATCAGAACAACTATAGGTACTGGTGCTACAAAACTAGCAAATAAAAATAACCTATTGAATAGCTATTATATTGTTCAAAAAGTTTGTAATCGCGTTAATACTTTAAAATTCTGAACGTATCTTGCAAACTGCAGATACGTAGGTTTCACTTCCAACCAAATATTTGCCATCTTCGAAACAATCATCATAAGAATTTTAAGGCGTTTCAGCTTTTGCGGGTCGTCCAGCTCGTTGTCTTTCATGTTTGGCAGTCATTCCAAGAATTTTTCCCCACCACTTTTCTCTAAACAACCTAGGGGTCTTTTTTCGCTTCATCCATCCATCTTGCTCGTGGTATTCCAAAGGGGCGTCCATTAATTACATGAGGTGTTTTTTCCGGAAATCTAGACCCCCTCCGTGGTGACCCCCCCCCTCCAATGCTGATGACTTCGTATCTTTTGGAAACTTTTTTTTTACCTCTACTGTTCTTCAAGAAACTAACTGGTTACCCTCCCCCCCAATTCACCCCACGTAATTAATGGACGCCCCCAACTGGTCTCTTTCCCTTCCCATTATTCTAGAGTGCAAAATACGGCATTCTCATTTCCTCCATCTTTATAATATGCATCAGCAATTGCAGTGTTTTGTTTGTTTAAATTTCTTCCAATGCTTCAAATTTTAAAATCCCTGATTTTTTATTTTATCATTTCTTGTAACGTTCTATATCCCTCTCAAAAACGTCACCTGTAATTCACTCATATTTATCTCTTGCCAAGTTTAGGTTTCAGAGCCATATGTCAGTATTATCAGGTAATCTACTTTATAGGGAGAAATTTTGAGTTCCTTCCCTATGTTCCATTTCTAGATTACATCCTTTAATTGATGTTACAGTTGTCCACGCTTCCTTGTTTTCTGCCCTGTTTCTTGTTCTATTTTTCAGTTGGTTGTTTGAAATAATGTTTTAATACAAACAGAATGTTTTTGCTGTCGTCCCTGACAGAAAATCTGAATACTTTTTTCGCTTTGAAAACTTTCAATATTCAATTTCACAAATTGTAATTTAACGAGAATGAACCCAACTACTTTCAATAAAGAAGAATATAATAGCAATTTAATTTTATATAATCGTAGATTTCCGGCGAATTTGCTGCTTGAAGATCTCTGGGGAATATGGCCAGATCAATTGATCGTCGTTCAACGAATTTTTGACAACGTAACGTGCGTCATGTTGAGGTTGCGCCTGGTGATCGGCGTGATGAGCCCAGTCCTGGACGCGACTGCCATGCCGGACCCACCGGGGCGATATTTATACCCTTAGACCCATCCCCTCTTCTCCTGCAGCGGCGCTTGGCTTCGATGTTGGGGAAGGTTCGCTCTAACGCGTCTAGCAGTGGTCTTTAGTCTGCTTGTCAACTCCGTAGCGCACGGTGCCTTAGCTCTGCTGCTTGCGGAAATGCTTCAGTGCTCAGTTGAGCAACGGGTTCCAGCTAAGCAAAGCCTGGTAAAATTAACTACGAAATATTTTATCTAAAATTTGTCTTTTTATAATTGCATCTATTTCGCCATTCAATTTAGGCAACTAGTTTACTGAATCCCCTAATCAATCTGAACTGCATTGTGATCACTTATTCCTTCAGTAACTTAACATTCGATAAGGTTACCATCATGCTTTCTGAGGAAGATATCCAACATGTTTGGTCCCCTTGTTTTCTGCTCAATCACTTGTGTGGAGCCTCCTTCTCTTACTAATGTATGAGGCGCGTCCAGAAAATAAGTTCCGTTTGGTAATAAAATGAAATTGTACACAGATACAGAAGAAATTTTTATTGCACAAAATTCTACAACTCTTAAACTACTTTTCCACATAACTGCCGAAATTTTGCAGGCATTTGTCATAGCGTGGCACCAGGTTGTGTATACCTTCTTCATAGAAATCTGCCGCCTGTGTCTTCAACCAGTTGGAAACAGTTTCTTTCAGCTCGTCGTCATTGGTGAAGTGATGACCGCCAAGGAAAGACTTGAGATGTAAGAACAGATGAAAGTCGCTAGGAGCGAGGTCAGGGCTGTACGGAGGATGGTGAAACACGTCCCAGCCAAATCCCTATACGAGGTTTTTTCGTCACGTTTGCAGTGTGTGGTCGTGCGTGAAGCAAAACAACACCTTTTGGCAGCAGTCCCCGGCGCTTATTCTGAATTGCACGGCGCAATTTCCGAAGTGTCTCGCAATAAGCATCTGCTTTGATTGTCTGACCACGCGGTAAGAAGTCAATGAGTAGGATGCCTTTCCAGTCCCAGAACACTGTGCACATCATTTTCAGAGGTGTCATGATTTGCTTCGGCTTGACCTTTGGTGGGGATGAAGTGTGCCTCCATTCCATTGATTGCCGCTTACTCTCAGGGGTGTCGTAAGAAACCCACGTTTCATCTCCTGTGACTATCCGTCTCAGAAATTCTTCGCCGCTTTCAGCATAACGGGTCAAAAACTCAAGTGCACTACCCATCCGTTGTGTTTTGTGTTGCTCAGTGAGAATCTTTGGTACCCAACGTGAGCAAAGTTTACGGAATTTCAGTTGTTTGGTAACAATTTCATGCATCAGTGGATCGTGAAATTTGGGGGAAGTCCATAGCGAGAGCACTAATTGTAAACCTACGGTTTTCCTGGATCTTGTCATCAATCGCGTGAACCAGTTCTTCTGTAACCAAAGGTGGACGCCCACTTCGTTCTTCATCGTGCACATCACTACGCCCGCCATTGAACTGTCGGACCCATCTTCTCACCATTGAATCACTCATCGCATTTGGTCCGTAAACATCGCAAATTTGCCGATAAATTTCACTTGGTTTCACTTTCCTCGCATTCAGAAACCGAATCACAGACCTGATTTCACAGGCGGCGGGATTTTCAATCAACGCCGACATTTCAAACAAGCACAACAAAGCGTACGTAACTGACAGCGATCTCCAAATGGCGCACGTTCTTCCCCTTGATACACATCGTCTACAGCGCATGTGCGGAACTGCAATCGCAGCGCTGCAGCGGAGATAAATTGAAACGGAACTTACTTTCTGGACGCGCCTCGTATTTGCAAATCTCTGTTCCTTTGTGATATTAACCTTATTTCCTACCCAGTTGACACCTGGTAAATTTAAATCCCCACCAACAATGACCATGCTATGCTCACTTCTGAACTCTGAATATAATCTTTATCATTCCTTCTTCCACTATGGTATGCAACCAACACCCTGAATTTTCCTTTTTTATTTCCCCAGAGGTCTTCCCCAAGTAACTAATGGTCACGATAGCTGGACACTAGTGAACTATAGTAGTCCTTGCTAACCAATATGCATATCCCTTCCCATAGTTGTTCCTCTATCTCTGCGGTACACTCTGTAACCATCGGGAATATCCTCATTGTCTTGTACTCCTTCGTTTAACCAGGACTCTGCCCCTATAACTACTAGAGGTTTGTATATCTCTATTGGGTTTGCAAAACCCCATTACTTTATTCATTACACTTCTACAGTTTACCAGTAGTATTCATAACACTGGCTTTCTGATGTTTTCAGCACTACTATTCGCCTTCCACATCTGCCCCCTCTGTCATTGTTTCAAAAGCTTAATCTGTATATTTAGCATTTGTGATTTTCCTAACTATGGATCTACACTCAGCATCTCATTAATTGCCTATATTTATCCTTTAACCCCTAATCTAAAAAAAGGCACCCACCTGACCCCATCATGACTGGAAGTGGGCTCCCTTACAGCCTTACTTAAAAACTCAGAAAGCATTCACTTGCCCCTAGTATTTAGGTCACTATAGGGGTAATCCCCCACGACATAAATAATGACTTTCCAAAGTAGCACTTCCGTTTCCACATTTACCCGCTTCACAGCGTGGTTCAATTCCGTCTGATCATGACGACGTAGGAACTTGAATGAGCTCCATCTTGTGTGCTATGCCTCCTTCAACACTTTCTTCAGTTCACTATATTTTTCTTGGCTGTCGCCAGTCTTTCGACTGGTTTGATGCAATCCTCCATCCCTTTCTATCTTGTGCCAACCTTTCATCTCTACATATTCCTTACAACTCACGTCCTCAATTATCTGCTTCATATATTCTAATTTCCGTCTTCCTCTACAGTTCTTACCTTTGACTGTTCCCTCCACCAACAAATTAACCAATCCAGCATGTCTCAAAATATGACCTACCTGCCTGTCTCTTCTTTCTGTAAGCTTCTTCCACAAACCTCTTTCCTCACCCATCATTTCCAAAACTCATTAATTTCTTATATTGTCTGTCCACTTAATTTACAGCATTCTTCTGTAGCACCACATTTCAAATGCTTCAATTTTCTTTCTTTCCGGTATTCCTAAAGTCCACGTTTCGCTACCATAAAGTGCTGTGCTCCACACATAGAGTTTTAAAAAGTTCTTTCTAATTCCTAGATCAATATTTGAAACTAAAAGATTTCTCTTTTTCATGAAGGCTCTTTTTGCTAGTGCTATTCTGCTTTTAACATCATTCTTGCTTCGGCCATCGGTTGTAATTTTGCTTCCCAAGTAACAGAATTCACTTACTTCTCCTATTGCATCCGATCCTATTTTTATATTTAATCTACTAGTATTGGTATCATTTCTGCTACATTTCATCACTTTTGTCTTGCTTTGATTTATATTCAGTCCAAAATCTTCCTTCAGTATTTTGTTCATGCCATTCAGTAACTTCTCAATATCCTCAGCCCTCTCTGCTAACAAGACAATGTCATCAGCAAATCGTAGCATACTGATTTTTTCTCCCTGAAAACTTATGCCTACATGAAAATTTTCTTTTACTTTCTTCATTGCTTCTTCTACATACAAGTTGAATATTAACGGGGATAGACTACAACCTTGTCTCACACCCTTTTTAACTGATGCATGTCTCTCAGTGATTCTCTACTTTTATTATTACCTACTTGATTTCTTATATAGTTTATAAGAGTATTCTTCTATCTCGATACTTTAGACCTGACTTCTTTCAAATTTTGAACATCTTGTCCCACCTAACATTATCAAAAGCTTTTTCTAAATCAACGAACTGCCATAAAAAGTATCTTTGCTTTTATTGAGCCGCCCTTCAAGTAATTAATCTTAAAGCCAGAATTGCTTCCCTTGTACACGATTTTTCTAAACCCAAAATGATCTTCACCTACTATCTCTTCTACTATCCTTTCCATTCCTTCTGTATATTATTCTGGTCAGTAATTTTGAAGCATGTGATGTTAGACTAATGGTGCGATAATTCTCACATTTGTCGACTTGTGCTTTCTTTCGGAAGTGTGAAGATGATATTTTTATTAAATCAGTTGGAATTTTCTCCTGTTTCATAACTTTTAATATCATCTTGAATAATCTTACGATTCCTTCTTCTCCTAGGGATTTAAGAAGTTCTGCAGGGATCTCATCAATTCCATCTGCCTTATTCGCTTTCAAGTCGTTAAGAGTTCTATTAAATTCTGTTCTCAAAACAGGATTTCCTAAATCATCAATGTCAACATCACCTTCCTTTTCCATTTACGCTATTGTTCAAGTCGTCCCCATCATAAAGTTTTTCAATGTATTCCTTCCATTGGTTAGCTCTATCGTCTGAGCTTAAAAGAGGTTTCCCATCTGCAGCTTTAATGTTTATACCTCTTTTCCTTCATTTCTCCAAGATTCTGTTGATCTTCCTGTATGCAACATCTACTTTACCTATGACCATTTCCTTTTCTACATCTTCACACTTCCCTTGTAGCCATTTTTCTTTTGCTTTTTTGCATTTCCTGTTTATTTGATTTCCAAATTGCCTGTATTGCTCTCTTCCTGCTTTATCCTGTGCCTTCTCCTCTGATCCATCAGTTTCAAAATTTCCTCTGTGATCCAATATTTTCGGGTGGCTTGTTACCTAAAGCCTAATGTTTTTTATTTACCAGCTTTCATTATTTCGGTCTTTAATGCAATCCATTCGTCCGCGGTAGAGCTAATTTCAGAATTACTTCTTACACCTAAGTCTACCATTTCTGCAAATTTTTTCTCTCGTGCTAGATTGTTTAAGTTTTTTTCACTCCCAGTCTGTTCTGCTTCCTTATCCGCTTGAATTTCAGCCTGCACTTCATTACTATCAAATTATGGTCAGAGTCTATGTCTGCTACTGGGTACGCTTTACAGTCTAGAACTTGATTCCTGAATCTCTGTTTGACCATGATATAATCTAGCTGATATTTGCCTGTATCCCCTGGAAGTTTCCAGGTGTATATCCTTCCTGCACGGTTGTTAAACAGTGCGTTTGCCACAATTAGCTTAAATCTTTCACAAAATTCTAACAACCTGCTTCCTCGCTCATTTCTTTCTCCTAGACCAAAAGATCCTAACAGAATTTCCCTCTTTTCCTTCTTCCATTATTGAATTCCAATCTTCCATGATTATTAGATTGCCACTATTACAAATAGCATTTCTATCAATATTGTTCCTCGCAGTTCCCACTATAACTACCCTATCCTCCTTAGTGAAACCCCTCCAAGATCTAAATCCTCTATTACCTGACCTAAAGTTGAACTAAGTTTGAAAAAACTTTTGATCTGGTAACTTGTGCCCAGCTGATCCTGCTTTTATTATTATTCTCGTATCAAAAACATCAAAATACACAGTTATATACATTGTGAAAATCAACAACTTTAAACACACTTAGCCCAGTACTTCGCAACCTCGATCGCAATGTGTGTCGTTTGAAACAGGTCTTCGTTGTTGCAGGATGATGGGCACATAGGGCACTCGAGCATATGATTCATAGTTTGGTCTTCACCACATTCGCACTAAATACTGGTAGTATCAGTATAACCTCATCTCATTAGGTTTTCCTTGGACCTGCCCACTCCTGTTCGCAGTCGATTTAAGGACCGCCAGACGTTCTAGTCTTCTTCATGGCCAGGTGGCAAGCGCTCTGCAACTGTCAGTGGTCCCGAGATGTTGGGAACCCTCATTTTACATAACTGTACTCTTGCCTTTTCAGGTGACCCAATTAGTTCCCGTGATGTTCTGAGAACGCTTTTCCTGGATTTGAGTCTCTGGGCTGGTGGTATATGGCCGTGCAGTGGATGAGCGCTTTCTCGTTCTACTTTAGTCCTCTCCTTTTTCGCAGCCACTCCTCTCCGGATACTGGTTGGTGCAATGCCAGAAAGCTGGTAAAGCCTATCAACTGGGATAGGTTTTAAACAACCTGTCACTAGCCTACAGGTGTTATTGAGGGCTACATCCACCTGTTTGGTATGAGATGATGAGTACCAAACTGGGCATGCATATTCTGCAACAGAGTAACAAAGGGCTACTGCCGATGTACGTATAGTTTGTGGTTGACTGCCCCACTGTGATCCAACTAATTTGCGCAGTAAAGTTGTTTCTTGTAGATATCTTCATTTTGCAATTCATGCAGTGCTTCTTATATGTGAGGGTTCTGTCGAGTGTCACTCCCAGATATTTTGGGGTGTTACATGTCTGCAGTTCGATACCTGACCACATTACTTTTAACTTACGCTGAGCTTTCCTATTGTTTAGGTGAAAGGCACACACTTCAGTTTTTGAAGGGTTAGGTCTTAAGTGATTTTCCCTATAATAGCTTGATAGTCCTTCAAGAGCAGCAGACAATTTTTTTTCTACAACTTCAAGTTTTATGCTCTGTGAGGCTAGAGCTAGGTCATCAGCGTACACGAAGCTCCTGGTAGCTGGATGTAATGGCTGATCGTTTGTATAAATGTTGAAAAGTATTGGGGCCAGTACACTTCCTTGAGGTAGACCATTCTTTTGTACCCTCCATCGACTGCTAAAGAGGGCCTACACCTGTTCAGTGACTACTACCTAGCAGCAGAACCCTTTTCTTCTTATTCTGTCCTTGCAAGTCCCTATTCCTAAAGGTCTACTGCCCATTACCTACTCCTACATCTACATAAAGCTCTTCCCTCCTGACTCTGGTAAAAGGTTATACCTATTTTTCCTTACCATTTCTGGAGTATCTCGCTTCATCATCCTGTTAACTGTATTTCCGCTATGACCTGTTATCAGCTCCCAATCATCCTTTTCACCCTCTTCGCCATCTCTACTTTCTGCCACCATAGGCCAAACCTCCACAGGCAGAGCTTCAAGGGTCCTTACTCTTTCCCGCAACTCTCTGATCATTCCGTCTTTCTCCCTGATCCTTACGCTCATCACCCTGATCCTTTCATCCCTAATGAAAAGTGGACAAAACCATGGGAGAGCCTCATTTATTTCCCACGTGCGCTGTACACTGCATGCTCAATGAAACTCCTTCTTACACTCACTGCATCCCACACCATTCCTCATGTTCCTTGGGATGGGAACCATATTTTCCAGACATGGTTTTTCGCAAATACTTCAAGAACCATCCAAACAAATTTAAAGCAGCAAGAACAATATACTATTAAGGATTAAAATACGGTATTACCATTGGTAGATTATTGTTGAATGGATCTATATCAGGAAACTGAGGGGAAGGGAGGGTGTAGAGACTCTTATAGATAAGGATGGAGAAGAAGTTACTGACGATTTGAAAAAGGCAGAGATTTTAAGTAACTGGTTCAGTGAAAGCATTAGGGACAATGAATCAGAAACAGGAGGGTCTAATTCGGAGAACGAGCTTAACAACACAATTAGAAATGACGATAGTAAAAAATTTGATATCCATCCTGAGGAAATCACGAAGGAAATAAGAAAGCTGAAAAAAATAAAGGGGCTGGTGAAGATAATATTACTACAGATATCTTAAAGATAGCCGGATGTGACATTGTATCTTATCTTGAAATATTATTTAAATTGAGTCTAGACACTTGCTGCTTACCACAGGACTGGAAAAGTGCAATAGTAGTACCGATACATAAGGGAGAGGTGAGAAATAGAGTTGAGAATTACAGGCCAATCAGTTTGACATCAGTGGTAGGTAAATTAATGGAAAGATTGATATGCAACCACATCAGAAATATATATGAGGAACGTAAGTGGTTTTCAAGCAGGCAACATGGTTTCAGGCAAGGATATTCATGCGAATCTCAGTTGGTGGGATATATGCAAGATATTTCAGATGAAATGGACAAGGGAGGCCAAATTGATAGTGTAGCACTAGATCTGTCAAAGGCGTTTGACAGGGTAAGCCATAAAATGGTAGTAAATAAGGTAAAAACCATTGGAGTGGATAAGAAAGTGGTTTGCTGGGTAGAAGAATTTTAAAAGGTAGAAAACAGAAAGTTAGGGTAGGAAATGTAGTATCAAAAGAAGTGGAAGTAAAAATGGGTGTGCCACAGGGTAGCGTATTGGGACCATTGCTATTCATTATTCTAATGAATAATTGTGCTGATTGTTTACTATCTGAAATTAGATTGTTTGCAGATGACATAATGCTGTATAAAAGAATCAAAACGATAGAGGATTGTAAACAGTTGCAGGGTGATCTGGACAGGACATCTAATTGGGTTGGTAAACATGTAATGAAGATAAATGCAAAGAAGAGTCAGCTTATTAGATACAAAAATAAAAAACAAAAGGTTAATTATGAATATAAGGTGGGGAAGGAATTGCTTGCTGAAGACTTGAAATGTAAATATCTTGGAATTACTTTTGATAACAAGCTTAACTGGGCAGGACACATAGGACAGGTGGTAGGAAAAGGTTTCAAAGTTCTGCACTTGTTGGAGAGAGTGATGAGAGGATGTACGGGAGAAGGAAGGAAGGAAGTCAAGGAATTGGGTTACAAAACTTTGGTCAGACCATTGCTCGAATATGGTAGTGTAGTTTGGGACCCTCATTTTACGTATATCAAATACAGGAGTTGGATAGGGTGCAAAAAAGGGCTGCTAGATTTGTTTCTGGAAATTATCGCAGAATGCAATCAGTGACGGATATGATAAAGGAGCTGGATTGGGATTCATTGCAAAACAGGAGGAGGATGAGGAGGGTCATGGGAGTGTACAGGGCATATACTGGCGATGAGGCATGGAAAGATATTGCAATAGGTATGAAAAGTAGTGCATGGAAGGGAAAAGATGACCATGACCACAAACTGGCACTCGATTTCAGGCACAAGGGTGTGGGAAGATTCTCTTTTTTAGGTAAGGGTGTCAGGGATTGGAATGAGTTACCAGGAGAAATGATGAATAATTTACCGAAATCTTTGAAAGAATTTAAAGATAAAATTTGTAGAGGGAAAATGTAGGTAGGTGCAGGATAGGGGGAAGATGGTTATGTAGGGAAATTGCCACCGGAACCTGTGCTCCATTACAATTAAATTGAATTAGCTTTTTAAACTACCAGACTCTAATTTAAGACAGTAATAAACCAGACTACCCATACAACACCTACTGTATTCCTGATAACTGTAGTTACACCAGTATACCATTAGCCAGGAATAATACCACTAAACCCTGCCATACATATGAGTTAGTCAAAGTTTAATTAAACAATTTCTCTACTCTCTGCCTAATTCTATGCACACGTAATTTATTTTGAGATCCGAAAGCTGTCTTTATCTCTAGGAACTTGCACTCTACTGTATTGTTAAAACTATAAATACCTGTTTTTGTTAAGCATGTGAGTCATCACAATGTCCACTTCCCTCAGTGCACGTCAACTTTCTCAAACGCCTTTCCTACGTAATTTAAACCAATACTTTTACTACACAATATTATTTCAGGATTTACATGCGTCTCTCAACCACCACCGCAGTGATTTCAACATTTAATTTTCTCCGACTGTATACTCAACCTATACCTAAACCTACTTTCTGGCTAGTAACGTGTTATTTCACTTAATATTAATATTCTGTAGTATTAGTGCTCTTAACAACAACCACTTAAACCATCAAAACAACAATTTCTAAGCATAATTTAACAGTAATTTAATAGAGTGGGTCTGAGCAATCTCTCGATATTTCACGTAGGATAATTTGTACAGAATACATTTTCCTCCAGTTACCAGATAGTGAATATTCTGCAGGTTGAATCGTTCACGGTAAACGAACATAGATGTAGTATCAGATAATAAATCTGATATAGATATTAAAAGTAACCCAACATCAATATTCAAGGAGAGACTTTATGAAGCCAACACCAAAGTTCGGGTCGTAAGTATCTTTACTTCGATGAAACCTTGAGAACACTGTTAATGCGGCCATTATTAATATGGGATCTATTCAGAAGAACTGGATTCCGATTATAGTCGTTCCCACGGAATCTAACGAATAACTGGAGGGCAGTGAAGTGTTGTGGATTTTTTTGTCAGCCAGTGATTTTAGGACATGAAAATCAGATTTTCTCAATTTGTCCTCAAACAAAATATACCTTTCATCATGCCATTCAGACAGTGGTCCAAACGCAATAGTCTTTTCTGAAAATGCAGTTAAAATCTGCCCAAATTATGTCGTAGCCCAGCTGTACTGTGGTTTCATTGGGACCTTACTGAAATGCGGCCGACAATTGGACCGATCGGAAAAAGAAGCGCATGAGGCGCCAACGATATATTTTTTTTACTAGTTATTAAAATGTGTAATTGTTTATTTACCAAAACATTTACCTACTTTAATTGCAATGGAACTCATGTTCGGGTGGCAATTTCCTTACTCACTTTCACATGTCACGAATTCTTATCTTAAATGATTTTATAGTTTCAGGTAAATTGTAGTATATTCCAGTTTACGACTCCATTGAAAAATAAAAAAGTTAAATGTCCTCTCTCCCTTTAGTCTTAAACCAAGAGCTAATTTCTACGCATTATTACCTGTCCCCTTCAATTCACTACTCCCTAGATACATCGAGCTCTCATGGTCAATATATTCTTTGTACACTCAAGACACTCTCCACCATCCTCCTGCTTTCCATTAATGCCCAACGCAGTTGCTTTTATATTAAATAAAATGTATATCAGAAGTAGTTGTTCTCAAAGCAGCTCAATATAATAAATTCTTCTTCTTATGAACGGCTTGCCCGTGTTCGATCGTAGTTGGCTACCATGGCGGATATTTACCCCTCTATGGGAACGTCAAGGAAGACGATCTGGGGTGGTTTACCGTCGCCTTCCACAGTTTGTAAGTAGTATTGTGAGTGGATGTCTGTGAGAGCGAGTGTTCAATGTAGAGCGTTGTTTGTGTTGTGGTTGAGAGATGAAAGAAGAAAGAAGGCGAAACCCTGCGATGCCCCATTCAAGCCAACACTCCAGAAAGATACCAAGGTGGCCACCATACTTAATGTCCCCGTACGACGGAAGACTCACCACTTCATGTCTTCACTCCATACGCACAGCAGAGAGGTTCTGGATTTAACCCTGAACTAATCTGGTGATTAGGAATAGCGTACGCTACGTCGAAGTGATGAAAATTTCTTCAGCCACACCGAGCATGGTGGGTAAGCGATCGGGCTCTGATCTCGCATTCGGCGGGACGTTGATTCGAGTCCCCGTCCATGCATCCAGATTTGGGGTTTCCGTGGTTTCTCCAAATCATTCCAGGCGATTTCCGGAAGACTTCCTTCAAAAGGCCATGGCCGAATTCTTTCCGGTTCCTTGTCTGCAGTCCTATCCCCCCACATCTAATGACCTCAACGTCGTCGAGGCGTAAATCCAAAAGAAAAAAAAATCTTCCATCACCTGTACTTGAACCAGCTAAGACCATGTCAGCTCAGGACACCATCGTGGTGCCGCAGCCAACTGAGTCAATGAGGGTGCCGCATAATAAATACGCTTAAAAAAACACGCTTATAGGGGAGAGCGGGGGAAATACACGCATGGAGGTAATCACACGCAGGCTGAATTACGCAGTTTGAATGTCGCAGGCTGTGCCCGATTGTTGGTGTACTTTTCTAGCAGGCACAACAATTGCAGCGCCACTTCCGCCAACCATTTTCCAGTTGTCTTGTGGCAGCAGTAGTGTGAAGTCTTTTTTCGCTGTGTTTGATGTAATTTCTGTCAGCTGTATTTTGGAAGGTAAGTGCTACTATAAGTTGCTTTTATGTAATGTTTTGCACATAAACTACTAGCCGTAGATGTAACCTTTCATATAAGTGTAGATTTGTCGAAGTATTTGAACTAAGAGCCGAGTTGTGGTTAGTTCAGTCAGCGAACTCGCTTTGGGGTAATAGCACGCGGCTCTTCAAGTGCGTGGTATTACCCCATCATAATAAAATTAGTAAGTTATGTCTTCAATTCGAACGTGTTTTTAATTTTTTTTTTATTTCAGATGACTAGATATTATAAAAGGAAAACACAGATATTATAAAAGGAAAACACAGAAAGCAAAATGGACCCAAGAGGAACTTCGCAAGTGTCTTGAAGCCATAAAATCGGGGGAAAAAATAAGAGAAGTATCAAGAACTTTTGGGATTCACGAAGCTACTCTGCGTACACGAATGAGAGCAAAAAATACCACGGGGCCAAAACTTGGGAAAAAACCCACATTTTCTATTGAACAGGAAAATGAGATTAGGGATCATGTTATTACGATGGCCAAGCTGTTTTACGGCATTACAAGCATCCAGCTGCGAAAGATTGCGTTTGAGTTCGCAGAGGCTAACAAGATCCCAAACAATTTTGATAAGTCATCAAGATTAGCTGGAAGGGATTGGCTAGCTCTGTTTTTAAAAAGAAACCCGAGTATTAGCCCGAGAAAACCTGAAGCAACTAGCATTAATAGAATAGAGGCATTTAATGAAGAACAGGTTAATGCATATTTTAAAAATGTTGAGCATGTCTTTGAAATATAAATTTAAAGAGGGTCGAGTGTTCAATGTCGATGAAACGGGCATAAATACCGTACAAAAGCCTAACAGAATTTTGGCTCCTAAAGGTGTTAAACAAATAGGAGGGGCTACCTCTTGGGAAAGGGGGAAAAACGTTACAGCAATATGTTGTTTCAGCGCTGCTGGCACGTACATTCCCCCTATGTTCATCTTCCCCAGGAAAAGAATGTCACATGTCTTAAGTAAAGGTGGACCAGTTGGAGCAATATATGGTTGTTCTGTCAATGGTTGGTCCAATGAGTCATTATTTTTTGAATGGCTCCAGCATTTCCAGAAGCATGTAAAATCATCTGTTGACGACCCGGTGCTGCTGATTTTAGATAATCACAGTAGTCACATTTCACTTGATATTTTTGAATTCTGTAAAAAAAATTCTATTGTCATGGTAACCATACCTCCACACACTTCTCACAAGCTTCAACCGCTTGACGTTACTTTCTTTTCTTCTTTGAAATCAGCCTTTAATCGAGTGACCTGTATATGAAGTCAAGGGTGTATCAAAAAATTACACCTTATGAGTTAGCTGAACTTTTTAATAAGGCATACATTAAGGTTGCTACTATGGACAAAGGACAGTCGGGGTTCAAGGCATGTGGAATTTGTCCTTTAAATCCACACAAATTTCAACGTGTTGACTTAGAACAATATGAGACCTTCAGGGACATTGTCCTTGAAGAAGAAGGGATCTCGAATGCAACAAATGGAAATGGTGTGGTTGCCTCTATACAGGAAACAGTTATCTCAGCACGTAGTCAAGAACAGATTCCTGGATCATCGGCAGAAGATGTTCCACTTTTGGTTGAAGAGGTCTCAACAAAATCAACTAAAAGTTCAAGTGACAATCATATTAGTGTATCTGACATTTCTCCTATTCCAAAACAAAAAGAAGTTATTCCTAAGACAAAACAAGATAAAGGAAAGCAAAAGGGAAAGTCAGTGATCCTTACAGCAACCCCAGAGAAGGAAAAACTGCAAATGGAGTTATCAATAAAGAAAGCAAAAGAAGCCACGAAAAAGAAAGCCAAAGAAAATAAGAAAAGAAAACTAACGGATAAAGAAGATAAGCGCACTATTCTACTGCTTAAGAATGGCTCAAAGAAGAAACAGACAGCATGCAATAGGAAACTGGAACTAGAAAGTGAAAGTAACATCCAAGATGACCTAAAGGACATTCATGATGCTACCGAAATGGATGATGTTAATCCAACGGCGTTTTTAGATGTCTGTTTAGTTTGCGGAGAGTTTGGAAAAGATGGAGAACTATGGTACAGATGTGTTTCATGTAGTAGGTGGAGCCATAAATAATGTAGTGGCTGGAACACTCCAAAAGGTTACAAGTGTGATGATTGTTATAAATGAAACTGAACTCTTTTTCACGCCTATAAACACTTAATAAAAATACATGTTTAAAATACATTATTATTTTGTTCATTAATGTATTCGTCAACAAACTAAACTAATATAGTAATAAAAAATAATGTGTATTGTCCATTATTATGCATTGTTTGTTTTGCGTGTTATTACCCCATCCCATGCGTGTCATTACCCTCAGCGGTGGGTAATACCACGCGTTTGCACTTTTTTTTATTTTAATTATAAAAATTAAAGTAATGTTCATAACTATTTTCAGCCAGTTGGAACAGGTCGATAAATGTCCAAAGTATGGTATGCAGTGGTTTTCTTAGGTTTTTAATGAGGTAATGAACAATTTAAATCGATTTTTCCTTAGGTGCGTATATTTCCCCCCCTCTCCCCTATAACTAGAACCTCCGAAACCCCCAAAAATATGACCCACACGTGTGACGCGACAGCATACAATATTATCAACGGCCAACATGGATGAGAGTGGACTTAAAAATATTCAACGAAGTTATCAGCACATTCTGCGAACAGGTTTGCGAAACATGCAGTCAACTCTTCTATCAAAAGTAAGTTTCAATGACTGAGTGAGCAGCAGTATTACTTCAAGTCGAATCATCAAGAACGCACAGTATCCTAGAGAGTTCTCAACACAAGAACCATGTCGAACATGACAGTGAACCAACATCGGAAACCTGCTGAATCAGATTTTGTTACCAAGGTAAACATTTACTTAATTTTCACGCATTAATTATATAATTATTAACTATTAGTAACCACAATTATTGTAACCGGGATCGAGAATGTATGCAAAGTTTCATATCAATCTGATATTGGGAAGTTGGTGAATGATCGATTGCAAGATTTTCAACAGCTGTAACTAAATATAAGAATGATAATAAAAGTAGGATTATCTCACTTATGGTGAATTACTGTTAAAAAAAATGTGTCCTCCACATCCTATAGCAATTCTACTTACGGGTATGTTATGCTATGCGCGGCTTGTATTGCTCTCAGCAATTTTTCTACTGCAACACGAGTGTAGCAAGAACTGTTTTAAATGTACAGTAACAACTCATGCGATATATCATCGCTGTGATTTACGATTACGAGCTAGTCACGCTATTGTAGATTTTCGGTAGCAGGGCAACCGTAAGTTTTTAAATATTTTTCCAACACGTTTTAAAGGTGCCTTAAAGCAGAACTTCTCAATCAAGAGGGCGTGTGAGATTTTAAGGGGGAGTGGCATATTTCCTTCCTCTATGGTGAGTGGTGTTTCAAGGATCAAAGTTTGTGAAAAAGATATAAACTTAGTAAAGATATAAATGTTTGAGAAAAAAGATAAATAATGAAATTGTTGTATTTCTTCACTAATATGTTTCATAAAACCTTATAAAACATATTTTAATTTGGTTATTTAGCCTAAATTAGACCAGAGGGAGAGCGCATGCTCTAAATTTCTTAAAAAGTAGAGAACATCTTCTTTAAAGAATGAAGCTCGTCAAAATATTAAAGAACAAGGAATAGTAAAGATTAAAAAAGATATTAAACTTCCTAGTAATACAGACAGAACCTTGAATTAATTTAATGGAGTTATTATGCAGGTTCTCTAGTTATTTAAATCTCCTTTATTTGTATTATTATTTTATTCTATACTATATGTGTTAAATTGCTTACCGCATCTATTTTTGAAATTTTCGAATTTTAATTTAAAATTCCTTCAGCGTTTCTGGTAAATTGTATTCCTCTTCCCTTGGTAATTAACGGAGCGTGGTGGGTGAGTGCTAACGCTCTGGCTTAGCATTCGGAAGAACGCAGTTCCAGATTTGGGTTTTTCATGGCTTCTCCAAATCACTCCACGTGAATGCTGTGATGGTTCCTACGAAAGACAATGCCCGAATTGATTTCCGTTCCATGTTCCCAGTCCTTTCCAGAGGCGGATCAGGGGGAGGGAAAACCGGGGCGCTTCCCTTGGCTAGGAAAATTTCTAGATCTGCCACTGGTACTTTCCCGCCTTTATTGACCTAAAGACCTTGACATCAACGAGGCGAAATGCCATAAATATAATACTTGGTAATTCATTCAATCCCTGATACACTTACCCACAAACGAAAATTTTATACATTAAATCGAGTGCCGGTCGTGCCCATGATTATCTTTTCCCTTCCATGCACTATTCCTAATTCTTCGACCAATGTCCTTCCAAACCCAATCACCAACATATACCTTGTACACTCCCAGAACTCTCTTCACCTTTCTCCTGTCTTCAAGTGACTCCCAACCCAGTTTCTTGGTCTTATCAGTTACTGACAGGGTCCTGGGGTAATTTCCTCAAACAAATCCAGCTTTTTTTTTATGGCTTTACACCTCATCAACGTCGAGGTGATTAGGGGCAGGATGGGGCTGGGTACAAGGAATGGGAAGGAATTCGGCCATGGCCTTTTGAAGGAAGCATCGCATCAGTGATTTGGAGAAACCATGAAAAACCCAAATCTGAATGCTTGAACTTAATACCCAAAATGTGCATCCCAAACTACACTACCATATTCAAGCAATGGTTTGACCAAAGTTTTGTAACCTAATTTCCCAACTTCTCTGGTGCATCCGCTCATCACTCTTTGCAATAAATGAAGAATTCTGTAACTTTTTCCTACCATGTCCTGCCAGTTGAGTTTATTATCAAAAGTTATGCCAAAATAATTGCACTTACATCCTTCAAAATAATTCTGTCTACACAAGAATATGAAAACTGCACATTTTATGATTATTATAAACTTTGGTGTAAAATACTAATAAAAGAAACATAATCAAAAAGCTCAAGAATGTGTATGTATCAGGAAATAAAAAATTCCAGTAGTAAAAGGAAATCTATTCGGCATATAATAAAATATGAATTAGGAAAATCTGTAAACCACTATTTAGAAGTAAAAATAAAACATAATTAATTGTATCTAGTGAATAGAGAAATTTTGTAAAATATTAAACAAACATTTTCCTTCAGTAGCAGAGAATTAGGAACAGAAAAAGCATCCTCAGGCAGTCTCCTATCGCTTCTTCAGACTGCTTTCCTAAATATATTTTTGAGGATACAGATTGTGCCAGTAACAATCCCTGAATAAAATAAACACATTCTGATAGCTACAACAACATTTCAAGTATATCATTGAAAAGATATAATGATTGTGTAAGTCACCTATTTAATCACATTTTTTGATGAATCCTTAGTGCAGGATTTATTTCCAAATTGACTAAAATACGCAGTTGTTAA
Organism: Vandiemenella viatica; assembly: GCA_031002005.1. Classification (NCBI taxonomy): domain Eukaryota; kingdom Metazoa; phylum Arthropoda; class Insecta; order Orthoptera; family Morabidae; genus Vandiemenella; species Vandiemenella viatica. The sequence goes on along the minus strand of CM061920.1, from coordinate 38,365,694 downwards.
ACCATTAATTAAAAAGAGAGAAGTGACTTCTACCAAACAATTTATTTTCTTCCATTATTCTCAAAGATTTTTTTTTTATGTATGATATTACTCTCCTGTAAACAATTTTCTACCATTTCCTTTGCCTTCTTGCCATATAACATGATCTCTCAACTTTCTACCCAACAATTTGTTTCTGAACTCTGTTACTCACAGGGGCCTTAATAATAACTTTTTCTCCTTCACCAACCATCTGATAAATGCCAGCACAATGGACACCCAGAAAAATTTCTTGTCTAGGTCAACTGGTGTCAGCAGGGCCGGCGCTAGGAATTTCGGGCCCGGGGTAAAAAAATGGCCAACCTTTTTTTTTAAGCTCTTCAAAATGGCCAGGCGACAATGGACGTATTCATGGCTTGAGGGCCCCTAAGTCGGTGATCGGGCCCCCCATCAGCCAGCGGGGCCCGGGTACTTTTGATCCACTTACCCCCCCCCCCCCCTAATGCCGGTCTTGGGTGTCAGCCCTCCTTAAGAAAGCACCATTGGAACTCAAACACACACACAGTGTATTTATGGTTGTCCACCTGAGGAAGAACATTTCCTCCGTTTTTAAATAAACCATATTGCTCATCAGGTGATATCAAAAATGTATTTTATGTTTATTGACAGCAATGTGTCACTGTTGCACTGTTCCATTTCCACATCTCTGTTAACACTGGTTGTTTCCCTGCAAAAGAACGTAGTGCCAAACTTTGCACACCACAACTACATCACACCTTACTACTTGTGAAATATTCCCCAAATGAGAAATTCAACTTATTAGGGTCTTATACCAGCCTGCATGCTCATGCTGTGTTAACTCTGACATTCTGTCAGACTGCTGTTAGTATGATGTGTATCCACAGATTCAAAACCACCCCATAGAGTTCACGCCGCTACAGAATACCAATCAGCTGAACAGCAGATGCACAGACACTGTTATTAGAACTACACATGAAGTCATGAAGATCCTACCTCTTGACAACTTCACCATTCAGAAGTAGCATGCCAAAATATGATGGCTATCCAGTGACAGATCTATGAATTTTCTGCGCCGGAGCAAAAAAGTTATCGCTGCCCCTTCAAAAATTATTTTGCCGCCCCTACCTAGTGCATGTGCCCGGCACTGGACATATCCCAGGCCTTAAACTTAGAAAGTCTGTTCTCTCTCTTGCTTCTTTCTCTGTACACTCCATCTTAATTTTTTTATCTTTCTTTCTCTGACATTCTCCTCCGACTGTCCCACATTCCTATAACCCTTATCACTTTTTATTTTCACTGACTTTGCCATCATTCATCTATTTTTATTGTTATTAAATTTTTTCTGTAATCATTGTAATTCCTTAGCGATATATGTGGATTGTATATATATACAACAAAATTGTAAAGAATTTGTATCTATACATGAAATTTATAAATAAAAGAGAATAAATGTAATATTACATGATGGTTATGTATGTTGGTATGCTACTTCTGAATGGCAGAGTGGTAAGGAGGTAGTATCTTAATGCAAAGTTCTAATTTTTAATTCATAGGTTCATTATAATGATGTGGATAATAGTGGCTATTGTTCCTGAACATGACAGATCTTACATGTTAAAAATGACCAGGAATAAATTAAATGAGTGAAAACATGAATTATGAAACATATCTCAAGGATTTTATTTCTCTCTTCAGATATCAAAAACTTGAATGGTTTATTTTAATAAAATGTAATTTGACTTTAGCATATTATTATAGAACATAATAATCTTTTGGAGATTGAGCACAGTTGTTGAGAATTGATTGTTCACTATGGGCAGTTTAGGCACTTAGCAACCTATTACTGTGTAGCTAGTTGGCTGGTAGTGTTATTTGGTGTATCAGTAGAGAACAGCTAACTGGCCCATTTTGGCTGACAAAGTTCTACTTCCATGTAGATAAATGCCCAGCCTCCTCCCCAATCAATTGTGGAGACAGCTGTATTCTTCTGCTGTCAGCAAGAATATCGCCTCAAATTGGCAATGAAAGCTCTTCCAGCTATTTCTTATTTGTAGATTCCATGATCACTGGAAAAGCAGTGGATGCAACTCCTCCAGAATGCTCCCATGTTCTCTGGAGGGATGGGGTAGCCACCTATCATTTGATTTTATGACTAAAACTCACATCTTCATAAAATAGAAAGAAAAAAAAAATTGTCAAGGTGCAAAGAAATTATGTCACTTCTTGGCTTAAATACCAATGGATACTAGCTAGTTCCTAAACCTTATGGACCTAGCATTCTTCCCAGTAAAATGTGATCGTTGTATAAATGTATCGTGTGCATAATGTTCTTGTGTTGAGGCAGGATATATACCCAAAATTTGTGTTTCCTATATGATTGTCCTGCCATCATCTGTGGAAAGTGATGGCTTATTTCCATATATATATATAATAACAATGAGCAGGAAAAAGCTTTAAGGCAATAAAACTAAGGAAGGATAGGGAAATATGACCCAACACTTACCACAGATGAAGATGGATGGGACGACGAACAAAAAACAAACACAAGATAAGCGCAATATTTTGGCCTATAGCAGCCTTAAACATGCAGAAGGTGAAGCACCAGGCGGTGTCGCATGTGTACACATAGACGGCCAACTGGTGAATACTGATTGCCCTAACTGAAAAACAGATGTTCAAATTATTGATTTTGTGGGAACTGGCATGTTTTGCAACTGGATGGGCCTCATTGTTAGTATAAACAGTCTGCCTGTGGCCATTAATTCTGATAGCTAGGGGATTGGTTGTGAGGCCTATATATGAACTGGAGCAATGGAGGCATGTCAGTTGGTATATGAGGTGAGTTGTCAAGCAAGTAGCATGGCCATTGATAGGGAATGTTTCACCTGTGGTAGGATTGGAGTAAGTGGTAGTGGCTGGGTGCATGCTGCATGTTTTACAATGGGGTCTATTGCAAGGGAATGAACCCTGTGGCAGTCTGGGAGAATTACTTGGTGAGTACTTGTGAACCAAGATATTGCTTAAATTTGGTGGTCTGCAAAACATGTGCGAGGGGCAGTGGGTAGAATTTTATGGAGCATGGTGCGCATCCCGGGGAAGGAACGTAGGAAATCATGTCCACGGCGAAGGATTAGGTTAATGGACTCGAGACCAGGGAAGAACTGAGTGATGAAGGCGGGGCTGTGGTTAGTTTCAAGGGGTACTGACTTGGAGTGGCTGTGTAAAGGAAGGGCTATGGCACGGGAGATTTGTTTGTGTACTAAGTCAGGAGGGTAGCTACGGGAGATGAGAGCTCCAGACAGGTTTTCTGTGTATTGGGAAAGAGATTGTTCATCAGAGCAGATTCGCCTGCCACGGAGGGCCAGACTGTAAGGAAGGGAACGTTTGATGTGCAAGGGATGAGAACTGTTGAAATGAAGATATTGCTGCAGATTAGTAGGTTTGATATGAACAGAGGTATGTAGGCACCCGTTATACAAGGAAACGTCAACATCAAGAAAGGTAACATGAGTATGGGAGTATGTCCAAGTAAAGTTGATAGAGTGGTTGTTTAGGGAGTTGAGGAAATCTATTAGATGATGCTCATCGTGGGTCCAGATCATAAAGATGTCATCTATGTATCTGAACCACACAAGAGGTTTAATGGGAAGATTGTTGAGGAATCGTTGTTCCAGATGGCCCAAGAAAAGGTTTGCATAGGATGGTGCCATGCGGGTGCCCATTGCAGTACCACGAAACTGGTGGTAAATTTGTGAGTTAAAGGAAAAGCAGTTGTGAGACAGGATGAGGTTAGCCAAGGAAATGAGGAAGGATGTCTTGGGGAGGCTGTCGGGTGGTCGCATTTCCAGGAAGTGTTCCATGGCGCTGAGGCACTGTCCGTGAGGGATGTTGGTGTAAAGGGAAGAGACATCTATGGAGACAAGGAAGGTAAAGGAGTGGGGACTGTGGAAAGTCGTTCAAGGAAGTGTGGGGTGTCTTTAATGAATGAAGGGAGGTCCTGTACAAAAGGCTGGAGGTGCTGATCCACAAAGGCTGAAATCCGTTCTGTAGGAGACCCATAAGACGCAACTATAGGTCTCCCCGGATTTCCAGTTTTGTGGATCTTGGGAAGAAGGTAATAGGTGGGGGTACAGGGGTTCTGCGGGGTAAGGAGGGACAAAGAGTTGCGGGAGAGTCCTTGTAAGGGGCCTTGGAGGTCAAGGAGAGTGCATACTTCTTGGCATATTGAGGTTGTAGGATCTATAGAGTGTGGAAGGTATGTGTTGGTGTCAGAGAGCTGTCTCAAAGCTTCGGCCTCATAGTCACAGCAGTCAGCTGTCTATGTGTACACATGTGACACCGCCTGGTGTTTCACCTTCTGCACATTTAAGGCTGCTATAGGCCGAAATATTGCGCCTATCCTTCCTTAGTTTTATACAGGGGTGGCACTAGGGGGGGGGGCGGGTCAAAAGTACCCGGGCCCGCCATGAAGCCAAGAATGCGCCCATTGTCGCCCGGCCAGATTGTAGAGCTAAAAAAAAAATTAAAAAATAACATAAAGTCGCCCATTTTACCCCAGGCCCAAAATAAATTATACCAAACACTCAACAAAGTTGAAGAGAGGAGGGCAGCAGCAACAGAAAATAATATACAAACACAAGAAACACAATAATTCGGTGTTAACCCTTTATCAAATGGGAAGAAACATGTGGCTGAGCTCGCCCAGGCCTTGCAGTCAAAACAGCCACATGCAGAATGAAACTGGCCATTGGGGGGGGGGGGGGGGGAGGGGAGCAATGATAATATAATCACAAGTATTAATCACAAAAATGAAATATATATATATATTGAAAATAAGAAAGCATAGTGAAAGTAAACTTGTCAATACAGATGAAGGCAGGAGAGACAATTACAATATTTTGGTAACAGGCGTATTATGAACAAATACCATGGAATAAGGGAACAGTAAAAACAAGAAATAGTCACAATAATTGAATTGTATACATATTTTTTAAAAGGAAAATATTCACTGCTAATACAGAGCCTTTAAAATGATTGGACGAAACATGAATGTACTCCTACATTCTCTCCTCCATCCCCCTCCCCCCCCCCTACCTACCCAAGATTTCTTTTAGCATAATGTGAACTCTTGTTTTAAATTCTTTCACACTTGGTTGTAAGGCCAGTAAACCAGTTTCCAAAATTGAGTGGGTCATAAAAAGGCACAGCTTTTGAAATGGAAGAGATATATCAGGGACAAACAGAAAATAAAAAGAAGTGCAGAATCTACATACTCTGACAAGAAAGTGAGACAATTAAAGAGGCTGGCAAGAAGAGAACACAACACAGTTAAGAGACAGCAGGTAGTAGGGAATATTTGAAACAAATAATAAGGAATTAATAATAGCAAAGAAGCTGGTAAAAGTTGGGTTTATGCAGAATATTATTGGTGCAGGGGGACCAGTGATGGATAAATCTAAAAATTTCAATGGCTGTGTTAGAAAACTGAGGGGAAGGTAGGGTGTTTAGATAAGGATGAAGAAGAAGGAGAAGGAATGAAAAAGGCAGAGATTTTAAGTAACTGGTTTAGCGAGACCATTCGGGACAATGATTCAGGAATGGGATAATGTAAATAGGAGAACAAGCTTATCCACATAATTAGAAATTCATCCTTAGGAAGTCATGAAGGAACTAAGAAAAATGAAAAAGCACAAAGAGGTTGGTGTAGATAATATGACTTTACAGGAGGGGTGACAAATAGGGTCGAAAATTACAGGCCAGTCAATTTGACATCAGTGGTACATAAATTGTTGGAGAAATTAATATTAAAACACCTTGGAAATGTCTGTGTGGAATATAAGTGGTTTGCAAGGTGTTAACATGGCTATAGGAAAGATATTTAAGATGAAATGGACAAGGGTGAACAAATTGATAGTGTAGTCCTAGGTGTTTCAAGGCTTTTGATAGAGTGAGCCATAAAATGGTGCTAAATAAGGTAAAAACAATTCGAGTTGATGAAAAAATGATTTGCTGGGTAGAAGAATTCTTAAAAGGTAGAATGCAAAAAATTAGGATAGGAAATGCAGTATTAAAATAGTGGAAGTTAAAAAGGATGTGCCACAGAATAGCATGTTTGATTTGTTGCTATTTGTGACTGTAATGAATGACTGAGTTGGTGTTTTAGTATCAGAAGTTAGGTTGTTTATACATGATAGAATGCTATATAACAGGATCAAAATGTCAGCAGACTGTGAACAGCTGTAAGGTGAACTGGACAGGATATCTAGCTGAGAATGTAAATGTGGGATGAAGATAAATGCAAAGAATATTCAGCTTATAATGAATACAGAAAAAAACCTAAAGTTTGATTATGATTATAAGGTTGGGAAAAATTGTTTATCGAAGACTTGAAATGTAAACACCTTGCACAACATTTTATAACAAACTCAGCTGGACAGGACACATTGGACATATAGTATGAAATGTTTGAAAATCCTTGAGTGAGAGTGTGTTGAGGGAATGTGCCAGAGAAGTAAGGGAATTGGATTCCAAACCTTTGGTCATACTGCTGCTTGAATATAGTAGTGTAGCATGGGATGAAAATGTTGGTTATCAAATAGAGGAGTTGGAGGGGGTACAAAGAAGGGCTGCTTGAGTTGTCAGTGGAAATTATTGCAGAACATAATTGGTAAATGATATGATAAAGGAGCTAAAATTGGATTTATTGGAAGACAGGAGGAGGGCGAAGAGAGTCATAGGAGTGTACAAGGTACATATTTGTGATGAGGCATAGGAAGGTATTGGGGAAAGGATTAGGAGAGCTGCTTGGAAGGTAAAAGATGATCATGACCACGAACTGACACTCAGTTTCTGGCATAAGGTTGTTGAAAGATTTTGTTTCATAAGTAGGGTGTCAAGGATTGGGATAAATTAACAAGAGAAATGATTAATAATTTATCAAAAATGCCAAAAGAATATAAAGTTGAGGGCAAAAGTAGGAGGGAAAAGGAAAGGATGGAAAATAGGTGTGTAGAGAAATTGCCACTGGAGCAAGTGCTTCTCCACCGTTAAATAAAATCAGATTAAATGGTTAAACCATTTTACTCAATAATTTGGTCTAGTCCACAATTACTAAAAATTTCAGCTCATTCAATCCCTTATACCCAAAATATACTAATAGATTATGATCATGGTGATTGCTTCTTCCTTTTATACTCTTTAATTATTTTACTAATATCCATAAAGGTCCCATCATTATTCTATACCTGACATGTAACCAACAATCTGTTAACCCATTTCATGTCTTCCAAGAATTTAATAGTGATTAAATGTACCAAGCATGGTGGGTAAGCATTAAGGTAATGTCACCTGCCAAAATAAATGAATTTGTGCAAGAGAGAGAGAAAAGATTATAGAAAGAGACAGAAGTGTAATGTGACGTCACTCATGGTCTCGGCCAATAAAAGAGGAGAGTTTTTGGAGGCGCATGACATATGAATGAGTGTTGCGAGTTACCTCCAATAAGAGAGTTTTTTTTATATAATGTTAATTTTTGTAAATATTTTGTCTTATGTGGGAGCTAACCAACATGATGGGAGAGAGGCAACTGTCAGATCTCTTATAAATTTTGTAATTGCATAACAAAATTTGTTCTTAGAACCACGAGTTAGATTGAACAGTATTTCATATCATTTTTAAAGCCAGTTACTATGTTAATTCAAGAGAGAAATCAGATTTTTACAGTTGTTAAGATAGTATTTTGTATTGCATCAGCCTTAAGCATTCACATGGAGGAGTTTATAGAAAAATTCGTAATAAATTGAAGAAGGCAGTTAGAGACTTTAAATTTGTTCAGTGATGTATGTAAATTTGATTAAAGCTACTTTCAGGTCGATATCTTTAATAACTCAGGAAATAGTAATGAGTCGGATTTTACTTTTGGTTTACGAATTTTATTTCATCCTTTTGATAATAGTAAACATGCTATGCTTGATAGTAAATGAAAGAGTAGCTCTTTAGGAGTAAAATAAAAATTATTTCAGTTTTATAATAACAAAATTGTGAATGTTATTAACAGGTCTTGGGAATCGCATCAAAATATTTTTTTTTTACAAAATTTTTCATAAGGATAGTAATTGACACTTTTTATAAAATAATTTCACTGTGATAGAATTATTTTAATTGTCAAGGTAAAATATTTGATGCAAGTTTACAAGTGTGAGATACGAATCTGATCAGTTTTTTTAGCACATTCTCTCGAGAGACCAGGAAGTTGAGCGTTCCCACGTTCAGATTCGATAAATATTAGCCCATAATTTTCCTCATCCTCCCACAGTTGGCCAGCCAGTTTCATTTAGAGCACTACAGTGCTACCGTGTTGTCGTAACGTAGCTCCCACAGTCAGCAAGATACAGTATGAGCATAACCACGCTCTGTGACATGTTATTTTTGGCATGATGTAGGCTCGCTTGGTATTTCAAATTCAGCTAGAACATTACTATGCAGTTTCAAGCAGTACTTTACGCCATTTGGTGCATTGGTATAACCTAAGTGTCAGTTTTTGACAAACAAGTTGAACTTTATAAGCGTGTGTTGAGCTTTTACTTACTTTCACAAATAAGTTAGGTGAACTTTGAATAATGGGGTTTGGTCTGGCACGAATCGGTTAATCGAACTTGCAAGTTTATCTTCGGAAAATTAGTCTGATGCCATTTCAGTTTGTCTCTTTGCAAAAATCTTCAATAATATATTGTATATCCATCATCAATATACTTGTGACTTTTTTTTTTGTACCTTTCTTAGTTTGGGGTTATAACAAACTAAGTGGCGATGAAGTTACTTTTGCAGAGCTAAAGTTATAATATCCACGGTCATAGCTGAGACAGAATGTCCCATCATTGTATACGCCTCACACGACACATCTGATTGGGTTCTGCAGACATGGAGCCGAGGCGAACTGGTGAGGACCGGTCGTCCTCATTTGTGGCCACCTCTGGGGACTGGCCGGATGCAACGCCAACAACCGACAGTGCGGCTCAGTTTGAGTCTTTGTTTTTCATAGAAGTTATTTTGTGAAATAAGTAATTTTTGAGACATACATCTGGTGTGTAGGCTGATGATACAAGTCATGTATCTTCAAGGGATTGGTGCGGCCTGCTGGAAACAGTAAAGACAATACAGCTGTTCATTTTTTTTTAAAAGAAAAGTGCTTATGCCTATACTTTCAATGCCCTATAATGCTATGGACAAATAAATTTGTCAGATAAGATGCACGTTATGCCAGAGCCCAAACCCTGAACTTAGTTGGATGCAGGTTTTTTTCATTAATTTTGTTTTCTGAGTAACTTTGTTGATATAATTGGCACCCATGGACTCAAAACGATAAGCCAACAGTAATCAGTTGTATCGTGTCTCAAATACCTTTATTAATTATTATTTTTTGATTCTTCAGTGTTATGAAATCCTTTAAAAGAAATTTGTTACTTCAGGAATATGGTAACTATAATTGCTGTGATAATTTGTTTTATGCTATAAACACTCGACTCTTTAATTTAGGGCGTTGGTGTTCGTTTGAAAAATATGTTTTATTTTGATTAACGGTAAATACACCACTTCTGGTGTCATTTGAATGCCAATTTATGAATAAATTGTCAAGTTATGACTTCCTTAGCTTATGTAAATATCTTAGTAAATCACCCTACTCATCAACATTTAAATCAATATGAATGTAATTAAAATTCCTTTAATTGCATATCATTATTTAAGCTATATAAATATTGTAAGATTGGAGACTTTCCCAGCGTATGCTTGAAATGAAGTCTTCACAGGTGTACCGCCGGATAGTGTTTTCAAAACACGATATTTCGACGACTAGCTCCGTCGTCTTCATCAGATGTCAGGATGTCTGCACAGGTCGGCTGACCGTCGGATACTGATACAGCCCAGGTGCCACACCTCATTATATAGGCCAACGGCTCTCCGTGACACCCGCACCCAGCAGTGAGTGGGCGGGCCTACAGGTGTTCGCTGCGGGCCGAGGAAATTAGTAATGGGCCGTTTATGGCGGTTGCTGTACATGCATGCCACGCTCTCTGCGTAGGCTAGTTTCCATGCTTCGCTAAGACATAGCCTACTATATCTGTTGTAGGTATCAACCAATCGAATTTTAATCGTTTCTTTGACTATGGAATCCCAAAAGTATGAGGTCCTAGCCAAAATCGTAATGTCGTTGAAGTCAACCCTGTGGCCATGGTTGTATATAAATATTGTTCTCGGGTGACTAGCCCATTATAGGAGTGTTATAATTACACAATATTTCAGCGCTGTCAATTGTTGTCGCCATCTTCTGTTGAATTGAGGTCAGGAACATGCGAAGTTGCTGGGCTAGACCAGACTCCTGCTGCTACGCTGCGATTGGTCGGCTGTGGAGCCAGTCGTAGCTGGGATCAAGTCTCGTCATGACTTGAATCGATGCCAAGATGGAGTTACGGCTATATTCGATGTCCTTTTTTCACATGGTCTGTAGTGGACAGGCTGAAAGTTATCACTTGATTGAAGATGATATCCGAAAACAAAGCCTTCGCCATAAATTGCTTATCCATCTGATGTGTCAACAACGATCAGTTGCGGGCCAATGCCGAGAAAAACTACGTAATTATGTATAATTTAAGGTGATTAAAACTCCTGCAATGACGGTTAACACCTCATTACAAAAGAAAATTTTCACACTCCCTTATGCCTGACAAAGTGCTAGTGTGCAATCATTAATTTAGTTTCATTTAATTGTGATGGAGCACATGCTCATGTCAATTTACCTACACAACCATATTCCCCCCTTCTTGTATAGGTCTGCTTTCACTCTCTACAAGTTTAATTTTGAATTCTTTCAGCAATTTTGGTAAATTATTCATCACTTCTGTTGATAATTTAATACAATCCCAGACTCCCTTACAATCAGCAGAAAAGTTTTTCACATCCTTATGCCTTAAATTGGGCGTCAGCTAGTGGGTATCGTTATTTTTTCATTTCCGTGCACCACTCCTAATTCTTCCCCAAAAATCTTTCCATGCATCATTACCAATTTATGTACATTTTCTCCTCAGCAAGTTCGCACCGTAAAAATTGCTGTCCCAAAAAACACTATGCATACCCTCCATTTACAGGAGCCATCAGAAAAACTTGACTGTTCAGACAGTTTTGAACCGAGTAGCACAATTTTTCCAATGTGTATTTCAGAACGTTTAATTAAACAACGCGTCCTCTTTGTGTAACACTAAATGATGTTTTACCCATGCAAAAAGTGATCATAATACAGAGTGGCTCGTTATGTTGTCATATTTTGCAGTCATCTTAAAACTTGTTACGAGTATCTACCATGTCTAAAGAAAGGATATAATTTTTTTTGTAAATCTCTCAGGATCTGAGATACCTTTCGCCTTGTACACAAATGTGGCCAACATGGTTTTGTGATGTGGCAGTTGAATGAAGCTGGAAGGACCTCAGTAGTGATCAGTAGGGCTAGGTTACCTGTGAACACTGTGGGCAAGGTTCTGTCAGACCTCAGCTTTATGAAAATATCCAAGAAAGGGAGGCACCCATTCTTTTTGCTCAAGTGAAACAAAACTGATAGCATGGAAGGGTAGAGAATATTATGTCACATCAGCGTCTCATTCCTTTGGTAAAACATTTGGTTCACGTGCTTCGATCTTGGCAGAAATGTACAGTTGTTATCATGATCTGAGACTAACAACTACAAATTTAATGTGATTGGGTTGACACTGCAACCACAGCACAAATGAACCTGGAATGGGACAAGACTACATCTAGGTCATCATCAAATTTGATCAACTGGAGGGAACACAACATGACAGCAAATATTTTTGGTTGGATCACACTGTGATCAACTTCACTGGTTCACAGATCCGCGATGCAACCATATCCTTGCTTGCCAGGGGCCTGAATTTTGCTGCAGCCCCAAAACTCATACAGATGAAGGAGACTTTGTGGTAGAACCGGTCGTGCATAAGCTATATGGAGAAGAAGCAGGAGAATTATGATGCGAGACCTGTCAGGTCTTTAAGAAGGCCAAACTTCCTAAAATCAATATCATGAAGACAGAGCACAAATCATTAAGTGCTTTACACTTCAAAGATGGCATAGTCATTTTATTAGTGGATGAGGGGTAAGTCAATTCTTCTTTTATGCGCTGAACAATATGATGAAAAGTTGCTGAACTTTTTTAACGATGCTTTTTACAGACCACTGCACAGAAACTCTACCACAAAAGTTATGAAAAAGAGATTCATTCATTTCATTTGGTACCATATATCATTTACATACTGATAGAATAAATTGTATAATGACAGGACAAGTCAAAGGTACAATGGGCTCTATAGTACTAGGGTTAGGTTCCATTTTGCTTATCAATTTAGTGTCATAACTATAAAGCTATTCATTCTCTACTCATACCTGTTCAATTTAGTTACGTACTTATTTTTCTTACACTGGTACTATAGATTTACACTGTGTTGTAACTTATTACACACGTCATTAACAAATATGCACTAAGATGATATATATAATTATACAATTTTCTATTCACGCTTTCCCCTGTTCCATCAGTTAAATATTCTTTGATTGAATAGAAGGCTGTATCACATAAATACTCCATAAGCTAATGGTATGCTTGAATTTTTCTCTCTTGTTACTGATTAATCTGAAATCTGTAGCAAGCTTATTGAACAATTGGGCTTCAGAATAGAAAGGACATTTTTCAATTTTTTTGTTAAGTGAAATCAGTTTTGTTACATGTTTCGTATATTTGTTCATTCTTTTTAACAACACTCTTAGTGAGTGAAAGTTATAGCTGTATGTACAACAAAATGTCAGAATCTTAAAATCTAAAAAATATTTTTACAGTGAACCATTCTTTTTTGCTTTTAGTATTATTCTAATTATATGTTTTTGTATTTTTAATATTATCATCATTTATACTCTGTGGGTCTTCTCCTTGCTGATATATCATATCATGGCTTTCAAAAAGAGAGAAATAGATAGTCATCAGACTATCCCTAATGCAGAGGTCTCTGAACGAGCTGGCCATAAATACAATAGGGGTTAGTTTCTTACAGCATTGATCCATCCGATTTTTCCAATTTGTGTAGTTGTCAATTTGATACCCTAGCAAGTAAACTGCTTTCATGTCAATTATGTGCTCATTGCCTATGTTTAAATTTGGGGTATCCTTTTATTTGGAAAGATATCATTTGAGGTTTATTTAGGTTGATTACAAGATAATTATTCTCCAATCATGTTACTAATTTCTGAAAGGACATATTTATGTATGTATCTACATTACATAATTTTATGTTTGACATCTGCACAGTTGCAGTTGTGTTATTCTTTCCTTTTGGTTTTGGGAAATCATCATATATAAAATGAGAAACAGTGTCCCAGCACCAAGCCATGTGGTACCACTGATTTTATAGTGAGCCATCTTGGTTGTTACATTACTAAAGACTGTGTTGATTTTTACAATTGTAGATTGTTTTATATTTGACATATACCTGTACAGCCTGATCCATTCATAAGCATTGCCCCTTATTACTAATTTCTTGAGTAGTCTTTGATGATTGACTGCGTCAGTGGCTTTTGATAGTTCTATAACAAGGAAGCCTAACCCCAGGCCTGTGGGACATTTGAATTTGCCTGTCAACAGCAATGGACTAGAATATGCTAGCTCAAAAACCTCATTAATATTAATTTTTTTACTATAATTAAAAAAACCTCTGCAAAGGTCTCATTGATGTTTTTTACTTTTTGATTGTAGTTAAACTGTGTTACTTATATCTTTGTTATATTTACTATATTCAGATATTATGTGACCCCCTCTAACTTAGAATCGAAATAGTGGCTCGCAGGTTAACTTAGAATTGACATTGTGGCCCATCTCCAAAACTGATTGGGCAACCTTGATCTGTAAGTACTGTTTAAGCTGCTACTTCTGTAGACCTGTACTTCATAAATACTTGTTGAGCATCTGTAATTATCTTGTGTTTGTAAGGAAGCCTATGAAGCTCTGTTTCATTTCTTTCCCAAAATTTTTTGATATACAACAGATATGGTAATTAATTTTTTGCATCTGATTTATCTCCTTTCTTGAATACAGGTATAACTTTATAAATCTTTAAAGAGCCTGGAAATATTCCACTTGTAAATGAATGATTTTTTATGTGTACAATAGGTTGTAGATATAACAATTACATTGTTTGAAAGATTTTTTTTAACTGCTTTACGTCTCTCAATAGCAAGGTCTTTTAGAGACGGGAAAGGATGGGGGGCAAGGAATGGGAAGGAATTTGGCCATGGCCTTTTTAAGGAAGCATCCCGGCATTTGCCTGGAGTGATTTGAGAAACCATGGAAAACCCAAATCTGGATGCATGGACGGGGATTCGAACCGCCGTCCTCCCGAATGCGAGGCCAGAACGCTATCCGTTACACCACCACGCTCGATTTGTTTGAAAGAAACATGGACTAACAAAGAGAATTTGGCCATGTGTAGACTCTTCTAGGGAAAAATGGTTTATTTCTAGGCTTACAAGGAGACTATGCCATTGCGTCCTTACTTCAATGCAAATGGGGTGCGACTTATATGGTGGCTACTTTTCTTACTCACCTCCTCTGTGGGCCATGTCAAGAATTCAACTTTATTTGTGAATACCATCAGCTCTTCAACAATTTCAGAGATCGGTGTCCTGATCAGTTTTTCAACCATGTTATAGTAAAGGAAACTCTGGGCATAATATGCCATTGCTTCGAGCTGAACATTGCAGACCTTTCAGCCATTGTGCTCACCTACACATACAGATGGAGGTACTATGAGCAATTCAGCGAAGTATCTCTGGGGGGTTCAATATCACTGGTTGTAGCAACTCTCTATATGGAGGATACTGAAGAGAGAGTTTTGTAGAAAAATGATGGGTGTTTTCCTTTCTTTTTCATACAGCTGAGGTTCGCAGGAACCTTGGCACAGTGTACCTGAAATCTACCCACACTAACAGCTACTTACGTGCAACAAGCTACCATGATCTGGCACAACGCACTTGCCCACTGGACGAGTGCTATATCTGATCCTGCCAGAAAAAATGAAACTTCCTTTAGATATGTTGGCCATTTTTAGTGGCAGATTGAGTCATTAATCCTAGACTACCGAGACTGTCGAAAGAGAAGGAAGAATCCCCCCAAAACACTCATATGCTGGTATATACCTAGGATAAAACAGATAGACTATATGGAACAAAAAGCATTTTCAAGCCTTCTGCCAAGGTACATGACCTGTTATTACATCCAACGCAAACATAGTAAAGTTTACATTCGTCAGACAACCAGAAATCCTCGAGGAGCGCAACACGGAGTATAATCACCTAAGACTCATGCAAATGGGCAAAACTGCAAAAGCCAAACATTCTGTAGATGAAAAACACAAGATAGTTTAATTAGATAGCTGTGCTGTCCAGTGAAGCTTCCTTCAGGGACTCTGTCATAAGTGAGGTGTTGGAAATTAGTTTTAATGATAAAATCAGCAACATCTGGCTGTACCATAGTGAAGCCAGTTGTAGACGGTTTCTGAAATGACCATGCAGATCACGGTGAGACGTCGAAATTATTTTTTTCAGGTTGCGCTGCTCAACGGCATATTTGTTCAAGTGGTAGCTTCAGTTAATGTGACTTTGTTTCAAGGTAAATATGTTTGTTTTTGGGGACTCTGTTTCTTGCACATTTGTGGGGGAAATCATGGCAATGGCAGTCTTATAGATGACGTTATTTGGAAGAAAACACATTTGGTTTCTCAGATGTTTCTTTGGTATTCACATTAAGCTTGGTTTACTATAGAAAGGGCATTTGGTAGAACTGTGGAAATCAACTGAGTTAGTAGCAGAATGACTGTTGCTAACTGGTTGTCCCTATGAGTCTCTCCGGCTTAACAGCCATAGCAGTACTTGGGACACTACCCCCAACCTTCACGACTGCCGGCTGGTTTCTGATTGTGTGATGCACCATTGTTAATTGGTGTAGCTGAGTGGTATATGTCATCTTCGTCTCACATGGCCACAAAGCATGTATAGGCTCAAATGAGTCCCTGGCATGGCTGGCTTCCTCTGGTCAGTTATTTAATGATTTGCTGTCCCATTTCAGAATGGAGGACACAGAGTTCTTTGGAAAATGGTTGGAGTTGCTGTGAGCAGAGGTACCCTGAGCTTGTGCTCATATACCCCTCACAATTCCATCCAGGTTATCCGCCACCCAGCCACGCCACAGCCAGGCGACTGGTCCCAGAAGAACCATCCGCCATTAACGTTAGGATGAGCCAAGTCACATTTCACCACCCATTAAGGCTGCCCACCAGAGCGACGCAGATGCAATACCTGTCACGAATCAGCACGAACCTAGCCATATAACTTAAGCTTCTCTAACCTGCACACGCCCCGTCCTTCCTGTACCCATATGGAGACAAGGTGGAATCCCCACACAGGCCTGCCCCATATGCACATCCCACCATGCCCAACCAACAGTGTAATGTATCATTGATGACTACAGGCTCCCACTCAGGACATGCTCCCAGTGCATGTTATCCCTCACCCAGCCGATGCACCAGACATCCCTGCATGAGCACAGGCTCCCAAACACTCATCCAAGGTTCACAAGCAATATTGTAATGCACAATCAAACTGCAGCAGGCTCGAAGTGCTGCAGCAATCATTGGTGGTTCTGCCCTACCTGGGTGAGATGTTTGCACCCATGCACCACCAATCCCCTATTTTATAGAGGATCTGTTATGACGGCAAGAGACAGTGCACACCAGCGGCAGCAGTAACTTCTCTGAACACTGAAAAAAACACCCTGGCAGAAGCCCATAACCACTACCTTCAACAATATGAGCTGGCTTACAGATAACATACATCGACTCCCCAACAGAATCAAGTCACCTATCTGCATTCAAGTCGCCAGGAGCAGCAGAAGAGGGCCAAGTTCCTCCTTCTCCGTGCCATAAGTCTTACTGACAAGGGCATTGGCACTGAGTGCAATGCTGGCAACACGAGGCACCAATCCCTTGACTGCTTCACACCCAATCTAACATTCAGCCAGGCACACTGACTCCCAGCACCACATACCGGGGGCACGGAGTACCAATTCCTTGATTACCAATCACTGATCCCAGCAACAGCCATCTGTGAAAACTAGAGGTGACCACCGCCATCATACTGATAAGGATCCCGCCCTTGACAAAGATTTTTGGAGTTTATGCCTCACAGGACAATAATCTGTAACAAGCCACGGTATCTCTGCCACAGTTTGCACATTGGCATCTCGTCTCGAGGGCAGGTGCAATGTTTATGCTATATCCATTGTGACAACAGATATTACATTAATTTTACAGTACAGCACTTCTTGGCCTTGTGCCTGAAGTATTGGCACAATAAAATTGGTTTCGAGTGGTGGTGGTTTTATTCTTTCGATGTCTTGGTTGAGCAATGTATTGATTTGAAGGGTCTTTGTGGCTAGTGAGACTGCTGTCAGCAAGAACAGCAGCAGGTGGGTTTCAGTATGGACTTAATGTCACACTCATGCTCTGTAAAGTCCTTGATGACTTATTCCAGATGTGTCGTTTCAGGCAGTCCTCAGACAAAAAGGTGGCATCAGCTGGCTACTTAATGCCACACTAGCCACCCGATTGTAACGATGTTGCATGATGTTCTTGAAGTCAGTTAGACATAGGCATATTACAGTAGCCCATCCTGCTCAGCCATATGAAGACTGGAAACTTGGCGACATTGTGAAGGGCCTCTGCCATGGCATGTCTGGACGAAAACAATCCTTCTTGGGAATTAGTTTGCATTTTCGGCTGGAAATTATATTTGGCTCATGTTTTGGTTCTTCCCGCTTTGACTGATCCTCCTCAATCGACCGTCTTGAGTGTTGACTCCTCATTGATGCCAGGTGAGTCTGACAAAGTCAGTGAGTTGAGTCTTCGTAATAACTCCTTAAGGTAATCTTGCTGGTTAAGGTTTCTGGCTAAGATTCTAAGAAATGGAATCTCTCCAGTCTAGTCTTCATCAGTTATAGATAGGATGGGTGTGGCAAGGTGTTAAAATGCTTCATCACTTAGAGCTCCATGGAAATTCCCAAAGCTAGTTGTTCTTCCAAACCTCCACTTAGAGCTGTATCCTCCAGGGAAATCTTCCATTTTGGTGGCGACATTTTCACCGTTTAAGCAAGTAGTGATGTACTTGCACTTCACGCTGCTTTTTGGCAGTACCGCCGCACCGAATATATACTGATCAGACTTTGTTGACTGATGACAACACTCCACCACTGTATGACGAAGATGGTGTGCAGCACAAAGTACAGCCTGCAGTTAGCTCATCTCCATGGGTGAGCCATCCGGCAGCAACACAGCGTTGGGAGCAGCCTGGAGCTAGCAGTGATACAGTGGAGTGCACTGGAAGCACTGTACTTGGCAACAAGGCACGTAAATGTATTATTTTTTTCCTCCAGGTGGACAAGTTGCAAACCATTGTCGGCATTCATCTTTGGCCATTTCTGTATTCTAATGCTTCTCTTATACGCCTAGGCCACCATCTGCTCTTGATTGCTATAACGCTGGTCTTATCAAATAAAATTGAATGTCCACTATCGGTTGAATATAGAACTACAGCAGACTTGCTTGCACCATTATTTTTCAAATGCCTGACATGCTCATTGAGCCTGTTTCCTCAACGTATACCTTACCGCAGCTACAAGGGATTTTGTACACTCTTGGTGTTTGCAAATGATTCCTCTTAACTTTAACACTGGTAAGGATGCTGGTTAATTTCCTAGAGGCCTTGTATATGGGACAGATGCTCTTCTTTTTAAGCAGCCAACCATATTTGTTCATACCTGCTCAGGAAAACTTAAGACGAACAACACCATCCTACACTGGGCGCTGTAACGACATTTGCTTGCTTGGGGTTGTAGCATACAGCAGCTGTCTTAACTATGTGTAAGGGACAAAACCATACTAGGGGTGTAGTATGTCTTAACCTCAACTAACAACTTGTATCTCCATTGTTTGTAAGAACTGCAAACTCAAATGGTTGCATGAAAATCACCAACTTGTTCAAAATAATTAGATCGTGAAAGACACCTTTGGAATTATCAACTGTAAAGTTATTACAGCTGCCACTTTCCCCTGTTAACCTCGGGAAAGAAAAGGTGAGGTAGTCACTACAAATGATGAACTCTATTGAAGTTTAACATACCACTATATTATTGAAAGTTTTACATCACAGTTGATATAGGCAATCAGACAAATCACATCCAAAAGAATTGCAAGTTATGAAGAGAGACCGACCTTTGGAATACCCCTAAACAAATTTTGAAACTTTACATAATGTCTGTTTGAAGCTGCACTACACCAACAATGAAACCTGAGATGGCTGCCGGAAAGCATGCCTAGACCCCCTTGCGAAGGCCAGCTGGCGGCAACGAGTGCCTAGACCAACAACAGAACTGCTCAACACCAAAACCCACATTCGAATGCCGAGAAGTCTGAGGAACTCCCAGTATAAACCTCCAAGTCATGTGACACCCAGAATATAGTGCATCTAAGATACGTACTGTAGGGCTTTCAGATTTTATTATTATTTAGAGACAGGTATAAGCAACAACTTTCTCCCCTTTGGTGTTTCTCTTAAACTCAATGGATTAGCTGTAATAACACAAAATATGCTTTTGTGTATCCCTATGCTCTGAGGAGGATTGGGGGGAGAGGGGGGGGGTTCCCGTGATTTATACACTTTTCCCTCAAATCCTTTATTTTGGGTTTTAAAACTTATGTCAGAACTTTTAACAGCTGTTCTGCTTTCCAAAACTGCTTCTATCTTATGGGTGCTTCTATCTTGTCTCTAGGTGGTATACTTTTGAAATGATTGAATTTCTAAAATATCTACGTTTTTCTGCTGGCGGACATTTTGGACAAAACCATTATTTTATTAAAATGCGTTTGAAATAATACCGATTTTGAAAAACTACTTTTGGCACCGTGTACTGTGCTCTCTACTATACCTTTTACAAGTGTTTTATCTCCTGACTGTATTTACTTTGACAGCGAGAATTTATGTTAGCCGGCAACGTGAAAAAGTTAGACGCAATTTGTTTAAAAAATTATCTTAGGCTTAGTTTAACGCGATGTTCAGGAAGGATTTTATTTATAATAACTGTGTTATTTATAATCAGAAACTGCTTGAAATATGTTGTAATTAATTTCTGAAAGTGCCAATTAATTAGACTAAACTTAAAACTTGTGTTTTCGTCTTTTTAAACTGTCTGAAACTATTGAGCATTTGTTCTTTACTACAAAATTTAGTTTCTCCCATTTGATTATTATTATAAATGCTTTTTATTATGTCAAAAAGTGTTGTAAAATGGTGATGTTGTCAAACTGAAATTAAGTGCCTACAAGCTGGATTATTAAGGATTCCCATGAATCAGGTGAGTTTAAGATTTACTTTTTATCACTGAAGGTCTATTCAAGGCTGTTGTTATATGTTGAGTTAGTTTTTATACTTCAAATCGCCCTGTGTGTGGCTATAAGTTGCAGTATCTGCTTCTGCATGATGCCCGTTCCCCATGTCTCATAGCAAAAAGGTTAGAATTTAGCAGATTCTTAGGTAGCTTACTTATAATCATGTTCTGGTACTTGTGCCTGTGGTTGCCAATCCCTCATAAAATAAAAAAAAGGATACCCCAAAAGATTAAGGTATGTTCTCAAAAAAAACTCTTGATTTCTTGATAAATTATGTCTTGTTCAAAAGTTCTCATACACAAACTAGGCACCAGCATAGGCCTAGTAGAAAAGCATCAGACTTTTATGTGAAATAAATGATAACCGCTTAAACCACTCTCTCACAGTAAGCATCTTCCTCCTAATCCCTAGATGAAAGTTCATCTCGAAGGCAGAGTGAGCCCGCACCACTGTTGCGTCACTACTAAAATATTCTACATCTCCGCGACCAACCAACATGTCTCCGGCGCCGTTCAATTTCGGCTGGATTACTGCTGCCTGCCTAGGCTAGTGGTGCCTCCTTATACTCATATTGGGCCAGCTGACTCAGCCTACGCTTGATTTGATAAAGGGAAACCTTATTTTTATTCCGATCATTCTGAAATTTTGATATGTTGTGAAGCATATTTTAAATGTCAAGTTTAGTTATTAGAGTTTTTCTCCTAGTATTTGTGGATTTCGAGTTAAAGTTGTCAACATTCCTACAATTCTTCAGTCTGTGAGATGATTCTGTTACCAAAATATTCTATAAAAATTTCCTCAACTTTTGACATATAACTGGTACAGATCCCAATGTATTTGATAGTGAATATCAACTTGACTATAAGTGCAAAGTCAACTAAAAACTTTGACGTCGATTATCTCCAAATATATGAGTGCTACCGATCTGTAATATATTTCAAACTTTGATTCTCTATCTGATGGTAATATTATCTCCTCATAATCAATTTCCCTTAATGCTAATCCTTTGTTCCCAAAATGATGCTTTGTAGCAGCCATTAGAGTTAAACCTTAATTTCCCTTTTACGGCTTATATATTGTCGGAATCTTTACGAAAACCACTCCAAGTGTTCAATGAAAACTTCTTTTTAATCTAAATGTCATTTCTCTGCCCTCAGACCCGTATGTCCGCAGAGATGCTGAATTGCAAAGTCTAAAAAACATACTTTCCTGTTAGTTATTGGCTCTTATCCTTTCATATGTTGCGTATTATTTTATGCCGAACATTTTTAGCTAAGAATCTTTACTGTCCCTTGAAAACCAAGTGAAAACTGTTTCTTGTGTGATATTTTTCATGAGCTTGCAAAATCATCAAGTTCACGATATCTCTTTAATACAATTTTTTTGAATGCAAGTGTTAGACCTAATAAGAATTGTCATCTCGTTTTACACCTCTGAAAATGAATGTGGCCAAAAGGCTTCAAAAAAATTTTAACTTTATTTATAGTACTTTTGAAAACTTATAAAATAGCTCAAACTCTCCTTACTAACATTTTTTCTGAATCTGAAACTACTGGAAAATACTTCTAAAATGATCTGCTATTGGTTTTAAGTGTGTTAAGGACCCTTTAAACAGGTTTCGAAAGTATACTGACCTAAGTAAGGTTATGTGACAGCACGGTGACATTACCGCGCACGGTTAGCACACGCTCGCTTCCTGCTACTATGTAAGGCGATGGTGGCAACTGACAAAGCAGTCCTCTGATGAAAGCCACAGCATGGTGGCAGAAATGTTAGGTTTTAATAAATCGACGCGGCTCCACCAGGAGAACTAAGATAATACATACAGGGATGGCGGAAGCTTTCGGAATCATTTGAGGCATGCAAATCTTGGGGGTGTGGTCAATGTGAACAAGGCATGATTTGAGCCCCACACGAGTGTGTGTGTGTGTGTGTGTGTGTGTGTGTGTGTGCATCAGGTGCCGAACATCAAGAGGCTTCGCGGTGTGCAGAACGTGTGTCAGCGTTCCATAGCTAGTGAGGCCAGGCTGAACGTAGATTCCATACTGGACCAAGGTCAGAGGCTCCACTTGAATTTAGGAAGTGAAAGTGAAATAAAGGCATATACATGAAGATGGTATAGATGGAGAAGGTAGACTAAATGGGACCTTGAAGATTCCTTACCGCTGTGTTTTCTATGAAGACTTCAAAGAGGAAAAATACCTGGAGCAGCTGCTCGAAGGCTCTTTCAACTGTCTCCATCAGTTTCACCCAACATCAATGAAGAGGCATTGCCAAACCTGAGATGGATCTAATCGACTTATACAAGCTAGTATCGTACTACCAATTGTGCATGATGCCGGCAACTGGATCACCTTGTGTGTGTGCGTGACTGATATTCTGTACAGAACTGCCCCATTTCGACTGATCCACACAGATAGGGCTCAAGATTATCACAACTTAATCAGCAGGCACCAGGATGCTTCAGACTGAAGGCATCAGCTATGAATAGCCTGATAAACCATGATCCCAGGATAATCAACGTTAATTAGTGACAATGAGATGCACATTCATCAGACAAAAATCATTACCAGCAAGAAGAAACTCGAACTATACATCAATGTTTTAGATTATAAAAATTTGGATCTCAGTAATTTGCCTGCGACAATCAGGTGTGACGCTTACGATGTGGGAGCAAACATCATTTAACAGATTGTGCAAATGGTCACCAGGATAGTCTGTTGCAACTGTGGTGGTCTGCATGCCGCATGTTATCATGGATGTGCTGCATGACAACTCAGTTTCACCATGACTATCAAATGCAAACGGCTGACCAACTTGAAGCAAGTAACCGCCAGGTAAAATAGACATAGACATGAGAACAAGATGTGGCACAAGATATGTATGTAGTGCTACATTTCATGCCAGCCAACAATTGGAGACCCAGCACGAGCCAATGGGTGACCCACAGGCCACAAGACAGACATGGGGGATGCCTGAACCATTGCTGTGATTCCCATGTCGTAAGTAATACGAGATAACTTTACTATAGCTATCAAGCCACTCACTCGGTAATGCCATGGCACCCAAAAACCCTGAAAAATAATAAATAACTTTTCCAACCAAATATATGATGAAATTTGTAGAATGTTTAAAAATAAATAATTAAATACATATCATACCCTTTTGGCCAAAAAGAGTTCATACTGCGTAGCAGCCAAACCCTGCCATTCTGCCGAGGAACAAAATATTAAAAAATAAGGAGGCAGATCAGTCAAGGCAGTAACAGCAGGCTTACAACTATTGGAAGCCATGCAAAGCCTAATTGAGACAGCAAGCCAGCTGTCAAAATGTCGTATATTTTACAACACCATCCAGCTAGACGATCGTGAACATTTCACTGATAGACAAGAGCATCATCTCTGTTCGCAAGAATATCACATTCACAATAGGAAAGAAAAGACAAAAGCAAACTAAACTTCTTAGATCTCACCTTTACCAAAGATACAATCAATCATTTCATACACACAGAAAACCTACAGCAAAAGATTTGTTAATACATTCCACATCAAGCCAACCACATAATGACAAACAAGGAACAGTGTCTATTTACTTATTTTGAAACTGGAACCATCAACACAACAAGATGGCCATGTCACCAGGTGTAGACCTAACTTGAAATAATTCAACAGACTGTTCTAATAGGAACATGCTTTGTGGAAAAAGCAACCTGGATAATACTAATGCAAAATGTAAGTAAAAAATAGCAAATGATACAACTTTAAAATTGTGGCAAACATGATTTAATAAGTCGCACACACATTTTTAAGAAGCATTATTCACAAAGGACATGGGAAGTTTTAACTTCAGCATTAAAACTGAGAAAGATTTTTTTTTTTTTTTTTATACTTCTCACATTGCTGAAGACACCTCAGTCCTGAACAAGTTTAACACCATCAGGGTCACTGACTAGTAAAAGCAAGGATTGATACTTTTTTTGCTTCAGGCTTTATATCTCATCAAGGTCACTAGATGCTGGAAAGGATTGTGGGCAATGAGTGGGAAGTAATTTGGCCATAACCTTTTCAAGGAAATATAGGCAATTTCCTGAAGATCATTATGGGTGGATGGAGATTTGATCCTGCAGTTTTCCCAAACACCAAGCCCAGGCATTAAAACTCACCCACTACACTCATTTGAAATGATTGAAATAAATGTCAGTGTGCAAAAAGAAGTACTGATCAAAGGGCAGTTTGGTCATTGCGTCATATCATCTGTAGTGCCCCAACATAACATATCTGGACTTCATTGGCGAGTTAACAACAGAATGTTTTTAACATCCATAGATATTTCTTTTATAGCAAAGCTGAGAATTTAGACGAACTAATAATGTTTTTATGGTAGTTCCAATTTTTTTACCTTTAAATTAAAATAACCAAAAATAAAAAAAATGCTATTTTGTTTAAATCAACATGCTAATTATGATTAGGATTATTCAATGGAGTGAGGTGGTGCCAACATTACATCATTACAAAATCAAGGTGGTAAGTGTTATTTAATAACAACTGAATTTAGTTACACAACTGGAGAGAAATGAATCGTCAGACCATTACATTCAATCGGTCATCAAAAACTACTGCTCTCTTTGGTAGCTGTCTGGTGTTAAAAAGTTTTTATAGAGATCTTGCTGAACTGAATTAGCTCCACCCTTGATAAAGCCCAGTCCAGTGAGCAAACAGAATTCAGCAGTAGCTTTAGCATGACTGACCATACACTTGTCCCACGAGAACTAATTACCTGACCAAATGAATGCCTCTTTGTGTAGCTTTTGTGCATGTCAAAAAAGAATTTGATTCATTAAGTTACATGGCAGTCCTGCAAGCCTTAGCTGATAATGGCATGGACACAGCTTATATCAGAGTGCTTCATTATATCTATGGCACTTCCTCAGATTTGTCAGTGACAGAGAGCAGACTTCATGTTGGGCAAGCTGATCCTATCTCTCCATTATCAGTTGATTTTGAGATGACAATGCCAAAGTTGCAATAGGTAAAAAATAAAAAAATAAAAGAAATAGAATCAATGGCAGAAGACTTAACTTGAGATTCATCAAGGACATTTTGTCCAATGACTTTGATGAACTGCAAAACCAGGTAACCAATCTCATCTCAAAGTGTAAAGTAGTTGGCCTAAGAAAGAATATTTCCAAAAGCTATAATTAAATTTAACAAATGGGTCACAGTTGCTAATGCTCAAATCAATAACTTAGCTATAGAAAAATATAGGACCAACTTGTAGCTTTGGGTGCATACGCAAAACCATAAATTTTATGTCATATAAATCTGGGATGGTAGTCTTTCAGGATGCATTCTGCTGTAATCAAATCAAATATCCCACAAATCAAAAACCATTCATGACCATTGCATTCCAACAATGCAGACTTACAGCTGTGAGACCTGGATGCTCAACAAGACAGCCTCCTTGAAGCAGTAGTGGGTCAGACATGACAAAAACAGTCTTGGAGTGGAGCCCAAGATGATATCAGAGACCAAGAGGACTACTTCTAGATATATAGAACAAAGAAATATGTAGGTTTACTGGTTTAGATGGCGGAGAATTGCCCAAGACCATTCTACATGGAGAAGACTATCCAAGTTCTATCTGGACTTCAAGGTTGAATTGGTTGATGGTGATTATTAAACATGGATTTGGGTTGCTGGGAATGCCTCAATGATAGATGATACTAAGGAAAATGAAAACAGCTTTTAGGCAATACGAAAACAAAGGATTTGATATTCACCTAAGTTGAAGACTACGACGAGTGAAAAAGCCTTCATCTTTGGTGAGTCAATGATAGATGAAGTGAACATGACACTAAACAAATAAAATTTAAAAAGGCATTCTTTAGAAACAATTAAAACATTTACTGTTATTCAAACCTTGAGCATGGTAAATATGACTCCCATTTGCAGTATTTAAGCATGTTCTAAAATTAACAATATATTAATCATTTATTATAACTTACTTTAAAATCATTAATCTTGTAACTTTTGCCTATTCATTTGCTGATGATGAGTAACTGGATGTCAAAATCAAAGTACATTTACTACTAGCTTGATTATATGAGGACAGAATAAATTATAAATTGCTGAGTAACTATTATCCATTATCTCAGCAGGAAACTACCCAAATTACACTGAATCACCTGGCAACTGATTACAGTCAAAGGTGATGGATAAAATTTCTGATACTGAGATGATTAAAATTGGAGTCAGGTATCGACTGGATTTGGTTCCTCTCCTTTTTTTAAATCTTCATTAATGTCTTTCAGTATCAGTAGGAATATGCTAATTTATATCACAGCTTATTAACTAAATTAACAGTTTAAATAAGATAAAAGAATAAGAATATACTTGTAGCACATTGTGGTCCTATTCAATCAGCTTTGGAAAGTTATTTATTTGTATATACTTGTTTAAATTTATATTACCACATATAATCACCCCAGGGTTTGATATTATTGACAGTTTTAGCAAACAATTTTGAAGAATTCTAGTAATCACAACAGAGAAAATTAAAAATAGCTTATCTCTCTACTTTGAAAGAATATTCCCATCTCAAATTACCCTTGGCCTTTAAGGAATGGCAAAGCATTTCTTAATGTTAGTTGCCAAATGTTTCAGCTCTTGCAATGATTCTTAAATAAGAAAATAAAAAATGACATTCCTCAGAGCATTGATGAATCAAATTCATTAAATGCATTAAACATATTAACTTTGATTAAATGCACAGAAAAATGATGACTATTGAGAAGCAAAAGTACACAAACATTTTATTAATTGTTTATTTCAATAACAAGTAGCATAAAATATAAGTTCATTTAACAACAAACACTATCAAACAAAAAAGTAAATATTCATTTTTACTGTTTTTTCCCCTTTCTTTATATATATATATATATGCAAGTGTAAAATTCAAAACTAGAAACATTCTATCACAATATCTCTTTCATCACTCCATCACCCAGAATGTACAATACATTACAACTTATGAGTTATTACTACCTTCAGTCTAAGAGTCATCGAACACAATCAGGTGCAAAGGCAGGCACATTACTAATATTTCCCACAATACACATAAATGCATTCTATTCCATCAGATTGTATATTAATTGATAACTCCTCAGCAGTTTTACAGATTCATATGTCTGATACTAGTCCAGGAGTTGACGCTCACAGTAAATAATACAAATCTTATGCATCACTTTGATATATTAATGATTTGTTCACTTAAACTTGACACTGTCAAGGGGCAAATAAGCCGTATGCTACGTTCCAAGTAAATTGACTGAAGCAGCATATGTATGCTCAAGGTCTGCATGATATTTATTGTGAAAGAATACAACAAATCGATCTAATTTATATTCATCATGTTTTTAAATACTCCCAGGTAAAATAAGAAAAACTGTCAACCTTAATAAACAGGTATGCCGAGAACTCTCTCAGTATTTGCAAATTGTTCCAGCAACAATTTTTATCTCATTTCACAAATGACAGTTGATACCTCACGCTGGACAAAATTTATTTTCATAATAGTTTTGGTGCTTAAAAATCTATAAAGAAAATTAGTCTACAGTTATGAAAAGTTTTCAAACCTGCAAAATACTTTAGAATTTACTGACCAATATCACTAAAAATCTTAAAGCTGATAAATACTAATGCAGCAACAAAAGTGAATTTAAATGACATATTACTTTTCCCACAATTGACACAAACATTCATCAGAGTAATATATCATCATCATCTTCAACAGTTTCCAGCCACTGGCCGGGTCTGCTTCATGCACAAGCCTCTCCATTTCCTTCTTTCTTCCCACCATCTCTCTGTCACTACCTTGTTCCAGTCCCCTCCTCTCTTCCATTCACACTTCTCCACTCCTTTCAGCCATCCATCTCTTGGTCTTCCTCTGGGTCATTTACCATGCATCTTAATTTCGCGGATTTTTCTTGGGATTCTCTGAACCATCAATCTTTTTACATGTCCATACCATCTCAGTCTGGTCCTCTCTACCCTTTCCTGTAGGGGTTCCTCTTTTGTGGTGCATCTAATCACTTCATTCCTTATTCTGTCAATTTTAGTAACTCCCATTCTACCTCTTAAAAACTTCATTTCGCTTGCTTGTACTCTGCTGAATTCCCGCTTCTTCATTGTCCATGTTTCAGTAGCATAAGTCAAGATAGGCACATAGTATGTGTGATAAGATTACTCTCTTGCTTCTTTGTGGCACATCTTTATTCCATATCAGGCATCAGAGTAATATATATATAATAACAATGAAAAAAAGACGCTAAGTAGAGAAAAGGAATCAAATTAGGATAGGGAAATGAGCCACCACTTACCTTTAGATGATGGATGTGGGGCGCGAACACACAGAAAAGACACAATTACACATAATAAAGAAATTTTCGGGAAAAAACCCTTCGTCAACGAGAGAACATTATGAGAGGTGGATGCATCCGGACATTGCCTCTGTGATTGTTTCTGTGAGGCAATCTCCGGCTGCACCCACCTCTCATAATGTTCTCTCGTTGACGAAGGGTTTTTTCCCGAAAATTTCTTTATTATGTGTAATTGTGTCTTTTCTGTGTGTTCGCGCCCCACATCCATCATCTAAAGGTAAGTGGTGGCTCATTTCCCTATCCTAATTTGATTCCTATATATATATATATATATATATGTATGAAAAAATGTAATCAGTACAAAGTAATGTTTTATCACTTGGTAAATACAAGTTAGATGTTAAAAAAGGTACTGCTGAGATAAATCATTAAAGACCATTGAAGAGACATAAATAATTCAAACTAGTAACAAAACTTGTACATCACAAGATAAATCATGAATTAAATATTGTAAGAAATCTAACAAATTAAAACACAATGTTGGTATGTTAAAGAATATAAAACAATTTTTTTTATAAAATTGCAGTTAATTATAACTATGCTTGCATATCAATGATTGAAATTTTGTTCTAAACAACAATATGCGAATTTAATCTTTTATGAAACCCGCAAAAGTACTGCAGTTATTTTCTAGACTAGCAAAGACTGAGAGTTTTTTTTTGGTGCAAACTGTACAATATATACTAAAACAAAATTGATGATAAAAAAATAAAAACTGAATGAATTACATCAATTTAAAAAAATAAGGAATGTATTTACCAATGCATGAGGCTTATCCAGCAAATACTTTTTAGGAAAAGAGGTATGAGAAAATTCACAATACAAAGGAAAGATGGAAAAAATATCATTTCATCAATAACCCCCCCCCCCCCCACTCACATCCCCCCCCCAAAAATTTTTTTTTTTACCAGCATTAATTTTTAAAATCATGCAATCAATTTTTGTAATTTTTTGCATATTTCTTTCACATCATTTGGTCATAAATTTTTAATTCCATGGTCTATCTATGAAGGCGAACCTTCGCCAATTGTATAGCTGTTGCATACTGCCCTTGTATTAATTTCTGCATGGAATGTACTGAAATGTGTGTTACTAACATTACTGGTCCCTATGGATATTGTAATTCTTTCACACTGAATGATAACAAATAGAAGGTACCAGATTATCATGTCAACAATTTTAAAAAAAATAGTGCAAATAAACTACCTCCACTTAACCAGACAACCCAAACTAAAGAACATTAATATGCGAGTCAGACACCACTAAACTGGCCAAATGTTCTCTTGTTTTTAAGTAATCGCCAGTATTTATTCACAATTTCCTGAATTTATAGTCCTGAATATATGACACAGAATATTATATTTCTTGCAAAAATTTAAGTCACCTCGTAAAATTAAGAAATAAAATGCAGTGTCACAAATATTCTGTATGAAAGTACTGAGGGTTTGGCTGGAAAGATAGTTGCTTTCAAAATGAATACCATCTGGTGATAAAATATATCTCCCACATTTCTTCAGTTTCAAAATACACAATAACCCTCTAAACAGTACAGCTCAAATATAAATAAATACATTAACTTGATATACCATGTGTCATGTTTAATTATCCATGAAATTATAAATTAACTGTCTATAATACACTAATTAATAAGCTTTCATTGTGATTTAGAGTGCAAGTGCTGTTGCAGCAGGCACCAAGCCTTCTCAACTTGAGATTGAGTGAATTCAGGACTCCATAACGTACTGAAAACAACATTTGCTTTTGCTACATATTCTGTGTTGCTGATCTGGTTAGCTATTCGTGCCTTTGCATCATTTTCACTTAAATTATTGCGCTTCTTGAGTCTTTCCACAGCCTGCAAAAACAAACAATAATGAGTTACAGAAATTATTTAAGATACAGCATGTATAATGCCTAACCAAAAAAGCTATCAACAATTTATGTAATTTTTTTACCTCATAGATCTCAATTATAACATCCAAATTTTGGTTATGTGGAATATATGTCAAACTATAATGATATCAAGAAGCAAGTTTTGAAACAGGAGTTAGGTTCAACATAAATAAATTTCATTTTAAACGCGACAAGGAATTTTAAAAAAGAAAAGAATAATGTCAAATAATAAGAGGTTGGAAAAACTGACTCAAACTTTTTACATTCTTTTTCTCTAACAAGTAGAGTATCTAGTTTGTCTATTTCAGTTTAAGAACAGGCTTCATGTGGTAGCACTGTACATACATATAAATTTTTAAACATATTTAATTTGATATAATTTAGTAGGTCCTCAAATTTGGGTGAATAATGTGGGTATGTGTTAGGTCTTCCCGAAGGAGATAAAAGATTCGTTGGTCTGGGCATAATACTTTTTCCTTTTTAAAGAAATAAAATTTAGTCTGTATTTTATATGAAACAGTAATCTAAATTAAAGAAAAATACTATTTGTTGATATTGTTTTCATTTTTAAAACAGTGACATATTTTATCTTTTTTAAGACTTAAATAATATCTGTAATGATTTTATAACCTTTTCTTCTTTTCGCTCTTTACAGCTTAACAACGCAGAGGTCATCAGTGCCAGGAGAGGAAAAATTGGTGGGGGAGGGGGGGGGGGGAGGAAAGGCAAGGGAATGGGAGAATATTCAGTCACATTCTTTTGAAGCAGCCATCCTGACATTTAGTGATTTCAGGAAACCATGAAAAACTGAAATATGGATAGCTGGGCAGGTAATTGCGCCCGTCTTCCCGAATGCAAGACCCGAGCCTTAATGGTCACCCACCATTCTCAGTGACATTGTAATTACTTGCAATCCAAAAGTTAGAGGTTATAAAAATCTCTATTTATATAGATTTTCATTACTTACAAATACCAAGGAGATGCAAAACACATAAATGTTGAAAACTTTTGGCAATTTGCATTACAAGTTGTTTTAGATAATCTTCTAAGAAATAAACTTTGTTGTCATCCATAAAGATTTCATAATCACTTGAAAGACTGGAAGCAGACTAGACATAACAGGTCAAGGCAAGCATAAACCGATGATATACTACTGATTATATTTTAATGCAATCTTCAAGACAGTTGTTTTCTCCTTCATTCTGAATCAAAAAAGAATAATTTTGTATGCTTTTGATTAAAATTTCTACATATCTGTGTAAGTAGAAGTCACAGGATTGGAAGAATTATCTATACAGTGCAAGCAGGAATTTTCTCAACATCCTGCAAAAATTTCAGTGTACAATTCAGGCTAGGTCAGTAACTCACAGCAGTTTATCAGAAATACAAACTTCTGTTTTACAACATAAGGTTTTAAGTGGTTGTTCATGGAGTTACTGTAAAAAAAAAAAGGTTGTAAGCTTTCCAGACTTCAATAATGTGATAAAGATAATTTCATATTTCTACCTCAAGCTCATTAACAACCATCTATAATATCTATAATTTTTATTTGCTTCTTGAGCAGTCTGGTGGCTCAGTGTTTAAGGCATCTGACAGGAGTTCGAAAGGTCCATTGATCGGATCCCTGTCTTGGAGGGGATTTTCATAGGCACTTAACCCAACCTTCACCTCTGGCACAGCTTGCTGTGTAATGTGAAGTACACTAGAACGATTCTGTAGTTTGGATTCCATGTTAAATTGTAGATCCCCTGTACCCGATAGGATTGCCGGGTTAGGCTAAGGTGGCTATGACGGGCGGAATGCGTAGCCTACAGAAACTCAGTCACCAGGTCATTACAACCACATGGAATTATTATTATTGTTATTACTTGCCGCTTGCAGCAAATAAATACTTGGGGGTAACTCTCTTCCAGATAATATTACACAGTATATATGAATGTGTGATTTTGCTGATGTCTCGTTTTCTAAGGAGAAAAAAACTTTTCTTTTTCAGCCCGAGTTCAATTAGATATCAAATGTTACAAGAATGTTGAAAATATGAAAAAAATGAATAAAATTGATAGTGGCTGAATTTATTTTTCAAATTTACAGCACAATGTAACTTACCTGTCTGTGTTAATGACATAATTTTTGTCATAACTCAGTATCAGCTGTAGAGTTTTTCCTTGAGAGAGAATTCTTCAGGTTTCGTAAAATCATGGTTATTACTTTGTGTGTGACATATTTTATAATATTTCACTGATGAATCTTATGCCCCTTCTTGAATTTCTATAGCAACCAGGTGTGTAAATATGAAACTGGAATTTGCCAATAGATGGCTCTAGCTATCAATGCAGACACCATCAGATTGCATCATTGTCACTATTTTCTTTTTTTGGCATCTGACAGCCAATTTTAACCCACAACAATACAAGTTTCATACGACAGTGTAGTTTTCAATAATGTTGAACATTTTGAGTTTTAAGCCTTGAAATTTGTGGACATCACTGATTTTGTGTTACCATTTAAAGAAAGCTGATGCAGAATGGCATCAAATGCTTGTCAAAGCTTATGGTGAGCATCCTCTTAGTAAATCACAGTGTTTTGAGTGGTTTAAAAAATTCAAAAGTGGTGATTTTGATGTGAGAAATGAAGACAGTGGAAGACCTCCAAAGAAGTTTGATGACAGCGAGTTTCAAGCATTGTTGGATGAAGATGATGCCCAAATACAAGAACAACTCGCAGACCAATTAAATGTAACAAGGTAAGCTGTCTCCACACATTTAATAGTGATGGGACAGATCCAGAATATGGGGAAATTGGTTCCACATGAACTGACTGACAGACACCAAGAGGGGGGGGGGGAAAAAAAGAAAAAAAACCACTTGTGAAATGCTGCTTGCCAGGTATTAAAGAAAGTCATTTCTCCATCGAATTGTGACAGGTGATGAAAAGTGGATATATTTCAAGAACCCTAAGCGTAAAAGATCATGGGTAACTCCAGCTGAACCATCAACATCAAGACCAAATCGCTGTGGAAGGAAGACAATGCTCTGTGTTTGTGAGATCAAAATGGTGTGATCTAATACAAGCTACTTAAAACCTGGTGAAACTGTTAATTCTGAACTTTATCTACAGCAAATGATCAATTTGAATCAAGGATTGCAGGAAAAACTACCAGAATACCAGAAAAGGCAACACAAAGTCATTTTACTTCATGAAAATTTACCATCACATGCAGCAAAACCAGTCAAGGAAATGATTGAAGCGCTTAGTTGGGAGATATTGATGCATGAGGCTTACTCACCTGACTAAGCTCCATCCAATAACTCTCTCTTTACACTGATGGGACACGCACTCGCTGAGCGGCATTTCACTTCTTATGAAAATGTATGAAAATGACTCAATGACTGGTTAGTGTCAAAAGAGAAAAAAAAATTTTGGCGTGGCATTCCTAATTTCCACAGAGATAGGAAAAATGTATAACAATGGGCAATACTTCAAATAAGGTACTTTGTACCATTTTTACACGAGAAAGGTGTATTTTTTATGAAAAAATTCCGGTTTCATATTTACGCACCTGGTATACATCAGATGTTTTTCAAAGGAAGTCTGAAAATTATCGTGTGGTTACTGAAGCCCACTGTTGTAAATTTCTAGTTGTGACATGCTGATAATTCATCTTACATCAACAAATCAATATTAAGCCCAGACCGAGAGTGGTGGTGTAAAGGGTAGAGTTTCTGGTCTCGCATTCGGGAGGACGGCAGTTCGAATCCCCGTCCGGGCATCCAGATTTGGGTTTTCCATGGTTTCCCAAATCACTCCAGGCAAATGAAAGGATGCTTCCTTCAAAAAAAGCCATGGCCAAATTCCTTCCCATTCCTTGTCCCCCCCTCACCCCCTTCCTCCTTTCCCATCTCTAAAGACCTCGCTGTTAAGAGACGTTAAGCAGTTAAAAAAAAAATAAGACCATGAACCCATAACAGAATATTTATGATGTACGTTTCCATTTTTTTGATATCTTCTTCTCATCTCGTCACACATATTTCGCAACCTTCCCTCTTCTGGAACTTTGCAGACTCCATGTTGCATTTACTTGGAAATTTTAACAACTTTGACTATAAATCCGAAAGAAATATGATCTATATATCCTTTTGGTTTTTCATTTGGTCTGCACTCGTGAAGTGAATAGTCAGCTTCAAATTCCTAAAAATTAATTACTTATCATATTTCTTCACTATTTCCTTAGATAGTGTTCAAAAAAAGAGATTTCTTTTATCAGCATAAGTGCTACCAAAACTGTAGCAAAATGTTCTGATTCAATCAAATTATTTTAAGGAAGCTATCTTTAAAAGCATACAACTGCTTGTTTTAACCTTAATTTTTAGGTCTCACTGTGCATGGTCCCTCTTAGAATCTCATCTTCAATTCTAGAAGAGCCAGGAGTTTCATTACTAGCTACTCATTAAAGTTTGAACTGATCATCTGATAGAACACTAACATAACGAGACGCTGCAAAAGACTGTCATTGTCAACAATGACCAAATTGTTATCAATAGATTAGAAAAACATCTGAAAAAAATATTTCTTCAAAAGAAAGTGACAGAAATGTAATTATATTTTAAAAGAAAATAATTTAAACAAATTTGTAACTACACAGGGGCAAACAGCCAGTATATCTTTGCCTGTGTAGTCACATGGCGAGTTTCGACAAATGAGAGGAGTCGTGGAGTAGGGGCGGATGTGGCCGGAGTACAAGATGGATTAGGTATGGTCTGGCAGAAAGGCGAAATGTTTTATTATTATTATTTGTGTGGTAGGTAGGGAAGTGATGATTCAGCATGGTGCAGTGTCATCAGAACAATGACTGTGATCTTGGTAAAATAGACAGTGTAAACCAGAAAAGACAGTCTCTTTATTGTAGAGCAGAGTGTAAATGATTTCACAGATAAATAAGTGCTCATGGTGATGTCAACAATGCTGCTTGGTTTCTTCGATACGAAGTTCTGATAGATAATTCTTGGTCAAAATTGTAATTTTAAAAGGTGATTGGTCATGTATAACTTCGAGGCAATTAAAGATGTTATGTCAACTGCTTCTGAACAATCATTTAAAAAAACCTAACGTTTCCAGAACCATTTTTCCAACTATTTGGTGGCGACCGGCTCTGAGCTTGAAACTAATGAATCATAATTAAAACAGTAACATTCATCATTGTCTTACTTCCTACATGGCTCCCGTGCAGTGACCAGGCAAATTTCTCGTTGGAAACAATTTCAATTCATGTTTGTAAGAAACTGCATTTGTTGACCAAAGAAATAGTGAAAATTTAACTATTTGTAGATATAAAAGAAAAAAAGGAAAACAGATTCAACAATATAGGGGTGGAGCAGGTAAACAAAAACCATTATTGGCACGAAAAAAAAAAGGGCACTCGGAGTGGTAGACACTACAACTATCCAGTCGCTGTGAGAACGTCAGATCAACAACACTGCAGCCAGCACGGAATTGGACAGTGGAAACGGCGCACAAACCAGTAATAGCAATCAGAGGAAGATGTAAAAAGATGAGATGAAATATTAATCCTTTCCTATTTATTTTAGTTTTCTCGTACATTTTAGTACCCAGTTTCCCAATAAATTTTAGTAGTAATTCCTGAAGGAAAGAAACCT
Source organism: Vandiemenella viatica (assembly GCA_031002005.1). Taxonomy (NCBI): domain Eukaryota; kingdom Metazoa; phylum Arthropoda; class Insecta; order Orthoptera; family Morabidae; genus Vandiemenella; species Vandiemenella viatica. The sequence goes on along the minus strand of CM061920.1, from coordinate 38,329,164 downwards.
CAGTCTATGAGATTTCTTCTCCCATAATTAATACTTTGACCACATTTTTGTCATGATATATCACATTGTAGCCTTGTAACTGACTGCAAGTACAAATCTGTAGTTAGTTTTGCATGCTCACAGTTTTGCTTTGCAGATTTTGATAGATACAGTAACACAGCGAGCGCAACCAAACAGGGGTTGTTTGACAGTCTTTTTTCTCATTTTATTTATTCTTTGGACCATAACCATGGCAGAAGAGGTTGATGACCATGGGGGTTCAATGAAGGAATTTAAGGAGCTATTGGAAACTCTCGCTGCTCAACTGAAGGCAGACTTTAATGCTCAGTTGCAAATTATAGAAAGGAAGCTTGATGAACATCTAACCAAGACCAAAAATCTTGTAGGAAAGCTTAGCGAAAATCAATCCAACACCCAAAATCCTTAAGAGAGGCTAAGTGGAAATCTAACCAACTTTGAAGAAAAGCTTAAATATTAAAATTAAGTTTCAGAGTCTCGGTACAAGTATTAAAACCCAGAATGAGTCTTAGGGATTGTGTGGATGTAAAATTTTCCGAAGCAAGGGAGGATTTAAAGGTTAACAATTTCCAGCTATCGGAGATGCAACAGGATTTGAATAAGTAGACAAACTAACTCTCATAAGGGGTTTTTGAATCGGAAACATGGGAGTTGAAGTAATGAGGGTAACAGAATCAACTGCAGCAACCAATGCCAGTCAGGAAGTCCAAGCAGTTGATACGATCAGAGCGTCGTTAGTGGAAGCTAATGAGATTGATGGTACATTGTGTGCTGATAGTAACCCAATGACATTGTATGCCCAAAGTGAAGCTAGTATACACAGTGAACACAGTGCGCATTGGCTGGTGACACAGCTGGCCATGGACCAAGCAGAGCAAAGTAGCAATGAAACAACTGATGACAGCAGCAAATTTGAAATGGTGCCGGAAACTGTTTGTTTACAACAGCGTAAGATGGATGAGGTCACGCCAATATTCTTTGATGACTATGAAAGGGAATTTCTTCTGTTTGGATTCTCAATGAGAAAGCATGTAGAAGAAGATACTATTGGAGAAGAAGCAAAGTACATAATGGAGAGGGTAAGGAAGAAGACATGTTTAGACCTGCATCATGAGGGCAGGAATATAAGAAAGTGTAAAAGAAGAAGAAAGATACAGGGGATAAATCTGTTTGCAGTAGGAAGAAATTTGTTAAAGCTAAAGATACATACAATGTGATAATGCTGAAGCCATATAGGAAACCATTGAATGTGTTGTTTTGGTGTGGTAGAGATGTGGCCTTCCAAAACACTGAATATGCTGGGTGCACAGGAAACGGCAACCTATAAGCTGATAAACTATCATTCAAGATTTCATTTCTCTCTTTCTGGGAAACCATTTTATCCTGCAATGGCAAGAATGACATGTAACCCATCCATATCCTTCCTTCCCTCTATCCCACTGCATTAGTGAAGACGAGATGCAGGCAACAGTATTTTATCTGAAATGAATGTGAATGGTCTGAAGATTTTTATTTTATTTTTTTAACTTAAGGCTTTTAAGCCTCCTCGATGTTGAGGTGATTAGAGGTGTGATGGGACTGGGGACAAGGAAAAGGAAGGAATTAAGCCATGGGCTTTTGAAAGAAGCATCCCATCTCTGAAATGATTACAAATAATAATTAAAAAAAGCTAAGGCGTGTAAAGCACTATTTATGTAAAAGGGTGTACATATTTGTTTCTTTTGCAGGTGGGATGAACTACAACCTCATTCCAAACTAATATTATTATATCTTGGTTGAAGTTATCAATGTTTGGAACATTTAGGGCTATCTCACATTTGGCAGGCAATTTTGTAATGTGTAGTAATTTTGTGATTTTGTAAGATGTTTTGGTTAGTAGTTTCTGGAGAATGGTATGAGTATGTGGGAAATTCAGGTGATCCATCCTTGGAGAACTGCTTTGATTATGAAGTCAGTAATATAAGTTTCTAAGAAAAGAAGTTTATGGCAACCATTTAAATATAGAGTATGCTTTTGTAAAATGATCTATTAATCTCTACTTGCTGTAATTTTAGTTAAAAGTTGCTTTGTACTGGTAGTATTCAATTGTTGTGCGATATGTTTAGGGGGTGTGTTTCTTATGTGGATTTTAATGTTTAGAATAAATGCAATGAATATTATGAATATGTATATGTAGTGACCACCACCATAGGTATGTTTTATATTGGCTTATTATAACTCTATGCAGGTTGGGGATTTTCGCCAAGTACCCAATTCTTTATGGTTTCATTTTTATAACAAATTCTCTATTTAATAACTGATCTTTTGTCACAGTTTTAGGAGGGAGGTGTAACTACACAGGGACAAATAACCAGTATATTTTTGCCTGTGTAGTCATGTGGCGAGTTTCAGCGAATGAGGAGTCTTGGAGTAGGAGTGGATGTGGCTGGAGTACAAGATGGATTAGGTGCAGCTCCGATAGAAAGGAGGAGTTTTTTTTATGTGTGCAGTATGTAGGGAAGTGATGATTCGGCATGGTGCAGTGTCATCAAAACAATTCAGAACAGTGACTGTGTTCTTGGTAAAGTAAACAGTGTAAACCAGATAGACAGTCTCTTTATTTTAGAGCATAGTGTGTGTGATTTCACAGAGGAGTAAGTGCTCGTGGTGATGTGAACAGCATAGGAACCTGCTTTCTTTGAATATGAAGTTCCAATAGATACTTCATGGTCACAATTGTCAAAGGTTAAAAGGTGGTTGCGGATGGTCATGTTGAACATCGAGGCAATTAAAGGTGTTACCATGCAACTGCTTCTGAATGATCATTTTGAAAATCAAAATGTTTTCAAAACTATTTTTTAAACATCTTGTTGGTGGCAACTAGGTCTGACCTTGTAACTAATTAATCATAATTAAAACAGTAATATTCATCACCATCTTACTTTTTACAAATACTTTTTTTATTTAATTTCCATTTAACAATTTTGTAATGAATTACAGAGAAATAGTGATAGTGAAATATAAACAGACAAAAAACTTAATTTACAAAAATGAAGGGAATATTTTTTTAAGGTCATGGAGAATCGAACCCCATTACTCATGTGAAAAACCATCACACAAACACACCATTCAGCCAACATCACAAATACAATAAATTATAAAAGTACTATACAAAATTTCGTTGCATTTTTCTTGAAATAAGCTTAGTGGTGTGATTATTCATTCAAATGTGTATGCATACAACAATGTTGATACTAATGTTAAAGGAAATGGCTTTTAGGCAATATAAATAACAAATAGGGAAAATGACTCATCACTCACCAAAGTTGAAGGCTGCAAGGAGTGAAAAACATAAGTGACGAACAAAAACATGTACAATAATTTGGTTTTACACCTTATTCATGCGATATTGAATGAGCCCTATAGTTCAGGAGGTGTGCACAAGGCCGAAGTTTGTGGTAAACTGTCTTGCCATCTCCATCTCTATCTATGGTAAGTGTTAGGTTATTTTCACTGTCTCAAAGCGTTTTCATTCATATTATTATCACCCATTCACATTATTATCACCATATACACACACACACACACACACACACACACAGAGAGAGAGAGAGAGAGAGAGAGAGAGAGATAGAGAGAGAGATTGTGATAGGAGAAAAACCACCGTTACCTTACATGAAGGCATTGACACATGAAAGAGGATATGAACACACGTGAAACATTGTAATTATTGGCCATATAATTCTTCCTCATCAATTGAATATGGCAGATACAAAGCAGGCATTATGCGAAAATTGTTAAAATTTGTGGCAGCTGAGCAGAGGGCATGGGTGGAAGCAAGTTAAAAAATTGGGAAAAATTGCAAGAAATATAACCAAGCTTTGCAATATTATAATATCATTCACACAAACATATCACAAGGGAAAACTAAGGAGCTGATAAAAAGTATTAAATGTATAAAAACTAAAATAAAAAGCAATTCAAAAAATAAGAAATCAAGCATCTCCTGTGATCAGCAGTGGTTCATGTTAGGCAGAAATTACTGTGGAAATTGAAGATAGAAGATGGGAAAGAAGGAAAATTTAAAGAGATCATGGGTACCATGTTAAACTGAAAACAGGTTGCTTTCTGGGATGATTTCTTTTTTATTCACTCTGTAGAACATCCCATACCATTTGGGGGATGATGGGTATAAAACTCTCCTTGTAACCTACTGCCCTCAGACATCACATTAGTCACAACTGGCAGGTATCTAGATGTTCTTCCTTTACCTTTCTGCCATTGGATGCTAGTACAGATGCTTCTGGCTATTGTACCTTAGGCCTATTTGAGATAGGAACCCATACACCTTTTGATAGTACAAAAGCTAGGCTCATGATAAAGAAGAGGGTAGATATTTATAACTGATCACTTGGGCTTAGAAGGTGGGTTCAGGCTAGGAGAACAAAAATGGCTTTTAAAGGAGGAGGTTGAGCTATACTGAGGAGTTGAGGCTACAATTTTGTTTGGTGATCTGGTAACTGGAGGAAAGGGGCAGACCAGTTGCGAGATGGGACTTACACAGTTTAGACCAGCAGTTCCCAATTTCTCTTTGGCCATGGAACCCTAATTGATCATACATTATTTGGCGGATCCTCATATTTATAAGCATAAGCTGAAAAACAAGTCTTGCATTGGTAAGTCGTCACAAATGGAGGCAGAACCATTATAGCCTTGCCAAGGCGCGGTTATGACTCATTTCAACAAATATTTAATTAATTATCGGACGGAACACGGAACCCTGTGACCCTCCCACTGAACCCGAGGGTTCCGTGGACCACCATTTGGGAACCGCTGGTTTAGACAACTTGTACAGATGGTTTTGAGTATTACTAAAGGAATTCACAAATTGCTGAATATGTGGAATAACTTGCAGGGATGAGAGTAAGGGTATTTTATGGAGGAATATGAGGTGCCTGGACTGTTGGTTTGCCCGATTCATTTATTGCTGCAAGACAGGGTGAGTTAAGACAAAAGACTATTTGTAATAGAAGCATGTAGGACAGGACAGACTTTGGGGAGCTACCAAATACAAAAGTTTTTATGGTGAGGCCATTTGTGAGTATGCTAAAGGAGAAAAACATGTTTTTGGGAAAAGGATATGAGATTATAATTTGCCCATTTGTAAGGCATTTTAACTACTTGTGGAGAGGTATTTGATAACTGAAAACATGTTATATCAAGGATAAAAAAAAATTGAGAGTCAAAAAATAACAACACAGTTGGTAGAAGTTGAATAAGACTGATTGTAAAAACAAAGTGGCAGTGAATAAATGGTCAACAATGAGGATGGTGAATTAAGTTTAGACAAGGAAGGGGTGTTCTCGGAAGGTCAGAATTTGATAACCAACACAAATAAAGTAATTAAAACTCTTCTGTTTTACCACCTTTTACCAACATTTTGGGGTTGACTGTCTTTGATGAGTTTTACCAATCAATGACAGGGTCAAATTTTGAGCTTTGATTTCATGGCCGGTTGTCCTTTCTGACGCCAAGCATTTTAAACCTATTGCCAAGTTATACTAGATGCTAACAGGGGAAGTGTTGTCATCTGTCTGTAGAAGGTGTAACTAATTTGTATGTGTGATATATTTTTTTTTTTTTTTTGTGTGTGTGTGAAATATATAGTTTACGAGGTAGAGTTTGGGGACTATCGTAGCGATTGCCCCAATTGATGCAAAAAAATCACCTAAAAACTGCAGTCAGAATGGCCAGTATGTGGTGGTCTAGGCTCGTGCCTGGATCCGTTATACCTCCCGAGTGGTGTGTGGTACACTAAGCCACACTGGTGGGTTTAACGAAAAAAGTAAAATGGAAGGGTGATAATACAAATTCTAAACGTATGGACTGGAATGAAGCAACTGAAAGTGATAACAACAAACGGTTAGGATGGCCCAGAAGTGATTCAAAGTTTGCATTAAATACAGGAGGAAATAAAAAAGCTCTTCAGTAGAAACTGAGAAAACTTGTCAAGAAAAGCCAAAACTGTAATGATCAGCCATTTATCCCCTCCTCAGCACCAGAACATAGCAGACACAAAGTGAAATTTTTGGGCCAGTTACAAGTGAACAGAGAGAAAAAAGGTAAAACACTACTTGCACAGAAGTCATGGGAGGAGTGAACAGTGAAAACAAATCAACTAAGAAGAATCAAAATTATATCAGTTTGGTGAAGCATTGAAAAATTACCTTCCTCAGAAGGAAGCTCAAAACAAAAACTTAAGTAACAGGAAGGTGGAAAACACAGATAAAGCAATGCAAGGAAAGTTACACAAAGGAACAAAACAATATGTATTACAAAAAAGAAATTGGATACCAAAACAAAAATAAAATTTAGGAGAATAAACCATTACTTACTGTAGATAATGTCAGGATAATTCTGACATATAAAAAAGACAGAAACACACACGAGAAATTGTAATGATCAGCCATATAACCTTACCTCAGCGGTAGAACACAGCGGACACACAGTGGGTGTTTTGGCCGATTATGAGTGAACAGACAAAAAAATGGTAAAACACAACTTGCCATGGAAGTCATGTGATGAGATAATAGTGAACATAGAATGAATTTTCGAGCAAAACCACAGTAGTTTGGAAATATTCATTTTTAAAGTGGGATTAAAACCTCAAAGGAATGCTACTTTCACATGATTTGGAAGCTCCAATATAACACCCAAAGAGTGATAACTGAGTAAGAAGTCCATGGTGGCATTGGTAATGGCAGCAATTGTGGTAGTTTTGAGGGGATTGGAAACAGAATCTGAAAATGGAGGGAATATATACACTCACAAACGAAAATTGAAACAGAACCACTGATGCAGTTCAGGTGAAGGAAAAAATCAGTGAGAAAGTAAGAGTGAGGAGGGTTGTGATGGGGTGTAGTGAAGCAGCTTCCCATGCATACATACAAATTCACATCAGTATCACATAACAGACGAGAGGAAGTTAAGAGATATAAACAAGCGTGAATAAACAAAGTTTCAATAATACCGGGTGCTTCAAAAAAATGTATACACACTTTAAACTATTGTTGTTTTCCCGCTCTACAAGGCTAGTGTTATATTTCTTCACCAGGTGCCAGCATAATCGTCCCTCTATGTTATATTATCAGTTGGAATTTGTAATATCAACATGGGGGACGTACGTTTGAGTTTTGAAGAACGTAAGCAGGTTATTAAGTGGTACTGGAAGTTTGAGAATGTAAATGAAGTTCAAAGACAGTGGAGAAGGGAGTATGATACAGAACCACCTTCAAGATTAACAATTACACGCATACGAGACAAGTTCGAAGTTCATGGAACAGTGTGTGATGTGCATAAAGGTCATTCAGGTCGGCCTCGAACAGCTACAAGTGATGAGTCATCAATGGCAGTCTTGGAACTGTTTCAACGCTCTCCTAACAAATCTTCAAGGCAAGGGGCACGTGAAAGTGATGTAAGTGCTAGCAGCATGCTACGCATTCTGAAGAGAGGCAAGTATCGTGTTTACACCAAGGCTGGTGCAACAGCTAAGTGACGATGATCCAGATAGAAGGTTGCAATTTTGTGAATGGATTCAGGAGATGGTGATACGTGAACCAGGATTTATGGGTAGCATCATTTGGTCGGATGAAGCCCAATTCAAACTTAATGGAACTGTCAATAGGCACAATTGTGTTTACTGGGGTGAAGAAAATCCTCACATTACAATTGAAAAAGCTGTAAATTTGCCAGGTGTAAATGTGTGGTGCGGTTTGTCTTCAAGGGGACTCATTGGACCTTTTCGATTTGAAGGCACTGTAACTGGTATTAATTACCTAACAATGCTTGCTGATTCCATATTTCCTGCCATTCGTGCATTATACGGTAATGATGATTTTTATTTTCAACAAGATGGTGCTCCGCCGCACTATCACAGGGACGTACGAGCTTACCTGGATCAAAATTTGTCGGGCCGGTGGATAGGACGCAGGGGGCCAATCGAGTTTCCAGCACGCTCTCCAGACCTTACACCACTGGATTTCTTCTTGTGGGGCACAGTAAAAGATGAGGTGTACAAACGTAAACCACGTAACCTAGACATTCTTTGGAATGAGATTCAAGCAGTGTGTAGAGAAATCTCATTGGACGTTTTGATACGATGTACAGAATCTGTGGTGACTCGTACTCAGAATTGTATTGATGCTGCAGGTCACCAATTTGAACAGTATTAACATTTGTTGTTTATGTTTGATTTACATTGGACTTTTAGCTTTCTATTTTCCTGAAATTTAACTTTGTAGAACGGTAAATAAATTTTCTATGGAAGTTCAAAGTGTGTATACATTTTTTTGAAGCACCCTGTATTATAATAGCTGCAAAAGGATCTAATAATGATTTTAATAAAAGCTTTGAACCATCTAAAAAATTTGAAAAATAGGTTACTTATCATTTTAAAAACTATAAACAAAGGGACTTGTGATAATTGAGTCTTTCATGTCATTCTGCTGGTGAAAAAAATCTTTTCGGATGTTCTGCCGGTCTATTTGAAATGGCTATACATGAGATAGTTCCTTTTCCTTTCACATGTAACAATGCACTTGTAACTTCCACTACAAGATGTTGGTTGTCTAACATTAACATTTATACCAGGAATCCTTTACTTCCTGAGTAATGTGTTTTATATAGTTAGTTCCCACAATTTTTTAAGAAAATTGAGATTTTTGCTGTTGAGTTAGTGATAAACTATCAAAAAAAGATTGGCTGCATAGGAAAATGTAAAGGGGAAAAAAAAATCTTTTTTCCTCGTTCTTGAATCTCCATGCTATGTAGATATCAGCTCCATCTATGGTTGATGCTATGTAGATATCAGCTCCATCTAGGTTGATGCTATGTAGATATCAGCTCCATCTAGGTTGATGCTATGTAGATATCAGCTCCATCTAGGTTGATGGGAGTGGGGCATGGGCATGCACTGTTGAAGAAAGTCCTTGCTATCTGTTCTTGTGTCATTGTCAGTCAGTCAGAACGGAGCAGAATGTTTGTTCACTTTGCATGTCAAGCCACTGTTAAATACTAGAAGCAGTGTTCTCATTCAATGAGTAAAGTACAGATATAAGTAAACCAATAAAAGACTGAAATAAAAAAGTCAAGAGAAAGCTATTTACCTGCAAACTGTAATAAATGAAAACTAACAATTAGCAAACCTACGAGAGCTATCAAGAAGAAAATTTTTGAGTTTTCACTATCTCCTAGACAACTCGAATTAAAGTATGAGGTAAATTATACTACATGGTAACAGCATTAGTGTTGAACCAACTAGACTTCTGAACATTGTCATTATTCAAAATGTGAAAAAAACCATTAAATTAAATGAATTGTGCATCAATTTCATTTCATGGATCCTGATTTTTTTTATTTTTTTATTTTTTTTTAACTAATGAGCTTTGGAAACTTTTAAAAGTGTCCCATGTGGTGGTAGCAGAAAATGAACAGTGATATTTAATAGGGATATTAAATTACATTTTTATCTCAGAACTTCCAATTTATTAGGTCAAAATAACTATTGGTAACCATATTGAATAACTGTTCTAACTATCTCAGAGTGTAGGCTAAATGTTACAGACTAGCTGACATGTTCTCAACAAGTAACATCTTAGCCACCATAATAACATGTTTGCATTGCAGCAGGGTTGGATGGTGTGCTGCCACCTAGAGATGTGTGCAGGGATGTGATAACCATGATTCTGGATAAATGTCATTTGTCTGTAACCATGCAGGATAACCGATTTGTAGTAAAATCTATATCTTAAGTGCTATAGTTATCACTAGGGTACGGATTTTAACAACAAGACATATTTATTCCTGCTTTCTTTTTGAACTGCAATGCTGAATTAAACACTGACTGAAGGTTTTTTGATTGTATTTAAATGTATTTTGTATTGCACATAAATGGACATTTTCCTAGTTTTGGTCATACTACGATAATATATTCATATTTTGAGGAAAATCTGGTACTATTTAATAATATTAGGGATTCAATAACAAATGTGAAGAGATTAAGATAAAGACTTGTACTCCCATTATACACTGGAGGAACAAAAAAAAAAAACAACTAACTGAATTGGTCAGAATTCACCAGCCAAGAATTAAAGATATACGTTATTGCCACTCTCTCAATCTCAACAATGCAGCAGCAGCAGCATGCCTGTGTTGAGCCGCACCAATTGATGTCTCACTGTCGCCAATACTTTTCAAAATAATCTTCAGTATGCAGTGGATCAGCGAGTACTACCATGCCGAAAACAGTAGTTATGGAGTTACATAAAGGAATTTGGAGAGGAGTATTTTAGTACAGATGAAATTCTTTTGTGTAAATTATGTAAAATTAAAGTGACTCCAACAAAACAATTTAAACTTTAATTTCCCCAATGGTACAGTGAGAGCACTAAAGCAAATTATGCTGTCTTCATGAAAGCGACACTACTAGATAAAATACATGATGTATAATTGAGCATGGTTTGATGTATAGTAAATTTCAATGTTTGGTCATATTTTGTTATTTTTTAGGTAATATTTACCAATTTTTAAGGTGATATTTTCAAGCATTTTTTTTTGTCATAAATGTCTGCATTCTAGTTATCACAAGTTAGTTGGAAATTTAAGTGTCTCAGATGGTTCTACAATATGAAGTCCACTATATCAGTGCAGTTGGTTAAGGCCTGTTGCAACAGAAAAGCTGTGGTGTTGTTTTTACTGAAATTTTTTTTTTTTTTTTTTTTTTTTTTTTTACAGCTCTTTGTATAATACCTAAAATACTAAAGAAAATTTCTTATCATAATATTTGTAAGGAAAAAGCATTATACCTCTTCTGCTGGGATGATACAAGCCCATACTTCATGGCAGTGTTTGTCCCAGCCAGCCTGCAAGAGAACAGCAGCTTCTACAACAACTGCTTCCTTTCCTGCTTGATACATTTCTTGAGCTCTTTCCTTGACTATTTGGAGCATCACAGGCCACAATAAATTATTTAAAGTTTGCAATTTAACCTGAAAAATGTTCAGCTGATTTTAGTCAACTTTTGAATTGTATCAAAGTACAATTCTGAATCAGTAACTCTATTATATACAGAAACGCAGTAACATAAAATTGTACGGGATCAATATCAGAAAACTGTGTGAAACATATATTAATAAAGATGCATGCATAGTGTTCCTAAATCTCTCTACCTTATATGTCTTATCCTACAGATTTTTGCTTTGGGCCAAGTATTTTCTGACATTGTGCAATATATTCTCACTGGCTTCTTTCTCATCTCTCTCTTTAATCCTTACTTTCCTTTGTTCATTTTCTTACTCTTGAGCAGACATAAATTCATTAAACTGTCAGTGAAAGAACATTCCCACTTATGACTGAATTTAAATTGGAAAATGCACTCATTTTTCGATGCTCAATAAAGCACAGTAACTGTATTTGTCATTCTACCTAAAATGGCTTCTTCAAGTCTTTTAGCAGGCAGTACCTAGCCAAAAGGATGGGAGAAGATCCACAATTGTCATATTTTACAACGATGAAGTGCATAGTGGATATGTAGAGGGATTGTATGACCAATTTTTTAGTTAATTATCTGTTGGATAAGAATGCAAAATTGATGATCTATTTGCTGTTTTCTGCAAGAACAGATCTTAACTAACAGCAACATGTTTCACCATCCCATTTCCTTCATCCTCACACACAATACACAACACACAACACACTCAGTCACATACACAGATGCTATGCATTGTGTGGGAGGCAATGGGATAATAATTCAGTGCAAGATTTTCATAGGAAGTTGCAACTAAAAAATAACATTCCTCAGGGTAACTTCATCTTAGCAACTGGACATGTCTGCCAATTATGTTTACCTCAAATTTTTTCAAAGACAGTATTTTCTTTGAAACTTTATGTATCAAATTAGTAATCATCTAGATTATTTGCATCATGATGCTAATCAATTTGGAAACATGAACTAGATTCCGTTTTCTGGAACTGTTCCATGCAGTTTGCCTCGTGTAAAAGTATATTTTTATGACTACAACAAATGACATTACATCATCAGACAAAATTGGAGGCAGCTAAAATGAAAATTAGTTTCTGTTACTTCAGCTCACTACTTCTTTTGAGTTTTAGTTATACAAAAATACTGCAGCAACATGAGAAGAAGATACAAAAACACCTATTAATCAACCTAAAGTCAATCATTTCTAGTTCTGCAATATCTGAGAGTGAATGTTACCGAGATATGAGCTCTGGAACTAATACTATAACATCAACATATTAGTGTTTAAATTAAGTTCAATTATATATTTAACGTAATTATGTCGTATATTTGGACAGTTTTTGTATAAGATCATGACTAAATAGTTATGAACAGGCATCTATTTTAATCATAAAACACAGAATATTTTATCAAACCATATGAACAATTAACAAGCAGATAGAAAATTGTACAAACATACCTTGTCACTAAACACTAAACTTCCCAAGATTTTTCGATCCACTTCCCCTTGGCTATCAAGAATGATGTCCCCAAACAACTGTCTTAGTTGAGCATAGCAAGATCCACCTTTCCTATAAAGCTCATGAGCAATTGGATCACAAGAAATAATTCCTGCACCAAGGTCTGATAGTCGTTTTGCGATGGATGTTTTTCCACTTGCAATTGGTCCAGTCAACCCAATTGTGTAAGGTCTGTCAGGTATATTGGTATTTTTCTGAAAATATGCCACATAAATGAAAATGATTTACTGCATTTAAAACATTACAAACAAGACAAGAAACTTTTCTCAGAAAAAAATTCTGTGTACAGATTACATGATGGCCAAGTCAACGGATAAATCCTGAGTTAAAAGAAGACTTGGAAAATGAGATGCATGAGGTTTTTAACAATTTCTTCCACAATTTACATTCCAAAAGCATTGCAGAAAACTCAAAGAAATTTGGTCATACATAGAAACAGTTGCAATTTCAATAGAATGCAATTGTTGATAAAAATGCACATTGAAAGCTGTGACAGGGCAAACATACTTAAAATCAAATTTAAAAATTTATTCAGCAAAGAAAATACATCTTCATAACATACTGTACATGGATTCCCTGCGGGTGCAGTAAAGCAACAGAATATTTGTAAACGCAGAAAACGCGGGGTACTGATGGTAACCCAATGAGAGTGTTTTACAGTATGCAACAGAAATCGAATCCTTTCTGGTTAATGTGTACTGTGATTGTTAGACATGGAAAATGTATCTTCTAACTGGAAAATCTTGCATATTACTCCAATTTTCAAGAAAGGAGATCAAAGAGAACCTACAAACTACATTAAATCTCTCTAAAACTTGTCTGCAGTAGAATTTTGAAGCATATCACATGCTTGAACATTATGAAAATAAGATGACAACTAATTAATTGAATCTAAATAATATGCATTTAAGAAGATAAGCTCATTCTATTTTCTCATGTCTTGCAGGAAAGCATAATAGGACCACTTCTGCTCCTGAAATTTATAATTGATCATGGTGACACTGTTAACAAGATTGTTTGCTGATGATGCAGTTGTCTATAAGGAAGTAGAAGCTGTGTGAACTGTTCAGAGATTTAATTTCAATCTTGATGTTATTTCAATATGATGGAATAATGGCAGCTAAAAATTAAATTACAATATGTGCAACGAAATTTGCTTAATGAATAAGATGATACCATTTAGCCATGAGAAAAAAATAAGTTGTTCAATTCTTAGGAATGTTACATCATTTAAGTAACTAGTACAAAGCAGCAAGAAATGGGCTCAGCACATAACATTAGTCATTGGAAAAGCTAATAATATATTTATATTCATAGGTCAAATTTTGAAGAGTCAAAATATATGTGTAAAGGAAATAGTATATAAACTCTTGTATGTAATCATAATGATTATTGTTGCATTTTGTGAGACATGTATCACAAGATTTTTATTAACAGTACTAAGTGCAGAGAATAGCTCCAAACATATATTTTCAAGAACATACAAACATGGAGCTGAACTTGCGCTAGTGCCTATGATGAACACAACCACATGGAGACTGGAATTGACTATTGGAGATGGTGAAGGAGCATATAACTATATCATGATATAGTTCCATCGGTTGAACACTGGCAAATGGTTTGCGTCACAACCTACATTCTTCCTTGACACTTTACTCACTATATCGTTAATGCAACTTTTATTAGATTTGTACAATCCTCACAACCAGGACATTTGTAAAAAAAATACACATTCAACTTATCCCACATGTTTTCTACTTTGCAAAATATACAATGTTAACAGTCCAATAAATAAATAAAATAAAAAAAGCAATATATCAGAACACAACATTTCTGCCATTTTCCCCAATAGAGGTTTACCATATCAAGTATCATGGATAAAAGAGGTGAATAAAAAGGTCTTCTAAGCCAAAAATGTGTAGTTTAACATCACATATCATATATGAAAATGAGATTAATTTTAAAGTAACTTTTAACTGGAATAAAAACAAAACACACAGGATATAATTTTGTAAAATTAGCTGTATGATACTATTCCAACACACCTCAGCAGGTTGTATTCTTGAGCCAAGAAGCTTCATCCGTTCATTACTTGAACTAATTTTTTCCTCTTCCTCTGCATTAGTAACTCCAAACAAAGGCTGCAGTAAGTCAACTGTATGGATCTCTAACTGAGGCAGACCATTTTCTCTCCTTACATCATTTACCTTCAGTCCACCTTTATATGTCTCTGCACTAACTACAAGCATCTGCAGAAGAGAAACAATAGCTCTAACATTATAATAATAATTCTGTGTGGTCTTAATGACTAAGTAACAAAGTTTAGTCTGGTTGCACAACCTGCCGATGTTGTAGATGCCTAACCTAACATGGCAATCCCACCACTTAAAGGGAAGCCACAGTTTAACTAGGAATTTGAACCATGGAGCATCCTAGTGTGTGATACTTAATCAAGCAAAGCTTTGCTAGAGATGGAGGTCAGTTTTTGAGGCCCGTAGAAATTACAGCCGCGACAGAAAGAAGTTGGTGAGCTCTTGGTCGTGACTCATGTGACCTTAATCGGTTGAGCCAATTGACAATACTACCAAAAAAAGAAAAGAGAATAAATTACAAAAGTCTGTTTTAGAATTGCATTAAGGAAAATGCACAAGAACATCCTAGAATAGCTAACTCATAATTTTTAATACGGAAATGAAAGACAAAATAGACCTCTCACTCATTCCACTTGACAGAAGGAGAGCAGCAGTGACAAAAAACATTCCACATACTCAAAAACACAGTATTTTGGGTTATGCCCTTACTCCTGAAAATAGAATTGCGGGACTGAGCTTGTACCGGCACCTACATTCAACATATCAGGTGGTTGTGCTGGGGTTATATATGGCTTAGTTTAGCTAGTAATCTTGGGGACTGTTTTAGGGTATTTTAGATAACATGTAGATGGAATTTCATCTCACTAAAAATAAATATCATACACCATATAACATACAACATGCAGCATTTTCAAATTAACCACACAATTTACTAATTCTAAACTTAATTAATTTAAGATAGGTTAGGGAAAATAACTCATCACTTACCACAGATAAAGGGTCAGATGAACACAAAAAAAACAATACACACACACGTGCGCACTTTACAATAATTTGGTTAAAAACCTTATCATGTAAGAGGCAATACATACGGCATGTGGAAGGATGTGTACACATTCAAACCTATCACATGAATGAACCAAAGATGAAACAAGAGGGAAGAGTAGATTCTGTGCCAGTGATGGTGGGGGTGAAGGAAAAAGGTGATCAATGATAATTGCTAGGCAAAATAACATCTGTGATGATCAGTCAAGGTAGAATACCTTTCCTCAAAAACATAATTTTGATCTGTTTTAAGAGAGAAAAGTAAAAAGATATATTACACTGTCACATAACCTTAATTTTGCTAACAGATCATCAAAATTAGTTAAAAGAGCTGCGAGCTCATAAGAATTCAACAGTAAGATATGTTTAAAATCATTTTATTGTAGCTTTCAGGTAATAAGTAGGATTAAACAGTAAAGTTCAATCTTGATATATTGTAAACATTGGCAATGTAAGTAGAATAGCTCATTTTCGAATAGAATTCATTCTTCCCATGTATAGAGAAGCAGCAGGTAATCACGAATCAAACAAAATACACTCTAGGTTTATAAAATAGTACTAAAGGGATATTTGAGATGACTCAAGCTATGAGGTCAGAAAAACCACCAAAATAGTTTTTTAATTCCACAGCTCCAAGTTTTTAAGTTACAGTACATAGCTCAAAATGTGCCGAAAAATTCGAACCATATCATATCAAAATTTAGAATCAGTAGGTAAAGCATAAGTGACCTTTTTGGAATGAAATGATGATTTTGTAAAAAGTATGAGTTTTGTGCAGTGCGGAATTCGGTTAGATACAAACTTGAGAGTATGTTTAAAACAAATTAGGATTTTTTCAAAGCACACCGAGCGATTTTTTCAAAGATTTAGGTAGTATTTTGGCCAAGAAAAGGAGAATTTTAAATTTAAACGAGGACATGGTGGTCACGAAACAATATTACATTTTTGAATGTAAGAAAGAAAACAGTGATGTTTTTTACCTGCTATCTATAATCATATAGAAAATTTGATTCTGTAATGTTTGGCATGCATTTCAGCAGAGCGGTGTAACGGTTAGCGTTCTCGCCTCGCATTCGGGAGGACGGCAGTTCGAATCCCCGTCCGGGCATCCAGATTTGCGTTTTCCATGGTTTCCCCAAATCACTCCAGGCAAATGCTGGGATGCTTCCTTCAAAAGGCCATGGCCGAATTCCTTCCCATTCCTTGCCCCCATCCTTTGCCATCTCTAAAGACCTCGATGTTAAAAGGAGACGTAAAGCAGTTAAAAAAAAAAAACAGCTCTGTAGCACCAGTAAATTTGGAGATAAAGAATATCAAAGGTTTTTAACAAAGATGCAATAGTGATTTTCATTAGGAAATGCAATTGCAAGCAAGCTCTATTATATATCAGAAGTTAGAAGAGGATTTGTAGATGATTTTAAAGTAAGAACTAGCACTTTAGCTCAAAGACTTTTCAAACTAGAAGCAGTTTTGGGTTTTGAAATTTGATGAATTTTTATAAACAAACGGTTGTATTTGGGGGAAAATTTATAAGGAATTGATTTAATGTTCAGTCTGAGAGTTACCATCCACAAAGTTTTCAAGATGATCGGAGAGAAAATAAGGTTGAGAATTGTATAATATAAGGGAATTTTGTGCAAGATATCAAATTGTTTATAAAAGCAGACCAGGCAGTCAGTCGTCCAGAAGCTTTGGTAGCATGAGGTTGAGTCCGTGCAGAGCAGTTTATCGCACCATGCATCTGGTGGAAAGGCGAACAGGAAGTAATGTTGCAGGGTCAGCCATTGTTAGGCCAGTTTCAACATCTAGTGTAAGAGATGCTTAGTTCCCGATGAAATAGAACTTTGTTTAGTTTAGGGGGGTCATCGGGAGTTTCTTGCTGCTTGTCTCATGGTTTAAACTTGCAATCAATAATTTCGTAGAAGAATCCCGCTGCTTTAAAATTTTGGCACCGATGATGTACAGTGTTTTGAAGAATATACAGTTGAGCATTCAGTAAAAGCTTACATTGAAAGTTATTTAAGAACCTACCTTCATCTTCTGGGTACTACAGGGGATTGGTGACCAAAAGACAGTGAACCATTAGGCTAAGTAACGATCGTAGTTTATGAACTAGCAGTATGCACTAACCCCCTGCCGTTGTTCTTACAATCTTATATATATATAAAAATAAACATGCAAATTGACTGTAACTCAATAAAGTGTAACTGACTGGTTTACAAGTGTGGTCACTTAGAATTTTTTGAAATTTACAGTCACCTTGAAAATATATTTCTATATATATCACCCACCTCCCATAATGTTCTCCTGTTAACAAAGGGCTTGTCCCAAAAATTTCTTTATCAGTTGTATTTTTGTCTATTGTGTGTGTTTGTGCCCCATGTCCATTATCAAAAGGTAAGTCGTGGCTCATTTCCCTATCCTAATTTAATTCCTTTTTGCTACTTAGCGCCTTTGATTTCATTGTTTACGGTATGTATATAGTAACAATGAAATCAAGATGCTAAGTAGCGGAAAGGAATAAAATTAGGATAGGGAAATGAGCCACCACTTACCTTTAGATGATGGATGTGGGGCGCAAACACACAGAAATCGAGTGATCAACCTACTGTCGGTGCGGTGATGGTTTATGGTTTTATGATTGTTTAACATATTGTGTAGCTTACCTGTAAGTGTGTATTTTGCTGTACAGCAGTGTGTCTCCAAATGAAACCAGAAACAAGTCCGATATGCAGATTTTTTGTAGAAAAAACTGAATCTGTGGCAAAGTGTACGATATATTAAAAAGAACATTCTCATGAAGCACACATTACCACTGATTTAAAAAGTCATTTGAAATCTGCTCATCCAGAAGAGTTTAAAGACTTTGAAAATCAAAATACAGATCTTAAGGTGCAGCCAGAAGAAAGAAAATATCATGGTCAATCTATTCTATCAGTTGAAGTAAAAAAAAAGCAATTAATTATACAAGAGGCCCTTACAAAAAAAAAACAGATTTTGGGACTCAACACATCAAAGAATGAAGAAATGGATCATATGATTGATGAAATGTTAGCCCCGCAGGACTTACCATTTAATTTTGTACATGGCACAGGATTCAGTTGAGTAATTAGTGCAGCTTTTAATCAATACAAATTAAGAGGACGACTGTTTTTCACAAGCTATTTCATCCAAATTCCAGTATTTTTTATAAGAACAGGGCATAAAAACTGATGCAGTTAATTGTGTAGTATATGATCGAGATTCTAATACGATTAAAGCAAAGCTGTTGACAGACATTCAAGAATTTGATTGCAGCATCTACCAACTGCAGTGCTGCATCAAAACTGCTACATGGACAGATGTATGGTTACAGCAGTTGGTATAAAAAATGAAGATAATTGCAACTTATTTCAATCATTCTTTAACAGCCTAAGAAAAACTGCAAAAAATGCAAAGGGAAACCCTAAATCAACCTGCACTATCTGCTGTACAAGAATGTCCAACTAGACGAGTAATCCAACCATATCCTTCCTTGCGTAATACTTAATTTAAATATTTACATATTGTCATTTTTTTAGGTGGAACAGTACATTTAATATGATGGAGAATTTTATGAAAATTGAAGACTCAATTGTTTTGTGCCTGAGGGAGAAAAAAATTGTGACAATCACTCCAGATGATTGGGAAAACATTGAAAAGTATGTAAAAATATTCAGGACTTTTGAGGAAGTCAGTAGCGAGTTCAGCAGTTCTTAAGGAATGATTTAATCTGTTATACCACTTTTACAAGTTCTTGTTAAGATGTAAAACCTAACACTTCAAATGACTTCAAAAGAGTAATAAAAAAAATAAAGATGAGCTAAATTCCCGATTTATTAATTTGATCAAAAATCATCATGCACTAT
Organism: Vandiemenella viatica; assembly: GCA_031002005.1. NCBI lineage: Eukaryota > Metazoa > Arthropoda > Insecta > Orthoptera > Morabidae > Vandiemenella > Vandiemenella viatica. Next base: position 38,309,585 of record CM061920.1, on the reverse strand, counting down.
TTATACATGTTTGGATTCATGATATAAGATGAAATTTTTTTAATGAGATTACCAAGCAGAAGGATGAACTCAAGTTAATTCAAATTATAATTTAAAAAAAGGAAGACTAGATTATAAATCAAGATGAATACTGTCCTTCTGACCACAAGAAAAAGATGAAAATTAACCTATTGGAAGTTCGCATGAATCTCACAGTCTGCGATAAGCAACATTTTTCCACAACAAACACTGGTGATATTAGAATCTATTTTAAACTCAAATGATATTGAAGAAAATAATTCTTGTTTGAAGATCTCTCGGACATGCAGCCAGATCAATTGATCATTGTTCAACAAATTTTCGACAGCGTAACGTGCTATCATCTTCAGGTTGTGTCTGCTGACTGGTGTGAGGAGCGTGTCCCGGACTGCACTCGTCACACCGGCCAGCAGACACAACCTGAAGATGATAGCACGTTATGCTGTCGAAAATTCGTTGAACAACGATCATGATCTGGCCACATGCCCGAGGATTCTCCAAGCAGCAAATTCACCAGAAAAACCTACGATTACATAAGATAATCCTTGTTATCAGTTAGAACCCATTGACAAGGTGAAACAAGTGTTACAGAACTACAACAAAGAAAAAAACTTCAATTAAAAGAAGATCTTCTTAAATAATGGCAAATGAGTGCTCCCAAATATTCCATGTTGTTATCATTAGTTTGCAGGTTTTGGCAGCTCCACCTGTTGCTAGTGAAAAATTGTTCAGTAGTGCAGCCGTAATTTACAATGAAAAAGAAAACAATTTTAAAGGAGAAAAGATCACTAAGCTTTTGTTTAAATATAACTTACCACTTTTAAATTTTAATTACAGTAATTAGAAAACTATTAGTATTACAAGGATGTTCAATAAGTTTTGTTGTTCGATAAGAAAAACATGATTTTTTTAAAAATAAATTTTATATATAATGTCCCTGAACTTCAATACACTTGTTCCAGTTATCTTATAATTTATGAACTTCCATCCCTGAAATGAGAATCTGAAAGACTGTCAAAGTATACTTCCACGACTGCTATTACGTCTTCGTTCGATGAAAATCGTTTTCCGCCCATGAATTGTTTTAGATGTGGAAACAGCCAGAGGTCAGAGGGAGCCAAATCTGGCATATACGGTGGATGTGGCAACAATTTGTACTATAATTCACTTATTTTCACTATGGTTTTTGATCAGTGCAAGAAGGTGTCTTGATGAAAAATTACTTTTTTTTCTGAATACCAGGTCTTTTCTCACGAATTTTTACATCCGGCTGGTTCAAAAGATTACAATAATAATCTAAGTTTATTGTTTTACCAGTTGAGTGGTAATTTATGAACAAAATTCCTTTTGCATCCCTAAAAACTGAAATTAACACCTTTTTGGCCGATTTCTGGACCCTAACCTGCTTTGGAGCCAAAGAACTGGGTTCATACCACTCCTTATCCTCTTGTTTTGACTCAGGATTGTGGTGGTAGACCCAAGTCTCATCCATGGCAATGAAACAGTGCATGAAGTCCTTTTATCCTTTCTAAAATGCTCTAAATGTTGCTGAGAAAGTCACATTCGAATATGTTTTTGTTCAATTGTTATCAAATGTGACACACATTTTGCACACAGCTTTTTGAAACCCAAAAGTTCAGCCAAAAAGTTACTCACACTGCCTAATGATATGTCAAGAGCTTCTACTAAATCTCTCTCTGTTAATCGATGATATTCCAAAACCGTATCCTGTATTTTTGCTACGGTTTCTGGTGTTGGTGCATTTCTTGGATGGCCTTCACGTGGATCATCTTCAAGACACATACAACCACATTTAAATTCAGTAACCTATCTTTCTACTGTTGTAATCGAAGGTAAAGAGTTCTGATACAATTTTAGCAACTGTTCATGAATCTGTTTTGGTGTTACACCTTCCAAAAATAAGAATTTTAGTACTACATGATATTCAGTTTTTTCCATTTTACCAATAAATTACGATACGTCAACTTCGAACAGCTGTAAATATACAAATAAGTTATCAGATCTACATGAAACTTCACATGCATTCATAAAAAAGCAGTACCAACATTAGAAAAATAAAATGACGAACCTACGAGTGCCATCTCTTATCAAACGACAAAACTTATTGAACAACCTGGTATTATTACTTTATTAAAAGTCAGTTACTTACTGATTGATTTAGTTTTATTATTAAATTAAACATCATGATTTCACTTGGCACTTTTATTAAATACAAGTAACTGGACACTAAGCGCAGGTTCTGTTACAATTAATAACATTTTCAAACACTTCTGCTTCCATTCCCACTTCTATAAAATAACAAATATAACATCTGCTTCTGTTTCTGCTTCCATAATGTCACTTCCATTATATCTCTAATTACTTATCGTGGACTTGATATTTCAGTATACTACCTATTTTATAACTGTTGGTTTTTCTTTGTGTGGCGACATCACAGGGCATTTGATTTCGCTGACCATTTGCATTATTTTTCAAATTCCATTTTATTTATGTATTTTGTAGCGATGCCTTGAAACAAAATGAAAACTTTGATTGTGTGACAGATTAACAAACATTCTCATATGTAATTTTCAATGTTCATTTCAATAATCGTTTTGATGTTCTCATTATTGGCACGGGAGGATCACAACACATTGTACAATCTTCATAACTGAAACTTTTGAAGTGCGTTTATAGCCCATCACCACCAAGTTTTCAATCACGGATGATTTAATATTTTTTATTTGAATTTAGAAATTTTTATGTTTTGTGTGGATTTGATGTGCAGGAGTGTGCAACGGATGGTGTAATTGTCTCTTCAGTTTTGGAAATTTATTCTTGCTGTTATGCACTATGTTGGCAGTGGCATAGCTAGGTCAACAAGGGCCACGGTGCAAAAAAAAAAAAAAAAAAAATTGGGCCCTCAGGCCAGATGGGCAACTTTTTTTTTAGCTCTGCCAAGTTGCTGGTAGGGGCCCCTGAGCTGTGCTTGGGGCCCCCCTGAGCAGCTAAAAAAATGCTTGCCCATTTGCCCTGAAGGGCCGTGGGCCCTCTGAGCTGCGCTTGCCCCCCCCCCCTCACCTGCACTCGGGGGGGCCTTTTGAGGGTGGGGGCCCCGGTGCACTGCACCGTCTGCCAAGCCCTATGGTAGCTATGCCCCTGTATGTTGGACAAATATCAATCATAAATTAGAGTTTAAAGTATTATCATATTTCACGATTCAGTAATATCAATCAGCTCTTTCATGGTAGAGCAGATTAAAACAGTTTAGACTGCAGGTATGAATATAAATTTATAAAGATTCATACATTTACTAGGTGATATTTCAAGAAAGTAAGTTAAAAGAAATTATTCAGAAGCTTTTTTATAGTTTATATGGTTTAGAGATGTAATTTCATTAAAAATAATGGTTTATGATATCTCTAGTAGTTGGGAAAGGTTTGAGAAATATTGTCAAGTACAGTCGATTTACTATAAAAGGCCTTGTTTGTTGTTAGCATTGCAGCTCAGTTTGCTGGAGTTGCAGATCCGCACTATATTTGGGGTCAAAATTATGTGAAAAAAATCTGAAAGCTATGAAAAGATTCTTAAAAGTGTAATGCAGGATTTTTTGAACATTTTGGTATATTATTCTTGTAATCTGAACCATGTTTTAGGCAAGTTTGAAGATTTATTAAAATCAGATAGTTGGTGCAGTGCTGGCTGAACTGTAATGTTTGGTGAGAACTTTCAATCTTTGAGAAATGAAATCTGATGTCCTTAACCTTAAGGTTAAACTGATTTGTTAAAGCATTGATGGTGGAATGAGGAATCTTATACAGTTGATTAATAGTTTCAGAGTGAACTTCTCTGTATTGTTTAGTAGTCTAGAAGAACCTTTACAATGAACAATTACACCAAGCAAGCCATATCTAATCATGTCTCAACAATCCTCATGTTGACTGGAAACAATGGGTGTCCATCCTCGGTTAGAGACGCCAATTAATGTAGATGTAAATAATATTCAAGTAACTTCCAAACTAAGCATAGGAACAAAGTAAAATTTCATGTGTAAGTTAAGCTTGCTGATCTCTATGCATAATAGAAATTTGAGACATATAGAGTTCTCTAGAGCAAAGCAATTAATGAATAAATATCTGCAAGAATGTTTTAGAATTGTGATCACCACTAGATAAATACAGGAAAAAACTACAATATTAGACTATTCTTATGATTTTTGGAGGGGGGGGGGAGGCTTATACGTGTACCAAACTATCGGTTTCTAGGACCACGGGAAGTACAATAGACTTATGATGGAGTGTTGTATTTTGAATTTAACTATCTTTCAAAGCAAGGAGAGGAACAAGTTAAAATTTAAAGAAGCTCTGCCAATGAAAATCTGTGGCAGATCAAGATATTATGGTTGAAAGTGATTTCATATTTGGGTAAATACATAAATTCACCAGTTATAGACTTTTCTTATAATTTGGGGATGAAACTATCTGTGAATAAATTTAAGGTTTCTATAACTACGGGAAGTACATAAGGGTTTTGAATATCATCAGTGATTTCAGAGGTATATGGTTTCGAATCCCCCATCCAGCCATCCAGATTTTGGTTTCCCATGGTTTCTTGAAATCATTGGTTCCTGCAAATAGCCATGGTTGAATCCCTTCCCCTTCCAAGCCCCAGTCCTATCCTACCTATAATGACATTGATGAAGCTATAAGCAAAATATAAAAATACACAAATAAAAAGAACAGGAATGAAACAAAATTTAATGTCTATGCTAAGCTTGATGACATGAGAGAAGTAGCATATTCAAGAACAAAGATACTTGTATTAGGGTACAAAAATGGCCTGAATCAATTCAATAAAAGGGTAGGCAGTGCCATCATTGACTTGACTTACTGGGTGCACTGCCGTTCTCCCAGATTACAAAAATGGAATTATCCTAGCAATGCGACATTTTGACACAGCTGCTATCTCAAGAATATTTTATCAATTTACAAGACCTTGAACCATTTTTATCCTATATTATCTTTCAAGTGGCAAGAGTGGTCTGGTATCTCAGTAGTTAAGGCACTTCCTTTCAAAGCTCAGGGTCCTACTCCTAGATTCAAATTCTGGTTGGACTAGGAATTTTTAAAAGTTGTACTTGATCATATGAGCCATGCCAGGACATTCCATGGATCAGATACCATGTTAACTGTAGGTCCAGCCCCAACATACATGGAATGCATAGCAGATTGAACACACAAAGTTACTTTACTATTCAAGTTGCAAATAGAGTCATTCTTCAACCAAATTTTGAAAAATTCAAACAAAAATAAAACTCGATTGTTGTTGAGAGAAAAGTAGACAGTGTTACTTTAATTTACTCTCATAGAAATTGTTGTTTAAATAAATCTGAGGTTTTTTTAAAAAAAATCATTAAATTTTAAGGAAGTACCGACCAATTTCCAAAATTTGTTTTCCTTAAAAAGACATTGACACTTAACAACACAGCTTTGATATACAACCCCCTGTTAGAGAGAGAGCCCTATAAAAACAGAATTCAATGTATCTCCAAAACAAATGTTGGTTAATATTTTAGGATGTTAATACATATTTTCAAATTTAGCCAGTAGATTTTAATGAGAAAACATCTTTGTTTCATTATCATTAGATAAATCAGTCCTACTTGAAGCAGGCTGTCCAATGTAAGAAATGTACCCAATACAATTTTAGAGCTTTGTTACTCAAGTGTGGAGAATGGGTAGATGCATAGCTGAAATAATATACTGAGGAAAAGACAATATAAAGGTTGGATGAAACCCTGAAAAGCCACCGTCTCTGCTTAGCATCTCTTTAATGTATTTTCAAACAAAGAGAGTCCTTCAAGAAAGTGATCAGTCTGTCATATTTTCCCTTGAATTATTCTACCTTGATTTATAACATCAGATTATTTGATTTTTTTATTTTATCATAAATAATTTATTTAATTGGAATGGAACAATTGCTTCAGTGATTATTTCCCCTGCTCATATACTTTTACATTTCACAAAGTTCTACTTTCAAATTCTTTTGGTTATCAGTAAATTTTCTTCAGTAATTGAGTCCCTGACACAAAAGAAGAAAAATTTCCAACTCTTTACACCTGAAAGCAAATGCTAGTTGATTCTCATGGTCATCTCTCCCCTTCAACATACTACTTCTAATTGTTTTACCAAAACTTTGCCAATATATGGCTTAGAATCCCAGCATTTCTGTATTCCAGTGAACTCAAATCCAGCACCTTTATCATATCAATTATAGATTGTGTTCTGCAGCACTTTCCTCAAATGAAGACGCACTCCTTTGCACCTCTTCCAACTTCTGCATTTGATAAACATTATGTGTGCCTAAAGTTATGCCAACAGACTCAAGCAATGGTCTGACCAAGGTATTGTATTCCAGTTCCCTTATTTTTCTAGTACCATTAAAAAAGCTTCATTCAGCAAATGAAGACTGTTTAAACTATATAGGATGCTAGTGTGCATATGATAGCGCAAGATGGTTTTGATTATTTTGTTGACAGTGAAAAATGATTGTACAAAGTATCACAACTTAATGGTTCAGTGGGAGTATAACATTCTTGTATGTGAGTGGAGACTTTCCCGGCATACTGATGAAATGAAATCTTCACAGGAGTTCAGCTGGAAAGCGTTGTAAAAAGACAACATTTCAACAGCCTGCTCTGCTGTCTTCATCAGGTCTACTGCTTCAGATATTACTACCTGAAAATCACAAACTATACTTTCTCAGCAGTAGAAGCTTGTTTGTTCTCCCTGAGCCCTTGAGCTCAGAAATTCTTCATAGAATTACTTGTCTTATTGGCATCACCTTCTTTTTTGCTAGTCTTAATGTATTTCTCTTTTTTTCAGTTTGGAATTTTTCTTTTCTTTTGAGCCATAGGTTTGACTTATTTTTTTATTATTAAAAAAAGTTAAAAAAACAAGTCGAACCTATGACTAAAAAAAAAAGAAAATACCAAACCGAAAAAAAACACATCCAGTCTAGCAAAAAAGGTGATACCAATAAGGCAAGTACTTCTATGAAGAATTTCTGAGCTCAGGGAGAACAAATGAGCTTCTGCTACAAAGACAGTCTAGTTTGTGATTTTCAGGTAGCAATATCTGAAGCAGTAGACCTGTTGAAGACAGCAGAGCAGGCTGTCGAAACGTTATCTTTTTACGATGCTATCCGGCTGAATATCTGCATTTCAACATTCTTGTACATTTTCCTTTGATTTAAGCCACATTACAATGTAATAACAACAGCAATTAAAATTTTCTGCAGGTAGCCTTTATAATATATAACCCTCTATCATTATGATTATTACTGTTAAAGAATGCATTCTTGGCTTCTTTAACAATTTGAATGTTTCCATTAACCAGCCAACAGCTGAACCTTACAAACTTCTACCAAATGTAGATATTACATCTAAAAAGAAAAACGATACAGTTTATAATATGCGAAACATATTTTAAGGCTTTATCAAAGGAATAAATACAAAATAACCTTTCTTAAAAAAAAAAGAAAGCCAAAAAAAGCAAATAAAGCCATATAAACTATAAATAAAATTAAAAGGCACTATGGACATCACATATTACCTGAAATGTAGGATCATGTTTTGTGGGGCCAAATGGATCTATTATAGGCACGACATCATACTCCAAATTTGGTTCCACATCAACCAGGAAATCACGGACAGTTTGGATTCTTTGGGAGCACGGTTCAATCAGCTCCCAAAGTTTTTTGGCTGGGAAAAATTATACTTTCACTATGCTGTATGGTTGAAAAAGATTTTTCTGTTACATTTAAGCATGATACAAACTGAATTGCATAAAATGGTTAAAGAACTTAAATTGGTTGCATTTATATCATGATTTTTTTTTGTGGCACTTCAAATACACTGACATTAATCAGTAACATTACCAATTGATTTTTATGCACAATATTTATGGTTACAACTTTTACAATATATAACAGTGCTAGTTCCAGATTAAATCTGTGTAAACAATTTTAGTATTTCATGGTCTCTCTCCAAAATTATCTTCAGCATTTTTGTAATCAAATGTTCGTGTCTGCCATTAAAATGTGTCACATTTTTATGAAAGAGTTTTTATTTCTTAATTTTTTCCACAATATCTGTGTGTGATGAGCATGCAGCATTCAGAAACTCATGTACAGTCACACATTTTCAAAACTTTTAAATATTTGTTCATCATTTTTTATTTGATTTTTTCAACAAAAAAAACTTATCGCTAAATGTAATATTTATTTTTATGGCATACTGCTTTTTTGCTGGTTTTCATTGACAACTTCATAAAATAATTCATAAATAATGATTTACATTGACACATAAAAAGCAAAGCGAAATAGCATCAACAAAGACACAAGGATACTGTTTGAAAGAAAGGTAAATCCAATAACATTGGAAATGAAAAACAATGCAATTTTTGCACTACAAGGAAAATGAGCAGTGAATGAAGACTTCAAAATTATATAGAAAAGGCACAACCAAATCTACTTGTAATCAGTAGTGCTTTATATAAATACGAGATTTTCTTGCCAAAGGGAGTCTATCTGTGAAATTAATTTAATGTGTGATCTGTTAACGTTTATGAAAGGTGGATTTCTGGGTCAAAAATTGGGAGTTTCACAAGAATTCAATAAAACTACTTAAAAACTTAAGCTGGTTAAAAACCCAATAGCGGAGCTGGGCTGTGACTCAATGGAAGACAGGAGACCGATGGAGAAATTGCCTGGGCGTGTATAATGCACATAGTGGTGGTGACATCTGTATGGATATTGGTAGAAGAATCGGCATTATCAAAGGAAGGACAAAGATAATCATAACAAACAAACTAGTAGTTGATTTCAGGTACAGGTACAGGGGAGTAGGAAAAGTTGGCACGTTATGTGATGTTTGGGTATGGGTAAAACTATGAGTTCACAAAAAGCCACTTGATGTGCGTGTCAGATCACGGCCATCTGTTACCCGTATGATATGTACGCATGACGCTTTTCACAAAATCTTTATAAAAATAAACAGTTTTTATCAGATTTTGATGGACTTTTGCGTACGTATCCTTTAAAACAAATAGAAAAAATTTGTTGAGGTTTGATTTACAGAAACCTAAACGCTCTCCTCATTCCCCCCCCCCCCCCACCTTAATTTCTGTCACCATTGTTCATACAAACCCACAGTTTTTAGGAGTTGTATTTTATTATATGAGCTATGTTCCATGATAGGCTCCTGAAGAAACGAATTAGCCTTCTTGCTTCTGACACAATAGCTTGGCACACTCCTTCAGGAAGATTCAACGAACTGTTGTGTTGTGAACTAAGTTAGATTTTTAGTTTTTGAAGTGAAAAATTCGTTAGGCACGTTGAGCGATTTTTGATTGGGTAAATTGTACAAGTTTGCATTTTTGACATGCTAATGTTAATAGTATATTTACTGCAGTCTGGTGGCTCAGTGGTTAAGGTGCCTGACTGGTGAATGAAAGGTCTCCGGTTCGAATCCATGTCTCGGCGGGTATTTCCATAGACCATTCACCCGACCTTCACATCTGGCATAGCTTCCTCTTCAATGTGAAGTATGCCAGAAAGCTTTCGTGGTTTGGATTCCACATTAAACTGCAGGTCCTCTGTACCTGGTAGGACTACCAGGCTGGGTTGAGGCAGCTAAGACAGGGGCAGAATGCGCAGCCACTAGAAACCCAGTCAGTAGTTCATTACAACCACATGGAATTATTTTTTTATTATTTGGTATATCTGTAGCTATAAGCATGACGTGTTGCGCATATAACATTAATAGTTTTAAGTTTACACTTCTGTCAGCAGTTCTCAATGACTGCCATGTTTTTTTTTTTTTTAATTTAATCGAGATGCAGAGCTTGCTCATGAGACATTCCCATACACACTGATTTTTCCGCTAACCTGTGCCCACCTACTTTCGACTTTCAAATTTAAATTCTTTCAGCGTCTGACCAAAGTTTTGCAACCCAATTCCCCTTTCTTCTTCTGTGGATTCCCTCATCACTCTCTCCAAGAAGTGAAGGATTTTGAAACCTTTTTGCACTACTTGCCCAATGTGTCCTGCCCAGTTAAGATTATTATAAAACTAGTGTAAGCCCGTGACCGTTTTTATGTGTATCGTCATGGGTCTAGATTAGTTCCAGGTTTTAGGATTAAAGATTATGACAGGATGATCTGATTGGACCAAATAAAAACTTGACCTGTGTTTCAGGATAAATAAAATATCTTGAGCCTGAAGAACTCAGAAGCATTAATAAAGATAGGTATTAAACACGAATAGGGACGATAGCACAATCGTATAATTGTTTCAAAGGTCATAGACTCGAACTTGCTTAAATACAAACTTGACTTGTATTTGACCCATAAAGTTCACTCTGCAAAATTTAAAAAATTCCTGCTTGCTTCAAAATCATTACATTGTTCTTTTTTTATTGAGAGTGGGCAAACACTCATAACATAATCATTGGTCTTAGTATATGCAATGGCCATAGAACTTAATACACATTCCATATTATTAAACAGTTGAGCAACTCGGAAGAAATGGATTGCCAGAATAGTTGATTTGGTAATTTCTAGTGGTCTCCGTGCACCAATAATATTTCTCATTAGGATGCTAATGACTAGGGTTCGGATCTTTAAGACCAAAAAAATAGAGAAATATTAAGGCAACTATGACCTTAAAAATGGGTAAATATGATCTAAAAATAACAAAATATGACCAAACATTTAAATTTACTATATATCAAAACATGCTCAATTAAAGATCATTTATTTTATATAGTAGTGTCGCTTTGATGTAGACAGCATAATTTCCTTCCATGCACTCGCTGCACCATTGGGAAATTAAATTTTAAATCATTTTGTTGAAGTCACTTTAACTTCAGATAATTTACAGAATAGAACTCTTTCATCTGTACTAAAATACTCCTCTCTAAATTCCCTTGCGTAATTTCACACTTTCAGAAAATTTTATTTTCGGCATGAAGGTAGGTCTTCTCACTGATCCACTGCAGATTTAATGATGACAGGGTTATTTTCAAAAGTATTTCACAGAGATATTGATTGACGCGTATCGACACAGGCATGCTGCGGCTGCTGCATAGTCAAGATTAAAAGACAGGCAGAACATTATATTTAGAGTGACAATAATGTATTACTTTAATTCTTGAATGGTGAATTCTGACCACACTGAAAATTAGTTTTGGTCCCCCTCCCCCTTCTGCAATATATAGCAGAAATACATTTCTGTGAATAATTATTTTAATTTCTTCTCATTTATGTCTAGTGAAATCTCGGTATTATTCAAAATATTACCATATGACCATAATTATTATCGAAATATGACCGAAACTAGGAAAATGACCTGAATATGCATTTATATGCTACATAAAATACATTTAAATACAATCAGGATTATTGAATCAGTGTTTAATTCAGCATTTCAGCTCAAAAAGAAATATGACTTTTGTCCTAAAGATCCCAACCCTACTAATAACTTCATTGCCGACATGCTCTAAAGTCACCACAACAACAACAACATTCTTCATAAAACCATCTTTGGCAACCTTCTTGGCTATTAATTCCTTGTTTAGTTTTTTCAAGTATTCCTACTGTCTACCAGTCTGTTAACTCTGCTGTGTTCTCTTCTTACCAACCTCTTTAACCGCCTCACCTCCCCATTATAGTATGTAGGACTTAAAATGTTATAAAGAAAAATGTAAAACTATTTACCCAACACACTAAACGAATTTATAATAAAAATTTATAAAAGTTAAAGTAGGGAAATTGTAACATAAGATCTTGAGACAGTAATTTATTAAATACAAAAATGGATTAGTAGAGAATTTGACACTGGAGTATATGTTCCAGTGCAATTAAATTAAATTTAAGCTGAAACTGCTCGTATTTTCAAATGTCTAGTATCATCACTATGGTATGGCAAACAAAGATTAAAAGTTAAATGTTGGCACTCACATATGCCCATAAATGAATCCTACAACGGTAAAATTACTCTGATATGAGGAATATAAAAAAATTGTAGAGAGAAAATGTTAAGTTTAAAGGTAAAAAAAAAAAAAAAAACGAAAAACGGCGATTTTAATTCCAACTGAAGAAAACTTGATCTTGCTAAACTTACATGAATATATCAGATAAGAAAACAGAAGAAAATGAATGAGCAGCGAGCAATCGTCACCCTCTGAGTTGCCATCCCCCCCGTCCATTAGGTCTCAGCAACCACAGAAAGGGATTCTGGTGGTAGGAAACTCCAACATTAGGTAGTTTATTGGGCCCCTTAGGGAAATGGCGAATAAGTCAGGGATCAAATCCAATATCCATTCATTGTACATTCCGGGAGGTCTGATCCAAGATGTGGAACAGGCCATACCGGATGCCACTGACTGGACGAGGTGTAGCCAGTTGCAGATTGTAGCTCATGTCACCACCTATAATGATGCTTGCCACCTTGGGTCGGAGGGTATCCTCTTTTCCTTCTGTGGTTTGCTGAAAGTGTAAATCTGTGGCTAATAGCAGCAAGATTTTGTCTGAGTTAATTATCTGCAGTATCGTCGATACAAATGACTGTGGTCCTCTGGTTCAGAGCCGAGTTGAGGGTTTGAACCAGAGACTGTACCATTTCTGCGATAATCACCGCTGCAGATTCCTAGATCTTCACCCTGGTGTTAAGTGGTGTAGGGTTCCCTTGCATAGATCAGGTGTGTACTACATATGTGAATTGTCTACATGGTTGGCAGCGGCCATGTGAAGTGCTTTGGGGGACTTTTTAGCCTGAGGGAGGAAGACCCAAAACTGGGATTACAGTTATGGGCAGCTCAATTAAATTCGACGCCATGTGGTAGGAGTAGCTTAAATCAATCTCGACCATTAAAAGTACTGATTATTAACTGTAGAAGTGTTTGTAACAAACAGCACGAGTATGAAAGAGTTTACGAGTAGCACAGAAGCAGATATTGCATTAGGTCAGCTGGTTAAAACCAGATAAAAGTTCAGCAGAAATTTTTAACAATAGCATGAACATTTTCCATACGGTTAGGTTGCATTCCAATGGTTTATTTATAGCTGTTAGTAAACACCTGTCGTGTAACGAAATAGATATCGATACTTTCAGTGAAATCCTATGGACTAGACTCAACATAGCCAGGGAAAAACTTGTAACAGGTCTTTCTATCATTCACGAGGTGCAGACGTAACTATTGCTGAGGCCTTAAGGAATAATGCAAGTAATATAACTCGTCAATTTTCGGATCATGCAATAATACTAGGAGGCGACTTCAACTTTCCGTATATCGACTGGACTAATTACGTTTACGTTACTGGTGGCAGGGACAATAATCCTTGACTTTTTTTCAGATCTCACTGAACCAGTGCCGTGCCAAAACATTTTAGATATTCTCGTTACAAATAGACCTGAATTATTCATGGACATTTCTACCAGCACAGGAATAAGTGATAATAAAGCTGTAATTGCTACAGGTAAATTAACAACCATACATAAAAAAAGGATCATTTACAGATTCAAAAGGGCCTCAAAGGAGTGTTTTTAGAACATATTTGAGGGATAATTATCTTACCTCCATAGAAGCAAGTGGCTTAGTTGGAGAGATGTGGCTTTGATTTATGCGTATAGTCAGGGAAGGTATGAGCTTACATATGGACAAATGGACAATCAGGAAAGGGAACGATTCCTTGTGGTATACATGTGAAGTTAAAATGTTACTTAAAAAGCAATTAAAGATACTTGCACACTCAGGGACTATGTATAGGAATCATTTAGAAAAGTTAGTTGAGATAAGAGGACATGTTAAGAATGTGATGCGTGTCTTTACTTATTTTCATTGCAATTCACTTTCCAAGCATTTCGTTGAAAACCCAAAGAAATTTTGGTTGTATGTAAAAAAAGTTAGTGGTAGTGACAAGAATATGCCAGTTCTACTACAAGACAATTGGGAAGTTAATGACAGCCATGAAAAGGCTTCCATATTTAACAATGAATTTAAAAATTATTTCACTGGAAACATTGAAAACATTCCTGCTTTTCCACGGCTGTAGAATTTGAGATTGATCTGGAACAAATTGATAGTGTAGCTATTATAAAGCAATTAAAGCTCCTGAAGTGGGGGATAGCGCCGAGTCCCGATGGTATACCAGTAAGAGTCTTTTCAGAATATGCAGAAGAAACAGGAGCATTTCTGTCAGATATATTCTGTAAATCTTTAGAAGAGAGAAAAGTATCTACTGACTGGAAAATAGCACAGTTGATTCCAGTTTTCAAAAATGAGCTCCTAGGAATTATTGACCCACATCTCTAACACCTGTTTGCAGAAGAATTCTGGATATGTCATATGCTCTAACATTATGAAGTTTCTAGATGAAAACGAGTTACTTATACCATATCAACATGGATTTTGGACTAACAGATAATGTGGAACACAACTGGTCCTATTTTCGCATGACATAATGAAAGTTATCGTTGCAGGTTCACAAGTTGATGCAATTTTCTTGGATTTTTAGAAAGCTTTTGACTCTGTACCACACAACCTACTTTTAGCAAAGATTCAAGTAAATTAGATCAGATATGTAATTGGATAAGTGTTTTTATAACTGGACGGTCACAGTATGTCATCATTGACATGGAAGCCTCTTCTAATCTAGATGTTACCTCAGGCATCCCTCAAGGAAGAGTAATAGCCCCTACTTCTTTTATTAATTTTTATAAATGATCTGCAGTTTTCTATAGGGAAGTAAGGTGCTCTGAAAATTGTTTAGAAATTCAGCGTGATATGGTTAGTTCAGAATGGTGTTATAAATGACAACTTGTACTAAATTGCAAAAAGTTCAATACAATACACATAACTAACAGAAGGAAGCTGTTTGTACAAAGTAAACAGCACAATTGCTGACATGGTTAGCTCCATGAAGTATTTGGGAGTAATAGTACAAAGTAACATTAAATGGGACTTGCACGTAACTTACACTGTAGGCAAAGCTAATTCTAGATTATGATTCATAGGTCATACTTTGAGGTATTGTAATGCTCATACAAAGGAAATAGCGTACAAAACACTAGTATGTCCAAATTTGGATAACTGTTGTTTAGTTTGGGATCTGTATTGCAAGGGATTGATTGTCACATTAGAGAAAGTACAGAGGAAAGCCACTCGATTTGTGTCTGCTAGTTACAGTCCTTATGAAAGTGTCACAGAATTGATACATAAATTGGGCTGGTATTGTTTGGCAGACAGATGTCATTTTTGCTTGAATTTATTGGAGAATATGCTAAATTGGGCGTGAAGACTTCAGTGGTCATTGTTGATGTTATTTTGGTTGTCCGGGTTGAACCGTGTCAATTTATCGAAACCTATCGTTTCGGCCATATTTTGTGGCCTTCTTCAGAGGACTGTCACGATTGGAAAAGCTGCTGCCTATATATAGCTCCCGAAGAGCGCGCTAACCGTTCGGAGTGACATCACTCAAGGTACCGCTGTCAGCGTGGCCGTTCCGATGGGGGCCTGTGCTCGCGTTTTCCTAATCAAGCGTGCCCATATTTGGTCAAGTTGTTGCCTGCCGTCCGGGTTCATATTATCTGGTCTTTTTTTATTATTATTATTTATTTCCAACGCTTCTCTGACACACCTGGGTCACCATCTGCTTTTCTGAACCAGTACACTAGTGTCACTAAATTAAATTATGTGTCCATTGTCAGCAGAATGTTGTGCTACAGCTGATTTCTTGACGTCGTTACTTTTAAGATGTCGTATTTGTTCACACAGCCTTTCCTTGACCATCCGTCCAGTCTCGCCGATATACATTTGGCCATGGCTATAGGGTATTTGGTATACGTCTGAGGTCTGCAATTTCTCCATCTGGTGTTTAACCTTTACAAGCACATCAGAAATCTACCTAGGTGCTCTGTATATTGGACAGATATTTTTCTTCTTTAAGAGACGGCCGATTTTATCAGTCACCCCGTGAGCGTAGGGTAATATTGCCATGGGTCCGTCTGCTTGTCTTCTGACTTCAGCTTCCAGTGCTGGAGCACATGGTGATGTTCAAGGTTCATGCTTTGCAGTGGCCTTATTGATGACGTCAAGGCTGTAGCCGTTGGCCAGAAATGTCTTCTAAAAATTTCTTTTTCGGCGGCTATGCTCACTTCGTCACTGACTATGGAAGCACGGATGGTTTAAGTTTTTCAAATTCCGCGTTTTACTGCTGGATGGTGGTGAGGGGCTGCATGCAATTAGCGATTTGTGTGCGTGGGCTTGTGATAAACTCAGTGGCCTAGGGAGCCATCTTCCTTCGACTTCATGATCACATCCACAAAAAGGAAGTTGTTTGTCCACCTCAACTTCCCCGGTGAACTTAATTTTGTCGTGGGCACTTTTTTAGTGTTGGAGAAAAGCTTGGAGAGTCGCACCCATGAGGCCATATTACAAATGTGTCATCCACATAACACAGCGATAAAGAAGGTTTCAGATTGTAATTGTTGACAACTTCAGCCTCAAATGTCTCCATAAACACATCGGCCACAATTGGAGACAGTGGAAAACCCATCGCTCCTCCCTCATTCTGTTGGTAGAAGTCACCCTTGTATTGAAAGAAGGTAGGCCTAACACAGAATAGTGACACCCATTCTTCCGGCAGACAGATTTTCTAGTCGTTCCCTGATGATGTTGATGGCTACATAAATTGACACGTTTGTAAACAGTGACATGACGTCGAAGCTAACTAGTAAGTCGCTGTCTACCAGACGCCTGTCCTTGATACTGTTTATAAAATCAGAATAATTCCAAAATGTAAAAGTAGAGTTAGTCAGATTCTTTAGCTTATCCGCAAGATATCTTGCCAGCGGATTTGTTAGAGACTGAAATGCGCTGACAATTGGTCATAAAGGGACCCCATCTTTGTGTACCTTGGGCAGGCAGTAGAGTCATGACTTCAAGTGATTGGATGTAGTTAATTTTCTTTTGACCTCTGGTTTGATCGAGGTTACTTCCCGTATTTTAGTTGCAATGTTATGTCGAATCTTCTGTTAAGGGTTTTTTGGCAGCTTTCCATATATTCCATCTTGTAATAACGCCTCTACCTTTCATTGGTATTCTTCCGCATACATTTCGACTGAAGAATTTCCTCTGTCAGCGGGTAACACCACAATGTCCTCTCTCTCTCTCTTCCTCAATCGACACAAGGAGTTTTTTCCCATCGAGAGGGGTTCTGCGGAGGTGGTTTGGAAATTGATAATATCCTCGCCATTTCACTGGAAATCTCGTGAGCATCATCTGGCGAAAGAGAAGAAATTGAAGCTTCCGCTGCAGCGATGATTTCATCCACTGGTAACTTTGCTGATGCTATAGCGAAATCCAGTCCTTTGGCAAGAACCGAGTTCATATCAGTATCTATCATCTCATTTGTGAGGTTGACCACACATCTTTTTAATAGATTTTGCTCTGTTTTTGAGTGCTGCTTTTCTTTTAGTCTGGAAAATTTAACCAGTTGTCTATTCTTAGTTTTTTTTTTCAAATGTGTCATGGGCCTGATTCCACGATAATTTGTCCAGCAAGTGCCAATCATCGATATTTAATGTTTTACTAAGGAACAAGTGTAAGCTAAGAATTCTTGCTTCCATCGCTGCCAGTACACTCTGTGTGTAGTGAATGTGTTAACGAAGAAGTGCCTTGCTACTTCTCTTCAAAATTTGGCAGGCGGTAGATGTCATGATGTGGTGCCAGATGTTGAGAAAACCTGAAATGATGTCTCGGCAACGGCACATAAAACATCTTAAAAATAAAGACGTCAGCAAATCAGCTGTAGCACAACATTCTGCTAACAGTGGACACATAATTTTATTTAGTGACACTAATTTACTGGTTCATGAAAGCAGATGGTGGCCCAGGCATGTCAGAAAAGTGTTGGAAATAAAAAAAGATCAGATAATATGAACGCGGACGGCAGGCTACAACTTGATCAAATATGGTCATGCTTGATTAGAAAAATGCGAGACGCAGGCCCCCACTGGACCAGCCACACTGGCGGCGGTAGCTTGAGAGACGTCATTCCGAACGGTTAGCGCGCTCTTCGGGAGCTATATATATATGTGGCAGCAGTTCCAACCGTAACAGTCTTCTGAAGAAGGCCACAAAAGATGGCCGAAATATTAGGATTTGATAAATTGACGCGGTTCTACCCAGACAACCAAGATAACAATATGCTAAATTCTTTAATTTACGAATGAAATGAAATACTTCTTCTGTCAACCTATGTAGGTTACAATGACAGGAGGGATAAGATTAGAGAAATAAGATTCCATACTGATGCCTTTATCTCTTCTTTCTGTCCTAGTTCTGTTTGGGACTGGAATGCACAGAATTACGGTTGGTGCTTAGCACCCTGTGCCACCCACAATATTTGTGAATTGCAGAGTATAGATGTAGATTTAGATGAGGCAGTACACTTCAACTTCAGAGTAATCAGGTGGTTGGTGTTCAGTTGGTTCATAGGGGTCCTAATGAGCAATAAAGTGTAAGTCAAGATTAATTTAGATTTAAGAAAAACTGGTGTATGAAAGAGTAATATCCAGTTCTATGAATAATACTGAAAGCACTTATCCAGAAACACAGGGATAATTTTATAGCATTTATGGGCTTAAAAATTAACCTAGGTAAGATTAGATGGGTTGAGACATTCAAACTTTTTATGAAGTCAGGACCAAAATTCTGAACAGAAGAACTTTATAAGCTTTACAAGAATCTGGTACCTATAAAAAAAAAAGTAGATAAATACTACCACGCAAGGTAAGTTCATAGTTTTATCGGAGTGAATGAATTTAGCATTGATGATGTTCTATCATTACTGTGACGCCACAATATGATGATGAATTCTTATAGAACTCAGCGAAACATATCAAAAATAAAGAATAAATGTTCTTGACATCTTGCATGGTTTTCGAGATATAGCATGTCAAAAATCAGTTATAGGTATAGTTCCTTGTGTTTTTGGCGACGTTTCTTCTGGTGCAGGCCATATTTCAACCTCACAACAACCATTAACAACAAAATAAAACATTGAAAGTACATTTCAACCCTACAGACATAGTGGATCTAATACTAACCTCTCCACTTGATATATCAGAAAAATAAATTCTTCATTTTCAATTTGTCTCAATGAGTTTCATACAAATTCTTCATCAAACTTGGCTATGGCGAAATTTATTTTCTGCTCCAGGTCACATTTCAACCAGCCATGTCAATTTTGAGATACAATATCTGGAGAACTTAGCGATATATATATAAAATTTACTTTCAATTTTTCTTATCGAGTTACATGAGAATCCATCATCAAGGGCTATCGCACAATCCTCCCTGAATTACCAAAAATCTTGCACCATTAATTAGCATTTTTCTTTGAAAGCAATTTATGAGGCGGACTCGCAAATGGATCTAGCGATTTGGATGAAATTTCATATGTAGATAACGTTTTGCTTTTCAAGTTTTTAACATGATTCTTTTTAAGGAAAAAAAGGAGCAATTTTTGTATTTGGTTTCTCAAAAACGGTTCAGGTGCCAGTAAGCCTACTGATGTTAGTTAAGCTTTTGGTTAACTGTGCACCTCAAACACCTAGGAAGCCTTCAAGCCTTTTACTTTAATCAAACTTTACTCGAAATCTTTGATATTGAACAGAAATCGAAAGACGCTGAGCGAAGATCCATCACCCAGGTACTTACATTTATCACATTGGTATCCTTTCCTTCAATAGAACCTATTCACTTTACTCTACAACATGATAGCTGAACAACACAAACAATCTTGAGCAGAAAACATTTATGATTCTAATAAATTCATTAAATAATCAAGCTGCATTTTCAACTTTTTTGGTCCAGGCAGCATTTAAACCTAACAAAATCTGCTTAAGAAAAAAAGCTCTAATCTCACAGCTCTGTTAATAAAATGATGTATCTTCACTTTCTGGAAAAATATCTGTAATCTTAAATATTACATTTTGTGTGTCAGTCTTGTACATTTGTAGCTAAGCATGCTACATACGTTATATGCGTCATGCTGTGGCATCATTAGTCTGTGCGGGTGAAAGCGGAATCGCAATTCTGCTGGGCCTCTTTTATGTGTACTCAGGATCTTTAAGATAATAGAAAACAAAACCAAATATAAAAGAGCCAACAAAAACACATTTCAAGATCAAACAAATTGAGATATCAAATACATTAAAGACAGGAACCTTGAATATCAAAGAATAGCAACAAGTAATTAGAGGTAGAAGTATTTTATTTTATTTTTGGCTTATGGCTTTGGGCCTCATTGAAATCCAGGTCGTTAGAGACGGGATGGGACTGGGGACAAGGAATGGGAACGGATTCGGCCAAGGCCTTTTGAAGGAAGCATCCTGGCATTTGCCAGGAGCGATTTGGGGAAGCCTCGGAAAACCCAAATTGGGATGCCCAGGTGGGGATTCAACTGGTGTCCTACTGAATGTGAGGCCAGAGTGTTAACAACTCACCCACCATGCTCGGTAAGAAGTAAAAGATATTAAATTGACAAAGCAGTAATTACTGAAATGAAGAAAAACCTACAAAGATCTGAAGAATTATAGAACTACATCTGTTTTAGAGGCATGAATAAAAATAAAAGAACATGTGCAAGAGTGCAATAATGATAAAAACTGAAAATGTAATGGCTACAATTGCTTTCATGAAAGAATTATCATACTGAGATACAACTCAACACAAAGTTATCTAACAAAAGTTGGAACAAATGAACCTGAAAAATGGATTTTTATGTTAGGCTCCAAAATAATGTGACTAAAATTTGATTACTCTTGGAGATTATAATGCAAGAACCAGAAAATCACCTGTCATAGATGTATTGGGAACAAAGAATTTGAATTCGTAATATCTCATACATCTTAAAACATTTCATCCTTTTAAATTAGCAACAACTACCTAGTGCCCACAACTTCATTAGGGTTTGTAAAGAATTTTGACCGACAGCTACCAACATTTAACCACTGTAATGTAGGATGGGAGATTCAAGGCTACTACCACAAGGTATTCAGTGGTCTGCACTATACAGATGAAGCAGCAAAGTGAAATATACGGACACACATTTCTTTGGTCAAAAACGAAAATGTCACTGATCGATCACTTTCAGCCACCATATCTCCCAAGCACCCATAGTTACTGAAATTTGGCCAACATTGTGCTGTCGGTGAATGTATGCTACTACGACACACAAACACCAGTGATCTGCGCTAAATAGTTTTGGCTAAAAAGTGAGATATAGGGCTACATACATGTTTGGTCGAAATATGCAAGTGCCCCAGCTTGACCACTATCAACTACCATATCTCCCACACCCCCATAGATACCAACATATAACCACTATAGTTTGCAATGGGGGATTCGATGTTACTACCACACACAAACACCAGCAATCTGCACCAAACAATTTTGCCTAAAAAGTGAGAAATAGGGCTACGTACATGTTTGATCGAAATATGAAAGTGTCCTAGGTCGACCACTACCAACCACCATATCTCCCACACTCCCATAGCTACTGACATCTAACAACCGTAGTTCACGATGAGGGACTTGATTACACTACCACACACAAACACTAATGATTTACACTATGTAGTAGTGGCAGCAAAGTAAAATACATGTACACATATGTCTTTGGTTGAAATATGAAAATATTCTTAATCGACCTCTTTCGACCACCATATCTCCCACACCCCCATAGTAACTAAAATTCAGCTAACGTTGTGTATGACCAGCAAATGAATGCTATTACCACACATAAACAACAGTGATCTGCACTAGATAGTTTTGTCTAAAAAGTGAGACATGGGGGCACACTCGAAATATGAAAGTGCACCAGGTTGACAACTTTCATCCACCATATCTCCCACACCCCAATAACTACCGTCATCTAACCACCATAGCGCATGATGGGAGACTATGCTACTACCGCACACAAACACCAGTGATTTGCGCTAAATTGTTTTGGCTAAAAAGTGAGACAGAGAGACACATACATCTTTGGTTGAAATGCAAAAGTGCTCCAGGTCAATCACTCATAGCTACTGACATGCAACCACCATAATGCACAATGGGAAACCCAATGCTACTACCACACACAAACACCAATGGTATGCACTATGTAGTTGTGGCAGGAAAGAGAAGTATATGGATACACAAGTCTATTGTCGAAATATGAAATTGCCCTAAATCGTCCACTTTTAACCACCATAGCTCCTACACCCCCACAGCTATCGGCATACGGCCAACGTTTCTTTAGACCTAACTAAAGTTCTTTGTGTGTACCTAAATATGTACACACAAATGTGAGCATAAATAAAGGGTAACCACAAGACGTGATAAAAAAACACAAGTGCTACTAGTGTCAGATAGCCACAGTAGAGGATGTGCCACAAATATGCAAAATAAACACTCGACTACAAAATTCAAGGGAAAATTATGCCAGGATCTCCGTTGACTAAAGTGTTGGAAAACATTAATGACATTATAAAGGTAATAAAGTAAGATCATTTAGTTATAAGGCTAATATTGAACAATTTAGCAAAAAATAAAGCAGATATTGCAATAAGAACTATAAAAAAACTTTCTCCTGTCAATGAGAAATACAAATGTGTTGGTAGTAAGCATATAATGGGCATAACTTACTGGAATGGTCCTATGTAAATAAATAAATAGAAACAACAAACAGAAAACTATGTAAACTAGTGAAATGTTTCCCAAAAACTATTTATTAATACTCCAAGACACAGAGTATACTACAGCAATCATGGTCAGCACCTGACAATTAATGCAAAAGGAAAGGATATTATGGAAAGAACATTACTGGAAATCATCTCAAAGAAATTAGAGAGTCATAAAATCAAAATATATCTGAAAGGCACCTCAGAAAACAAATGTAGCAACAATAATGAAGGAAATGGGAAGAACAAATGTAAGTGAAGGAAAGAAATCCCACAATTATCAAAAAGTAGAAACAGTTGTCACAGGAGGAAGCTCATGCAGAAAACTACCAAAGACCATCAATGAGAACATAAGTCAGTTTTAAGAAACAACCAAAAAGAAATGAAACTTTTTTTTAAGGACTCTCTCTGTAAACAAACTGTCACCCATACAAAATGCTAATATGCAAGTGTTGATTCCCATAGCTCTACCTAAAGTGATACAGTACAACAATCAGAGAAAGGTGAAGTCTAGTAAAGCTTGTAAGGCAGTGGGCACCAAAATAAAGGTAAATAGTCAGGCAAACGTACATAATATAGAAGGAAGAGCAAACTTTACAATGAGTCATCAGAATGTGCAGTAACCTAGAAATAAGCAAAATGAAATTGAAATAATTCTCCCATCAATACATAAAGATGTAGCAGTTACGTGTTTCACAGAACAACAAAACAATGGCTTGATACTACAGAACTACATGTAACTAACATCTAAAACTTTACCTTAGACACTCATTTTTGCAGGCATGAATACAAACATGGACGATACATATTTACTAAAAATAATACAGATTTTTGAAGAAATAAAGCCATTTAAAAAGTATTCTTAAATACCAGTTATACCTATCTGAAAAAAATAATTTTATATTAATTTGTGCATACAGATCTCCAGGGGAGGGCAGTGATATATTTCTTAGTATGTCTGAGAAAACAGTAAAAATTTTAATTCATGTTAATTGCGATGGAGTCCTCTCGCTCCAGTGGCAATTTCCCCTCCACGCCCATTTTTTCCTTCTTCTTCCCACCTACTTTTATTTTCAACTTTAATTCTATCAGCAATTTTTGTAAATTATTTATCAATTCTTTTGATAATTCATGCCAATCTCCAAGGAGGTCACAGATTGGAGTAACTTACTATTATAAATGAATGTAATTTTTCTCGGCGTTGTTTATTTATAAACGTTTCTCGGGAAACAAACCGAATAATATTGTTATTAATGCAGATGTTCGCCTGGGGCAAAAAGACAAATCAGCAGTGGCGGAACATAGTTTGACAGAAGGACATGGTTTTGAATTCTAAGCGACTAAGGTGTTGACACATGCGAGAGGTTTCTGGGACAGCATCATTAAAGAAGCATTTGAAATTCGCCTCGCGTCTGATTTGGTAAACAGGGATAGTGGATTCCAGATAAGTGATGCATGGATTCCTGTAATTGAGGCTGCTCATCACCAACGCTCTGCTTTTTGTGTTCCGCGGGCGTCTAATGACATCTGAGATGCTGCTAGGCAACATAACAACATCTGTCGTTGCCATGCCAGTTTACAAACAACACGCTCAAGGCTGACTTCAAGGTAGACTTCAAGACTTGCAACTGCACCTGAAGATGGCGACGGAGAATAAAGTCGCTGAAATATTCTACATTAATAACAATATTACTCAGTTTGTTTCCCGAGAAACGTTTATAAAAAAAACTTACTATTAGTAAATAAAGTAATAATTAGATGTGGAGATATTAACAAACATTTTTCCAAGGATTATTGCTAAAAAAATAGATCAACAACAATAAACCAATATTTTTTAAAAATTGTAATAATTACAGTTGTGAAGCAATAAATTTTTAAACGAGTTATATGAAGCACTTGGCACAAATTTTAATGTTAAAATTAGAATCCAAAATACGCAGGCAACCATAAAATCACATTATTTGAATGATCAACAGATTAACCACTTAAATAATTTCTTAAGAAATGTATAGTTGCTCAGATAAGAATGAAAAGTTTGACTAATTTATAAGGACTTTTTGCAAAATTTAGAAACGTGCTTCCCACTTAGAACAAGAAAGTAAAGTGTGATAAATAATATGAAAGGTTTGATTTTCCTTGTAATACTAATACTGACAAAAAAGAAAACTGCTACATATAGTTTTAAAAACACAGAAAACAACTCCAAAATTTGTTAAGTATTTCAAAAAATACGAACAAGTTGTCAACATGGTGTAAGACATAAAAAAATAATTAAAAAATATAAAATGATAATTTCCTAAGCTACAAATCAATGAAATCCATCTGGAAAGTAGTAAAGAAGAATGAAGTAGGAGCAAGAGAGGTAGACAGCCTTAACATACAGTTTACACAGCCTAAAAATTAAGAGGAAGTGCTAAATTATTGTGCTAAATTAATAGCTTGTCCTTCACTCTCATGTGCAATCTATTAAACTATAGTTCTGTGTCAATACTCTCATGTTTCCCTAAAATGTTTGAGAAGGCCATTTCACAAAATACTTGTGAACATTTTAAAATTATTCTTGAACAATCAGGAAAAATTTAGGAAGAACATATCAACTGAAACACTACTTTTTTCACTAGATACAAAAGGAAATATGTCTGGAATATGCCTGGATCTCTCAAAGACAATTAATGTAATTGACTATAATAACTTGTTCACAAAACTACTACCACTAGGGATTTGATGTTTCACTATGGATTGGCTGTAGTCATTTCTGCATTTTAGGAAACAGATTGTTGAAGGTAGTTTTAAAATGAACAACAGTTTAAACTATATGCACTCAGATTGCAAACATCTGAAATACAGTGAGCCTTATGGGTCAATTCTTGCACCTGTAATGTTCTCAGTGTATGCAAATGACCAACAGCAACAATCAGCTACTAAAAAAAAAAAACCATGCCATACACTTTCAAACAAAAATTGCTTTAAACACTTTGCAGTATCTGCAATAAAACTCTGTGATGAACTACTTAAAAATTTAGAAAACAAAATTTCCTCATGCATGGATACAAGATAATTTAAAATGGAATACATGTGATGAACACCTTTGTAAAATACTAATACCAACTGCTGCATGATGAGAATATTTGTTGGTTACATATTGAATAAAACCATTGGGAATATCTATTTTGCATATGTACACTCATTATTAAGGTATGATATTATATTTTGGGGAAACTCTCCACCAAGCATCAAATTTTTTCAAATTGCAGAGAAAAATTATTAAAGTAGAACCATATGTAAGCATTTGTTCAGTAAGATGCACATTCTACCACTGGCCTGTTCATATATACTACAAACTATGAAGTTCATTAAAAAATAATGTAAATGTAGGCATAGGTAAGGTGCAGCAGGCCTTAAGGAATAGGGACATGCAGGAAAAGAATAGGAAGAAAAGGGTTCTGCTGCTAGGCAATAGCCATGGGAGAGGTGTAGGCTCACTTCTGCAGGAACAGTTAGGCACAGGCTATCAGGTCACAAGCTTTTCCAAACCTAGTGAAACATTAGCTCAGGTAATAGAGAATATAGGTTAACTTTTTAGGAATTTCACCAATAATGATAGAGTAGTGATAGTGAGGGGAATTGTATTGATCGAAATGCAAGTTATAGTGTAGACAGTCACCTGGGGAAGGGGGTGAAGGAGGCATAGCATATCAGGGTTGAGCTCATGCAGGTTGCCATGAGCTGCCACAGCTGAACCATTCTGTGAGGCGTATAATGTGTGAAATGGAGGCATTAGTCTGTCTTAGGGGTGGTGCCTGTGAACAACATTGGTAGGTAAGGATTCACTAGGAATGGTCTACACCTAAATCGTAAGTGAAATGGGGTACATTCTTATGTGATAACAAATTATAAGGGAGCGGCCCATATCCAATGATGGCATTAGGACTGTGCCTTTTTTAGGTTAGGTGCTGCTGATGAGGGAATGGAAATAGATGATCAAAATGATACTGATTGTAGATCAATGATGGAAAAAATCACAAATGGTAAAGAAATTGATAAAGCTGCTGAAACAATAACTGACTTGGGCTGAACTGATGCTCAAAATATCGCAAAGCTAGTAATGAGGATGTTTCTGGTGAATTGTAGGAGCATAATGAACAAGGTCTCGGCTCAATACGAGGCCATTAACCCGGCTCCTGGGGTGGTCAGAGCCTCCTTCTCTGTCTGCCACCGGAGTAAATCCTGTCCGGCGCGTCCTAGTCGCGGGGGTGGGCGCTCTGCACTTCAGTAGGCCGGAGTGTGGAGCGGCTAAGTCCGGCAGGGACCCAGTTCTGCGGGGTATATCGCAGTCCCCTTGCCCAGGGTTACGGGTGAAGTCCTCAACGGCAACAACGGCGGAGAAGAAGATCTTCGGTACGGCGCTGCTGGCGGATGAGGCAACGGATCCGGAGTACCGTAGGCGACATTAGGGTTCTACCCGAACAAGTCGGCAACTCCTGCAACCGAGATGGCTCTGCACGTGGCGACCCGTTGCCCCTGCAGAACTAGCTGTCGAGGTCGAGAGGAAGTCACGAATGCTGGGCAAGTTCTTGGCTTCTAACTCCGTCCCAGGCGATGTAGTGACGTGGAGAGGACACTTCACACGTACCTGTCAAGGTGCGGAAACAACACGGGGAGTCACAGTCACCGGTTATAAGCTCTGTGCTGATGGGCGTGCGCACGAGCGCCAGGGGTGATTTCCGTCGGTGGGATAGTCCATTGTGGCTAATTGATCAGTTACCGCCCGCCTCAAGCTGGGCAGCCCCCAGCCAATTAGGTACTGATCCGCCCCTCATCTTGTGCTTCTATAGGTGTGTGGAGCAGCAAGCATATCACAGTGCTTGTGTAACAACGATGAGAGAAGCAATCACCTGGCAGAAAGAAAAACAGTTATAAACCGTGTAAAAATCTGATAACGACAACGAGATTCGCCTCGTGGAATGTGAGAACCATGTTACCGGGATCTGACACCCCAACTGATGGCATCCCTGAACTGAGGAAAACATCTATCATCGACAGGGAACTGCTGCGTTTGCGAGTAGATATCGCTGCCTTGCAAGAGACTCGGCTTTCGGATGAGGGCTCCGTTCGTGAACAAAATTACACCTTCTTCTGGAAGGGTAGAGACAATGGCGCAAAGCGAGAGCACGGGGTGGGCTTCGCAGTTCGCAACAGCTTGTCCAACTGCATTGAGGCACCCATCTGTGTTTCAGAGAGAATTATGTCCTTGAGAATAACAACTGCTTCGGGTCCCATAATCCTAATATCAGCTTATGCACCTACATTAAAGGCCTCTCCAGAAGTTAAAGATTCTTTCTATGAAAGCTTACGTGCATGTCTAGCAAAAGTACGTGTCTCTGACAAACTTTTTATTCTTGGTGATTTCAATGCAAGAATTGGCAGCAGTTCTGATAACTGGCCGGATTGTATTGGCCGCCATGGAATAGGAAACATAAATGAAAATGGGCAGCGTCTATTGGAACTATGCACATCACACTCCCTCTGCGTATGTAACACCTATTTTCAGAATAAGCTTGCTCACAAAGTGTCATGGAAACATCCAAGATCAGGTCACTGGCATCAGCTTGATTTTATCATCACTCGCAGGCGTGATTTGCGTGACGTTCTCAATGCCAGAACCTATCACAGTGCAGACTGCGACACTGACCACTCTCTGGTAATGGCCAAAACACGTATGATTCCAAAGAAGATCCATTCAGCGAAAAGCAACCGCCGCAAAATTATGTTTAATATCCCAGTCAATCATGACGATGCTTTACACAAACAATTCTCATCTGAAGTAAAAGAGAATCTCAGTCATGCTTTACTGAGGGACACAGGTAACGTCGAAGACATGTGGCTTTTAGCGAAAGAAAAACTTTTACAAACTGCTTTTAGAACCTTTGGAACAAAAGATGCGTCACAGAATGACTGGTTTGCTGATTACGAGGACAAATTACGTCCATACATTGAGCACAAAAGAGCAGTTCATATAACCCTTATAAACAGCCCCAGTGATCATGCCAAGTCGGAATACAAAAAAGCTAAAGCAGATCTACAACGTATCACTCGCCGTTGCGTGAATGAGTATTGGACAAACCTCTGCAAGTCCATACAGCAGTACCATGATAGCGGGGACTACCGAGGCATGTATCAAGGCATCAAGAGTGCAATCGGGCCCACAACCAGGAAACGTGCCGCCCTAAAAGACTTAAATGGGGAACCTATTGTTGACAAGCAGAAGCAGTTGGAAAGATGGTCAGAACACTACACCAACCTTTACTCCAGGGCAGTCAGCATAAAGCCTGAAGCACTGGATAGTTTACCAACTTATCCTACTGCATTGGAACTCGATGATTTACCTTCACAGGACGAACTTCATTTTTCACTGAAGAAACTCAAACTGGGAAAAAGTACAGGTCGTGACAACCTACCGGCTGAAATAATTAAACTTGATTGTGTTTTTCCGGTCAAATATGAACTCCTAAAGCGGTGCTGGTATGAGGGTACAATACCACAGGACATGCGTGATGCAGATATTTTTACCCTTTATAAGGGCAAAGGTGATAGAGGCGATTGCAACAATTATAGAGGTATATCCCTCCTCAGCATTGCTGGAAAAGCTATCGCTCGAGTCGTTTTGGGAAGACTGGAAACCCTCGCCTCACGTGTCTACCCCGAATCTCAGTGCGGATTTCGCGCCGGCCGCTCCACGAGTGACATGATCTTCACTGTCCGACAACTTCAAGAAAAATCCCGTGAACATCGTGTGCCTTTATACTTGGCTTTTGTAGATCTAAATAAAGCCTTTGATACTGTTAGCCGTAACGGCCTTTACGACATCCTGCACAAAATCGGCTGCCCACCTACGCTGTTGTCTTTAATAAAGGCCTTCCACGATAACATGAGAGGCTCTGTGATATTTGATGGCGAAGCTTCCGCATCCTTTAAAGTAAACCGCGGTGTACGACAGGGCTGTGTCTTAGCGCCCACACTCTTTGGAATTTTCTTTTCTGTTTTACTCTTAGTAGCTTTTAAAAACTGTCACGTTGGAGTACATCTGCATACAAGGAGTGACGGTAGACTTTTTAATATAAGTCTATTGAAATCTTCAAAAAAGCTTATTGAACTAATTGTTCGTGAACTTCTATATGCTGACGATGCGGCTTTTGTCGCTAATACCGAAGATGAGCTTCAGGAGGTTCTCACCAGATTTGATCATGCATGTCATCTGTTCTCGATGAGTGTCAATATCAAGAAGACGGTTGTCATGGTTCAGGGCACAGACCGTCTCCCGAAAATAACATTGGAAGGCATCCCTCTTCAAGTAGTAGAACACTTCCACTATCTCGGCTCCATCACTACATCCAACCAGTCCATTCAGAAAGAGATTGACGCACGAATTGGCAAAGCCGCGACGACCTTTGGCAAGCTGTCCACACGTGTCTGGAGAAACTCCAAGCTAACTCTCTCCACCAAAATTCTAGTATACCAGACGTGTGTCCTGAGCATCTTACTGTACGCAGCTGAGACGTGGTCCACTTACGCCTGGCAAGAGAGACAGCTGAACGCTTTCCATATGCGCTGCCTGCGGACAATACTTGGAGTCACGTGGCAGGACAAAATGAGCAATGAGAGTGTTCTGTCTGCCACAAAGTGTCACAGTATTACTGCCACCCTAAAACAAAGACGACTCCGCTGGCTTGGCCACGTCCATAGAATGGACCCTGAGAGACTACCACGGAAAGTCATGCTCAGTCAGATTGCTAATACCAAGAGACCTGTAGGGCGCCCGATGTTAAGGTTTAAGGACACCTGCAAACGTGATTTGGAGAGCTTCGGCATGCGCACTTCTGACTGGGAAGCTTGCGCCAACACGAGATCCTTATGGCGTCATCATATTACCACCGGCATGTCCAAATATGACAGAGCATGGTTGGATAAAATAAAGCTGAAAAAGCTTCGTAATAGGGAAATACACCCACCGGATCCCTCTTTCGTGTGCGATAGATGTGGCAAAATTTGTCACGCCGCCATCAGACTATTCAGCCACAAAAGAAGATGTGATGCACTCAACCCTAGCGACAGCTGAGTCACTACAACTATCATCTGTGAAGATGCTGTGGCCAATATATAATGAACAAGGTAATAGAATTTCCAAATTTAATAGAAATACATGAATCACAAGTAATTATAGGTGTATGGTAACAAGAAGAAGTACTAGACAATTAGGTTTTTCCTGATGGTTACAGAATGTACCACAGAGATAGAGGAGCAATTGGAGTTTATATATCAGTTAGCAAAAACTATTACATATGAAAGATAAGTCTTTCCAGGTGTATTATTGATACAAATTCTTCACGGGTTTGCCACCGGATCACATTTTCTAACGACAAGCTTTCGGCAACTTGCACTGCCGCCATCATCAGGTCTGTTGTATCTAAGCCTCTAAGGGAATAGACCTGATGATGGCGGCAGTGCAAGTCGCTGAAAGCTTGTCGTTAGAAAATGTGATCCGGCGGCAAAACCGTGAAGAATTTGTATCAAAAACTATTACAGTTCACTGGTGTTCACAGAACATGACCATTAATTACTTGGGGTAAATTTCTAGGGTAATAAAAAAGAAAAAAAATCAGGGTATTGGCTGCTTACCACAGTGGAGGAATGACTGATGAAGAAGAGGCTCTTGAAAATAAATTACATTCATGCTCAGATTTCAGAGGTGAGAATAAAATGGTCATTATTGGTGGAGAATTAAATTTACCAGGTGTTAACTGTGTAGGAAATAAGATTAACAACACAAGGGAACAGAGATTTGCAAATAACTTAATAAGGGAAAGAGGGTTTACACAAGTCGTAGAGAAGAACACTAGGGGCCAAACATGTTGGATATCTTCCTAAAAAAGCTGTATGATTATGTAGTGGGATGTCAAGTAATTAAAGTAAAAAGTTGTCAGCAAGTAGTTGTGATGCATATTAGAGGATTCAGTAAACCAGTAGCAAAAATTGAAGGGGAAAATAGGTACAATTATAAAAAGGCACATTTTGAACTTGAAGAGACATTTCAGGGAAAGTTTCAGCAAATGGAAGGAGAAATGTGACGAGCGTAAGTGGTTTTCCAGTCAGCAACATGCTTTAGGCAAGGATATTCACATGAATGTCAGTTAGTAGGACATATTCAAGATATTTTGCATGAAATGGACAAGGGAGGCCAAATTGATGGTGATGCACTAGAGCTTTCAAAGGTCTTTGTCAGAGTGAGCCTTAAAATGGTAGTAAATAAGGAAATAATGGAGTAGATCAGAAAGTAATTTGATGGGTAGGGGAATTTTTAAAAAGGTAGAAAGCAAAAAAGTTATAGTTGGAAAAGCAGTATCAAAAGAAGTTGAAGTAAAAATGGGAGTGTCACAGGGTAGCGTATTGGAACCTTTGCTATTCATTATTCTAATGAATGATTGTGTTAATGGTATACTATCAGAAGTTAGGTTGTTTGCAGATGACATAATGCTATATAAAAGGATCTAAACAGAGGACTGAGAACAGCTGCAGGGTGATATCTAGCTGGGTTAGTAAATATGGGATGAAGATAAATGCAAAGAAAAGTCAACTTATTAGATACACAAATAAAAAAACTGCTGATTATCATTATAAGATGGGGAAAGAATTGCTTGATGAAGACTTGAAATGTAAATACCTTGGTATAATATTTGATAACAAGCTCAACTGGACTGGTCACATTGGACAGGCAGTAGGAAAAGGTTTCAAAATCCTTTACTTGTTGGACAGGTGATGTATGAGAGAAGTAAAGCAACTAGGTTACAAAACTTTGGTCTGACCATTGCTTGAATATGGTGGTGTAGTATGGGACCCACAGTTTGAGTATCAGATACAGATGCAACAAAGGACTGCTAGATTTTTCTCTGAAAATTACCATAGAACATAATCACTAGCCATTATGATTAAAGAGCTGGTATTGTACTCAATGGAAGACAGGAGGTAAGTAAAGAGAGTCATGAGAGTGAACAAAGCATATATTGGTTATGAGACATGGGAAGACATTTGAGTAAGAATTAAAATTAATGCATGGAAAGGAAAAGATGACCATCATCACAAGCTTGCACTTGATTTCAAGCACAAAATTGTGGGAATATTTTTTTCGTAGATAAGGAGTTCAGGGATTGGAATAAGTTAACTAGAGAACTGATGAATAATTTACCAAAAACAGTGAAACAATTAAAAGATAAAATTTATAGAGGGCAAAAGTATGTGGGCACAGGAAAGGGAGGAAATGGGTGTGTAGGGAAATTGACACCAGAGCATGCGCTCCATCGCAATTAAATTAAATTGGGTTTCATTAGGCATGGTCAACACAAAAATAGATGGGGCAAGGGATTACTTTGTGAGTTGTTAGCTAAAGCTATAAGAGAGCCCACTTCAAGCGATGACGGGGTCAGTTTTGTGCCTTCTATGGGTTAGGGGCAATTGGTGAGGGGAAACTGAATGTAGATGCACTATAAACAAGGAATTAATAGCAGCAAAGAAGCTGGCTAAAGGTAGGTTAGTGAAGAATATTACTGGTGCAGGGGAGACCACTGACCGAAACATCAAGAAATTTTCATGGCTATGTTAGAAATCTGAAAGGGAGGGGCTGACACAATTATAGATAAGGAATGGAAAAGAAGTTACTGAGGATTTTAAAAAGGCAGAGATTTTAAGTGAGTACCTTAGGGATAATGATACATAAAACGGGGCTTGTAAATTGGGGAAAAAGCTTATCCACAAAATTAGAAATGAGCATACCAAAAAATTTCATCCTGAGGATTTCATGAAAGAATAAGAAAGCTGAAAAAGCATATAGGGGCTAGTGTAGATTATATTACCATGAATGTCTTAGGATTTGACACTCAACCTTATCTTATTAAAATTATTTAAATTGAGTATGGATACTTGCTGCTTGTCAGAGAATAGGAAAAGTGAGTCTAACGTAGTAATGGTATATAAAGGACGAGTGACAAATAGGGTTGAAAATTACAGGCCAATCAGACATCAGTGGTAAGTAAATTAATGGAGATCATGATATGCAACCACATCAGAAATGTATGTGAGAAATGTAAGTGGTTTTCAAGTTGACAGTGTGGCTATAGGCATGGATATTCATGTGAATTTAAGTAGGCTATACACAAGATATTTCATATGAAATGAACAAGGAAGGCCGAATTGATAGTGTAGATCTTTCAGAGGTTTTTGACAGAATGAATCATCAAATGGTGCTAAATAAGGTAAAAACTATTGGAGTGGATGAAAAAGGGATTTGCTGGGTAAAAGAATTCTTATAGTCCAAGAGCCCGTGAACGCCAGACCTACGTCATAGTATAAAGGCTGAAATTTTTTCTGCGCTTGTACACTACAGCACGTGTGAACGTTTGCCTACTATGAACCTTGAGTGGTGGTGGCTTTGATAGATAACAGGAAGCGAAGGTGTATAAAATTGATGCCTAGTTACGTCATAGTATAAAGCGTGATTTTTTAAATATTTTTTACGGGATACTGTTAGAAATCACGTCATGTATTGCCAGACACTTTGTGCGGTGGAAACCCCCCGCCAGACACCTTCAAAACTTAATAAAATGTAATTGTACTTACGTCATAATATAAAACCTGAATTTTATATATATTATTTGGGCAACTATTTAAAAGTGTTTCCTAAACAGCCAGACAATTTCGATGGTTCCAACACCCTGCCAGACAAATTTCAGTGTCAACTGTAGGGGCGAGCGCGACGACAATAGATATGTAAGAGTTGGGTTTATTGGATAATCCAATTACATTGTAATTATTTATATATTAATAATACATTTTTAATGAATTACTTAGCATAATTTTAATGTCAGTTATTTTAAATTTGAATATTTTATTAAAATTTCGTTGTTTGTTCCAAATCTAATAATTAAAAACTTGTTTCAGTAATAAACAAATTGTTAAATAGTTTATAAATATTTATAGTAAAAGCTTACAAAAAATTGGGAATATGATTTAATAGAAATATCATTGGTTTTATGTAAATACAAAATAGATTTATTCATTGTCATCATTGTAATTGATACTTTCAATATCGTCATCACTACAACTGCTGTCGGTGAATTTATTATTTTTAATATCGTCTTCTTTATCAGTTTCTGTAAAAATATAAACAAAATAATGAGATTATTAGTAACTAGAAATTTATGTATAATAGTTGTAAATAACAACTACATAGCCTAGCTGATAAAGTTTGGTAGCTGATCACCATCGAACCATTTGAAATAATACTCGTTGTCTCCTCGTAGCCTACCCAGCCATTATTTTCTGGCTGATAAATGCTGGAATTTTTTAAGTGAGCAATATTCCAAATAGTGGATATATAATTTTCCCGCAGAAATTGTTGTAATAGTTCCCTTTTTCAAGGTGGTAGAAAGCTATCATCGAAACTCCGTAATTTTTTGAGATCAAAAGATTCATTGACATTTGAGACCGTATACATGTTAACGAATATCTGGAGACGGGCAGCGTCAACATCACTCATCCCAGCAACATTATACATATCAAATTTTTGTATAATTTTAAAGACATTTTGTCGTTGATCACTATTTTCAAATAATGCAACATCTCCAAACTTGAGAAAAACTTCCTGATATTCTTGATTCGTTTTCAATATTTTTTAAGGTTTTAATTTTCCTTTTCTAAAAAACGCAGGATTATAATCACATCCTGTGATTGCATTAAATCCAGCCAGGCTTTTACAAATGGATCCTCCCAATTGTGCGTGGATCTTTGTTAGGTCTACATATCTTAAATTATTTCCAGTGCCTGCTAGTATCCAAACATGGGAATTCATTTTGTAGGTGATGCTTATGTCCAAGCATTATATGTTTCTGGAACATCTTTTATCGTATGCAACAGAAAAAAACCATCAATTATTAGTACATCGATATGAGGTGGTGGCTGATACTGGCTTTCTTTTTCTAGACACTACGTTAATGCAGATTTATCGGTCTTGCAAATAGTGCCATCTAAAAGGCACATTGACAGAGGCAATAGGGTAATATAAATTTTTTTAAATGCTTATATTATAATCTATCGAAATTCCAAGCATACGTCCAAATAAATCTCGTTGAATTTTAACCTCTTGAACTTTACCACCCACTTTAACTTTCTTCTCTCTTTTGATAATCTTTAGAAAAATTATTAATAAATTTTTTTTATACTTCTTTCAAATCTGTTAATATCCGTAAGACATTCAGAAAAGAACGTTTTCCCCATTTTTTAATATTTAAAAGAAATTCTTCTACCTGATCTGAGGCAGCTTTACCTGAAGAAATATTAATTAATTGATCTTTCGACACTCCCAAAGTGAAGGGGTCAATGAACTGATCATAGGTGGTGATAAATTTTTTCAGTTGCTTGATGCTATTTTGAATGTTACCTGTATTCAAGTCTGCTAAAATATCTTTTTCGGTTTATAATCCTAATTCATGAAAAACATTACTTATCATTGTTGATCTCACATCATGGTTTTGGGCCCATCGTTGACGTGCCGATTTTGAATTGGTGAAATACATAACACCTGTAAGCATCCTAGCCGCATTTGCATTTATAGTTTGTTCTAATAACAAGTCAACAGGTTATCTTGAAAACGATTTGGTGGTCCTTTTAATTCCAAAGCAACCCAGTTTGAATTCTCATATAAGTCAGGATGAGTTTCCGCAACTTTCAGCAAATTATCATAATATTTAACAGTCCATCGAGCATAGTTTTGTTGATTACATAAAAAAAATATATTTGTAATTTTAGACAATACTGATTTAAAAGTTCGAAATCTCCTCTCCGAATGCTCCGTGAAGAAATTATGTAAAAGATTGATGTAACTCAAATAAAATTGTGGAGTTTTCCCACAATCGCCATTTAGAGTTTCTTGTTGTATATACCGTATAGTCATTCATTAATTCCTTCAGTTCTTCATTTTCTATTTGAAATGATGATATTCTACATTTTTGTAGTCTGTTTACTTCTTGTTTCATGTCATCTGTCAATGTTTTTTTTTCTATTTGTAAAAATGATTTAAAATGTAGTATTTCTAATCCTAATGTTGTCAAAGGATGTAGTCTCTTGCGACAGTTCAAGTGTTTTCCATCAAGAAATCCATTCGATGAACCATTTGCCAGCAAATTACTTTCAACCATTACATTAGCTAAGCCACAGTCACTTGTTTTAAAATAGCCATCATAATGTGAAACGGCCCTAAATGTATAAATAAATTATCAAATTTAGGATTTTCGGTAACTTCGATTTGAAAGGCTAGTTTGGCTATCGCGAGGTCATATGTAATCATGTATGTAACTGAATCATTATTGTCACTTATTTCTTCAAATTGTAAAAATCAAAATTCTCTTCATAAGCTGATAGTTATGGTTCTATTGACAGCTGCATTACAGTTGGTTCAGGTATTGGCAAAGATCCCTATATAGAGAATGCGAATGAAATTGCTCTTTGGTCAACTCAGGTAGCAACAATGGGGCTGGCGATACATTATTGATGGATGTACTTACCGATTATTTTCCATATTAGTTTTTTGAGAACTTGTAGATTCAGAAGTAAAATATTTTTTCATGAGTCCTGTAAATAGTTTGCAACATTCTCTGTGGTAACCACTTTCCGTATACTCTGTTGGTAAAATAATGTCCTTATATTTCAGGTTATGTTTCTTTCTTAATTCTTTAATTGTTTGACATTTTTTTCATTGTCTCCTCAGAGAATAATACTATTTTGCCACTACTTTCCTTACACAATTTGAAATATTACCCTCATCGCACAACACATACTGTTAGATTGTTGGCTTAATACTGTCCTCCACTAGAAAACACGGCTACCCTATTAATAGTCTTGGCTATCCTTGAGCTGGACTGTTCCAGAACAATGGCGCATTCCCGCCGGGAAATACTATTATCTCGCCAATTACAAAAATCCCATCTTCTCATGGTACACTATTTTTATTTGGATTTTTCTGCAATTTTAATATATTATAGTTTAATTTATTTAGAATCTTTTTAGTCATGACAAATTTCCACATAACTTTTTTAAGAGTTATTAATTTTTAAAAGTCACACGTTGCGATGTCATAAAGCTTTGATATGACAATCCATTTTTCTTCCTTTAAATCTCAAATTATGGTTAAACTGTTAGTTCATTCTTATTAAAATAGTTATTCTCTCTACTTTAAACCTACTTTTACATTCCTAGCTGTTTTGTTAGCAAAATTCACATTCTTTATTTTTGAAATATCTCTTTAAATAAAATTTTAACCCTATATTAAACATCAAATGGAACATAATTTTATGCTTTACTAGTAGAAACAGATGTGGCAAAATCTATTGACATTAGAGTTTGAACTTTCTAAGTCTTGTTTCTCTACAGAACAGTTAGAGATCTCATTTAAAAGAGCTTTATTATTAAGAAAATGCTTTAAAAAAATTATTTCTATCTAAATTATGTTTAATATGCCCCAACTAAACAATTTTGACGAGGTTATAGATATGACAGAGAATCAGCTTATTAGGTACACACACGAAAAACTAAAGGCTGATTACGATTATAATTTTATTGAAGACTTGAAATGTATAAACATTGGCATAAGATTTGATAACAAATTCAACTGGGCTGGACACATTGAACAGACAATAGAAAATGGTTTCAACATCTTTCGCTTGCTGGAGTGAGTGATGAGAGTATGTACCAAATAAATAAGGGAATTGGATTACTAAACTTTGGTCAAACCTTGGATTGAATATGGTAGAATATTGCAATTAAAATTAATAATAATGGGATCCACTTTTTGGGTATCAAATACAGGAATCTGATGGGGTGCTAAAAAGGGCTGCAAGATTTCTCCCTGGAAACAACCACAGAATACAATCAGAAACCGATATTATGAAGAGGCTGGAATGGGATTCACTGGAAGACAGGAGGAGAGTGAAGAGAATAATGGGAGCGTACAAGATGTATATTGATGACGAGTATGGCTCACATCCTTATGAGAAGTCATATTTTTTCCCCGCCTTCTTCTTGAACTGTAATGCTGAATTAAACACTGATTAAACACTGCTGATTGTATTTAAATGTATTGTTTATGTAATATAAAAATGCTTATTCAGGCCAATTTCCTAGTTTTGGTCATATTATGATAAAATTTACAATAATGGACACATTGGTCATTTAGTAGCAAAAGTTTCAAAATTCCAAACTTGTTGGAGAGAGTGATGAGGGGATATACGAGAGAGGTAAAGAAATTGGGTTACAAAACTTTGGTCAGACCACTTCTTGAATATGGTAGTGTAGTATGGGACCCACAGTTTGCGTATGAAATACAGGAGTTGGAGAGGGTACAAAAAAGGGCTGGTTTCTGGAAATTACCGCAGAATGCAATCAGTAACAGATATGATAAAAGAGCTGGAATGGGATTCATTGGAAGACAGGAGGAAGGTGAAGAGTGTCATGGGAGTGTACAAGTCATATATTGGTAATGAGACATGTAAAGATATTGGTGTATTAAAAGTAATGCATGGAAGGGAAAAGATGACCATGACCACGAGCTGGCACTCGATTTCAGGCACAAGGGTGTAGGAAGATTCTCTTTTCTGTGTAAGGGTGTCAGGGATTGGAATAAGTTACCAAAAAATGATGAATAATTTATCAAAAACGTTGAAAGAATTTAAAGCTAAAATTTGCAGAGGGCAAATGTAGGTAGGTGCAGGAAAGGGGGAAGATATGTCTGTAGGGATTTGCCACCGGAGCCACACTCCATCGCAATTTAATTAAATACTAGCTTGTACCCATGATTTCGTTCATGTTTGTAAAGAATTGGATTGACAGCTACAGACATCTAATCACCATAGTGCACGATGGGAGACTCAATGCTATTACCACACACAAACGCCAGTCATCTGCGCTATGTAGTTCAGGCAGCAAAGTAAAATATATGAACACACGTCTTTGGTTGAAATACAAAAATATCCTTGATCGACCAATTTCAACCACCATATCTCCCACACTCTCAGTTACCGAAATTCGGCCAATGTTGTGATCGACTGTTGACTTTGTGCTACTACCACACACAAACACCAAGGTTCTACACTACATAGTTTTAGCTGAAAAGTGATACAGCATGACACATACGTTTTTGGTAGAAATATGAAAGTGCCGCAGGTCGACCACTTTCAACCACCATACCCCCATAGCTACCAACCATCTAGCCACCATAGTACACGATACCATAGCTACCAACCATCTAGCCACCATAGTACACGATACAACTACCACACACAAACACCAATGGTCTATGCTTTGTAGTTGTGGCAGCAGGGTGACACATACGGAGACACATGTCTTTGGTCGGGATACGAAGATGCCCTGCATCCACCACTTTTAATCATCACATCTCCCACATCCCCACAGCTATCGACAGAAAACTCCATGCTACTTCCACACACAAAGATCAGCGATTTGTGCTAGATAGTGGTGGCTGAAAAGTGAAAAATAGGAAAACACACATCTATTTATATATATATAAGATATATTAAGGAAAATATGGTAATTTTTTGATTTATGAGGAATTTAATAGAAGTTATAAATGAGAAAAAATTAAGATAATTATTCACAGAACTGTACTCCTTTTATATACTGGAGGAAAAAATAAAAATAATTGTCACTGAATTGGTCAAAATTCACGAGTCAAGAAATAAAGTTAGGCCTATACATTATTGGTACTCTAAACATTAGTGTTCCGTCCGTCTTTTAGTCTCAACAACGCAGCAGCAGCATGCCTGTGTCGATCTATGTGAATCAATGTCTCACTGTCACCAATACTTTCTAAAATAATTCTCATTCATTGTTAAATCTCCAGTGGATCAGTGAGTACTGCCATGCCAAAAACCAAATTTTCAGAAAGAACTATGCTATGGAGTTGCGTAATGGAATTTGGAACGGAGTAGGCTATTTTAGTACAGACGAAAGAGTTCTTTCTTGTAAATTATGTGAAATTAAAGTGACCTAAACAACACGATTTCCCGATGGTGCAGTGAGTGCTCAGAATAAATTATGCAGTCTATACGAAAGGGACACTACTAGATAAAATGAATGGCTTATAATTTGGCATGTTTTGATGTATAGTAAATTTAAATGTTTAGTCATATTTTTTATCTTATTCACCCATATTTAAGGTCATATTTCCATGTATATTTCTCTATTGTTCGGTCATAGAGGTCTAAACTCCAGTGATCCATGTATGTTTCTCTATTGTTTGGTCATAAAGGTCTGAACTCCAGTGATGGGGCATGGAAAGATATTGGTGTAACGATTAGGAGTAGCGTTAAGGATGACTATGGCCACAATTTCTCGCACGAGGTTGTGGGAAGATTTTCTTTCATCAGTAAGAGGGTCAAGGATTGGAATAAAAATTCGGTGCAGCCGTAATGACATGGCGACACAAAGTTTTCAATTGGCTACGCATTTTGCCCCCGTAGTTGCCTTAACCTAATTCAATAGTTCTACCAGGTAGCCTACAGGGGAATTACAATTTAACATGCAATACAAACCATGGAATTTTAATGGCATACTTCACAGTACACAGCAAGCTTTCACAGAAGTGATGGATGGGTTACGGGTCA
Source organism: Vandiemenella viatica (assembly GCA_031002005.1). Taxonomy (NCBI): domain Eukaryota; kingdom Metazoa; phylum Arthropoda; class Insecta; order Orthoptera; family Morabidae; genus Vandiemenella; species Vandiemenella viatica. The sequence goes on along the minus strand of CM061920.1, from coordinate 38,268,053 downwards.
ATCCCTACCAAGACAAGGATTTGAACTGCAGACCTCCTGCTTCCCACTCAAACACCTTAACCACAGAGCCACCAGAACACTGGGGACTAGAATTAGTTACCAAGAGAAATTATAATTCACCAAAAACACTGGAAGAGTTCAAAGTTGAAATTTGTAGAGGGCAAAAGTAGACAGGTACAAGGAAGGGGAAAAATGGGTTTAATTCTAGATGGGAATACCGCGGCCTGGTGACTGTTAACGTGACGTCGTGTTCACGTACAGTCATCAGCGTAAAAACATATTGTGACCGAGCGTAGCGAGGTCACAATAATTTAAAGCTGTACAATATCAACATAAACTGATATCCTGAAGGTGGATCAGATGCAGGCGGCCGCTTACCAGCGGCCGCAGATGTCCGATAATACAACCAATATTGCTAATCTTTGCGGGTTCACTGCCGGATGATGATGAAATGCGAGATTCACCTGAAACATTGAACATCCGATTGTGTTATCGGACATCTGCGGCCTCTTACCAGCGGCTGCCTGCACCTGATCCACCTTCGGGATATCAGTTTATGTTGAATTTACGCGGATGACTGTACGTGAGCACGATGTCACGATGATGTCACGTTAACAGTCGCGAGGCAGCGGTATCCCCATCTAGAATTAAACCGAAAAATGTGTATGTAAGGAAATTGCCACCAGAGTGTGTGCTCCATTGCAATTAAATTATTAAGGGGTCTTATCAACCTATCTACTTCTTGCTTACACAGTACAGTTTTTTAGTGATATATTTGTTTAGATAGTTCGTATAGGCCTACCAAATCTTAGTTAAAAAACACATCTTCCATACTTATTATGTCAGCTTGCAATAACAACAAAATATTACAGCAGGTATCATAACCTCAAGTAGTAATTAGGAGTCATGTAATTTCAATTAGCTGTAAGAATTTTAAATTATAACTAACGAGCTACTTCAACTGACACTGCATCTTTTGACAAGTTTAAAAACCATGTTTTGAATGTTTGGGAATTAAACTGTAATTTCACCTCATTTGTATGTAGGTCCTATGCAGTGATATAAACCGTTGCCAAATAGATTAGAAAACATTAAACAGGTTAGTACCAGTTTCTGAAAGGTTACCAAAGTGGTGCAGTTCCCTATGCAGTGATATAAACTGTTGCCAAAAAGATTAGAAAACATTAAACACTAAAACACAAATTTCCCAACAAAACTACTTACATTTCAACATTGGTGTGTCAGTAACTCCAACAGTTATTTTCTCTGTACAATGTAGTACAGCTTCACTTAACAACATTTTATGCCCAACATGTAAACGATCAAATGTTCCTCCTAGTACAACACTATTGTACATTTTTAGTGTTTTATTATTCATTATATTGTGCTGGGAAGTCTTTACATAAAAATTTCCAGTATCAGTTGAGGCATGATCTTTATGCGAGATATGTGAATCATCTAATGTAACAATCTGACAGCCTTTCCTAATATTTTTAATATAAGACTCCACAAAATGGTTCACTTCATCCGTATTGTACTTATTGTCAAACAAGATTACTTCAATTTCTTTCTTCGTGTTTATAGCTGACGCTAACGGGTCTCTAAAACCTGACAGCAGCACTCTCACATCTAAATTATGACCTGGTACTGTTGTTTGGGAATATATATTTATTACTGTCTGCCTATGATGTGGAGGACTTAAAAATGAATCTGTCTTTGGTTGCAATCTTGGAAGCAGGCAATTTCTGCCAGGGAAAAACTGAACGTACAATGTTTTCTGTACATGTTCCTGTATGGCTGGTAGAAAGAGGCGTATCCTATTCGGCTTACTCACGATGAAGAGACCAGTTTTACCCATTTTGTACTGCTCATTTAATTTGTCCCAACAAGCAATACTAGAAGAAGGCAGTATTCAATTTAAAACAACACAACAAATGTTCAAAATTCCTAGTCAGCATTTAAACTCATACATATCCTTCATCCGCACTCCATCACTGTGTAATGTATATTATATGATAGTTTCATTCACAACTAAAGCGTTCAGACCAGAGATAGTAATTCCCCGGACTCAGCTGATCTCAAAGACGAAAATGATAAGAAATTAGAAATAAAAAACAATCTTTGGAAGCAATAAAATTGACCATTTTTTTATTTTTGTTTAAAATCATATATAATTTTTTAGAAAATACGGTAGCTAACAACGAAAAGGGATTCAAGCTACCTTTGGCTGTCTGTCCATCTTGATGGTGAAAAACTTAAATGGAAAGGGTAATTTGCATTTATTGGTCCCATTGCGCCAAATATAGTACAAATTACAATTGATAATGTAGCAAATTGGTTACAGAAGACTGTCTAGGTAACTCAGCAGCAATACAAAAGTTTCTGTATGTGTCGAAAAATATTTCGCGCCTAATACCATTGAAAAGCACTATAAGACGAAATGAGGCGTTTAATAAATATATTATTGTAGACATCTTTCATAAAGAAAATGTTTATAGATTACAACATGGCTAAAGATGTGTTTATGAAGAATATTATTGGTACAGGTAACAACTGACGGATAAATCTAGAAATTTGTATAGTTACGTTAGAAAACTGAGGGGTAGGAAGGGTGTACACACCATTATAGATGGATCATCAGAGGATGGTGAAAATGCAAATAAGGATTTTAAAAAAGGCAGAGATTTTAAGTAACTGGTGTAGTGAGACCATAAGGAATTATCAATCAGGAATGGGAGGATGTAAATCTCAGAACGAGCCTATCCAACAATCAGAAATCGGGAAACTAAGAAATCGGAAATTCTTCCTGAGGATATCATGAAGGAAATAAGAAAACTAAAAAAGAATAAAAGGGTTAGTATAGATAATATTACCACGGATATATTAAAGATAGGAAGTTGTACCTTATCTTGAAATTTTGTTTTTTAAATTTAATTTAATTGCAATGGAGCACACGCTCCGGTGGCAATTTCCCTACATCCCCATCTTCCCCCTATCCTGCAGCCAGCTACATTTTCCCTCTACAAATTTTATCTTTAAATTCATTAAACGTTTTCGGTAAATTATTCATCATTTCTCTTGGTAACGCATTCCAATCCCTGATAACCTTACCTATAAAAGAGAGTCTTCCCACACTCTTGTGCCTGAAATCGAGTGCCAGCTTATGGTCATAGTCATCTTTTCCCTTCCATGCACTACTTTTCATACCTACTCCAATATCTTTCCATGCCTCATCGCCAGTATACGCCTTGTACACTCCCATGACCCTTCTCATCTTCCTCCTGTCTTGAAATGAATCCCATTTCTGCTCCTTTATCATATCGTTATTTAAATAGAGTCTGTATAGTTTGCCCCCTGATTTTACATAGCTTACTACCTTATTACCTAAGGTAGGCCATTAATTTCTACAATTTTTTTATTTTTAAAACAATTTACTTTTCTGTTAGTATTTTTAATAGATCTGGATAATTATTCTAAAGGATTTAACAGATCTAAAGTATTCTACTAATTAATCTACCATCTACACTAATTGCCACCTAAATATGCAAGTGTATATATATATTTATACTTCAAATCACTGTCTAAACACGAATGTTCTTCCTGTACCACTGCTGGCCTGCGCCGACATCCAGGCGACCGGCTGGCACTGCTGATGCTCCATGGTGACTGCTCACAAGTTGACCACCAAGTACCGTAAGCGAGCTTCACGTTCCTGGTAGTTATCTCGTTCTTCTCCAATTTGTTCTTGGAACCACCCACCCCAAAATCAGGATCTCCCTCCTGGAAACAGAGCAGGCTGATTTCTGAAACCTGGAAAAGGAGCCTCTGGTTTCCAGAGACAATACGATAAATGGAATCTTCGACATCTTCCTGGTGCAACCACCGCCTTAGTCGTGGCAGTGTTTGTAATCACGTTGGATAGTCATTTCCTCTTGAATTTCTTCCTTTCCTGACCTTATTTCTGTTTCTGAAACCGCTTGCATGCGGAGTCTTCTACGCTCTGCTAATTTTAATTCAGCATATCTTTCCTTCTCGCTCAACAAAGATAGATTAGCAGTTTCATCCAGGAAGTGCCAGAATTCGGTATCAAGTATTATGCCGCATTTTCTTCTATTTTAAAGTTGCATTTGAAGGTGTGCTCTCGATTCTTCAGTTTTTTTGTATTCCCAAACCACGTGCTCGGGAGAACATACGTCACCACAGTCACAACTGTTTGTTTCTTTGAGGCCTCTCTGTTATAGGAAACTGCTGTATGGAAAATGGCGATAATTGTAGTGTATGGACCCCCGAGATGGTTGTAGATGCGTCATGTTAGCTCTCTCTTGCACGCAAGGAAGCATGTCGAAGGTTCTTTTGCCCGTGTTCTTATTAGTCCATATTTGTTCCCATTCATCAATCAGTGCTCCTAAACATCTTTTTTGGTTTTTTGTTTCAACGGACCTTCCAATTATTTCCGTAACCTGGTCATATCTTTCTCTTTTTATCCAATATACAGCTCCTCGTGTACTTACTTCTAGGTCCAGTGACCAGATTCCAAGTGTAGCTGTTAGTGCATCTGTGGGCGTTCTTCTTTAAGTACAAATTAGTCTTAGCAGAATTCTTCGTTGCGTATGGTGAAGTAGCTCTTTCAGTTTGACCTTTCTTAGGTGCTTGGCCCAAGTGCATGCAGCGTATTCAGTTATGGAGGCCAGTATTGCATCGTGATATTTCTTTACGATGATCGGCGAAAGTTTAAACCGTCGCTCGCCAATGCTTATTAATTTGTCCATTTCCAGTGTTTCTCGTCCACATACATTCTCTATACGGGACGCAAATTTTCGTTGTTTCTCCAGGTTTACACCAAGGTAACGGACTACAGCTTTTCTTTTTATTGTTTTTCCCTGGATCTTGATTGCCGGATTTCGCTTCAGTGTTCCCTTTAGGAATATGTAAGTCGTCTTTTCTGGGGTTAGGTTTAAATTAACTTCTGCATACCACTATACAATACAATGCAATACAATACATTCATTTTCCATTGATCCCAATATAAGAGACTGGTTCTGTGGGATGTGGAAAGTTGTCAATTTACGGATAAACAGTTGCATAACAAAATAATAAGTACACCAGTAGATGTATAGGCATAGCATACATGGTACATCAAACAATTCCATAACAAAATAATACATACACCAGTAGGTGTAGAGTCATAGCATACATGGAACATTAAAAAATTCCATAATAAAATAATAAATACACCACAAGATGTACAGTCACAGCATACATGGTACCGTAAACAATTGCATAACAAAATAAATACATACACGAGGAGATGTACAGTTATAGCATACATAGTAAATTAGTTATGTAATTTACATTTACACAAGCTACTGGTAGTTATTTTTTAGATACCTTAGAAATAAATTCTTCTACAGAGTAGAAGGAGTTGTCAATTAAAAATTCTTTCAATTTTTCCTGAATTTATTCTTATCAGATGCTAGACATTTGATATGTGTTGGGAGTTTATTGAAGATATGTATCCCTGAATATCGGACCCCTTCTTGAACAAATGACAATGACTTGTAATCCTTGTGAAAGTCATTTTTACTTCTAGTGCCATAATTGTGTATTTTACTATTTGTTTCAAACAAAGTATAATTTGTGACTACTAAGGACATTAATGTGTATATATACTCAGACGATAATGTTAAAATCACTAACTTCATGAACAGCTCTCTACATGAAGTTCTATTGCTAACCCCACACATAATTTTTATTACACGCTTTTGGCCCTTGAACACTTTGTCTCTATGGGTGGAATTGCCCAAGAATATTATTCCATATTTATGACAGTAAGGACTGAAAATAAGCAAAATAAACTAGCTGCCTCATACGGAGATCACCTATAGCTGAAATTGTACGAATTGAAAACGTGACTGCACCCAATCGCTTTAGTAGGTCAGAAACATGTACTTTCCAATTTAAATTATGATCAATATACAAACCTAGAAATTTCACACTCTCTACCTTGTAAGACAACTGTATAGTTAGTGGTGATAATATATGTGAGACATAGTTCTTGATTACAGCAAGACCGAATTTCGTGCTTACTAAAGTTCTTAAATTACTGACACACAGCACTCGAAGTCGGATAACTGAGTTTTGATGAGTTTGTAGTCACCGTCGGTCGCCAGACAGGGTCCTAAACCAGTCCGATAAAAATGGGAGTATAACTAACTAAGAAAAGTCTTCAAGTATAAAATAATGAAAATAAGTTCTCCACACATTTATTGAAATAAAGTACACATCGAACCGGTTGGCCACTATCAAAATTTAGATGATAAAACTATCGAGACTTCGTAAACCGTCGATTGTCAGATTCTTGGATAAAAGGAAAGTTAATAATCCAAATCAGTTCACATTAAATTACTTCCGATGCCACACTTTACTGTTATGATATCTAAATACACTGTTCAAATCTATGTAAAACACACGTAGCAATGGTTAAACCAACTCAGTCTTCTTCTTAATTCTTGCTACACCGCACAGTTCATATAGCGTCTCACATTACGGGACGCGAGCCGTCCACTACCATACCTCGATAACGACTGATGTTAAACAATGTATTCATGCGCACATTTCGGTGCTACTTGCGGGTCGGCGGAATGCTACTGTTATGTTACAACCTCTTGAATGAACTGGCCTGCAAATTTTATGTCTATATCTGGTGATAATCTGTGTGATGTACTGAATTGCATATACTGAGTTTTATCAATGTTTAAAGACAAGCCATTAGCTGCAAACCATTTATTAATCAGTGCAAAGACATAATTTGAAATGTATTCTGTAGATAGATCTGGAGTATTTTTAATTCCTACGTTTGTGTCATCTGCAAATTGGACAAATTTTGAATTTTTACATGAAACACAGGGTAGATCATTTATATATATTAAAAACAATTGTGGCCCCAATATAGAACCCTGAGGTACTCCACATCTGATTAATTTCCACTCAGAAAACAGTGGACCTCTTAAGGCAGCCTTAAAATTCTCCAATGATAATTTCTGTTTTCTATTCAGTAGGTAAGAACTAAGCCATTTATTAAAAATGCCATCTATACCATAATACTTTAGTTTCTGTATCAGAATTTCATGATCTACACAGTCAAATGCTTTAGATAAGTCACAAAAAATTCCCACAGGAATTAATTTATCCTTTATTCCTTCTAAAACATTGTCAGTGAATGCAAATATAGCTTGTTCTGTTGAATGACCCTTTTGAAAACTAAATTGTGATTTAGTTAGAATATTATTATTTTCAAGGTGCTCATAAACTCTATTGTACATTGCTTTCTCAAAAACTTTGGAGAAGGCTGTTAGTAATGAAATTGGTCGGTAATTCGATACGGCTGCCTTATCTCCCTTTTTATAGAGTGGTTTAACTATAGCATACTTAAGCCTTTCCGGAAAAGTACCCTCAACTAAAGATACATTAAATAGATAACTTAGTATATTACTTAGTTCTGTGGAGCACAATTTAATTAATCTGCTGTAAATCCCATAATAACCACTTGAGTATTTGCTCTTAAGGGATCTGATAATTTTTCTTATTTCTTCTGGAGTAGCTAATTTTACAGACATAGAGTTAAAGTTTTCTTGGAAGCCTGTATTGAAAAAATCCATACTGTGTGTCACTGAGCTATTAGCAGCCAGTTTATCAGCAACAGATAAAAAATGTTTATTAAATATATCAGCAATTGAAAATTACGTTCTACTGAATTTTCTTTGATAAAAATATCAATACATGTTTGATTACTTTTTCCTATTTCCTTTTTTACAATGTGCCATATTGTCTTAATTTTATTTTCAGAATCATGAATTTAATGTTTGTAGTACATACTTTTAGATTCTTTAATAACCTTTTTCAGTATTTTGCAGTACTGTTTGTAATGTGTTTTAACATTAGCATTTTCACTGTTCCTAGAGGGAATATACAACTTCCTTTTATTAATGTATGATGTTCTAATGCCAATAGTTATCCAAGGTTTTTGTTCTTTTCGAGAAGCACGACACTTTTTCAAGGGGAAGCAACTTTCAAAGTAATTTAATACAATGCTACTAAAAATGTTGTATTTTTCATCCATACCTTGAGCACTGTAAACCTGTTCCCAGTTTGTGGTATTGAGGCACTTTCTAAAACAAGTAACTGACTCATCATTTATTACACGCTGAAGTTTAAAAACATTACTCTTAGTTCTAGTTCCTATTGAAGTGTTGATGGTTAATAACTTGGCATCGTGATCCGAAAGTCCATTGATGGATGGCTTGATGGTATAACTGAATTTTGAGGTATCTAGGAGAACATTGTCTATAGCTGAGTGACTATTATTCATTATTCAAGTTGGAAAATTAACTACCTGAGTTAAATTGAATGAACTGACTAATGATTCTAACATGACTTTAAAGGGTAAGTTATTTAGAAAATCTACATTAAAATCACCACATACGACTATGTTGATTTCTTTTCTACTTAAAAATGTTAATAAGAGTTCAAACTGGTTCATAATAAAATAATTGTTTAAAAAAACATAAAAACCGCCTTCAAAAAAAGCACAAAAAATTTTAAAATAACTTTATACCTTGCTTAGGAAAAAGTAAATCTAAATAGACAACATTTTACATTACTTTCATTGAAATTTTGACATTAATTAGTTATTTTTGGAGTCGGTGCCAGCTGTCACATCGCGAAGATCTAATTACTGAACTTCTTTTTTGGCGTTAGAGGCGAAACGGGTAGTACGAACAAAAATTTCCAATATTTTACAGCATGTTGTGAGGCAGATTGTGTTACTGTGGGAGACATCTTAGGGAAACAAATTAATAGTATTTTAATCTGTGGCTTGGCCTTATTGGTCATCCAGGAATATCTCTGGCACTACAGTGTCAGTTGGTAGGTTGCATCATGAAGTAAACGATTTACAGAGTATAATATCGGCATGTCATCTGTATGTTTCAGTATTGTTGAAACATGTTTCTAGCATTAATTGTAGGTAAGCAGTAACATGATTTTTAAGTATTATTGTTATTCCTTATTGTTTTTATCTTTTTGTTTTTCTTGCTTTCGCTGGCACCGACTCCAAAAATAACTAATAAATGTCAAAATTTCAATGAAAGTAATGTAAAATGTTGTCTATTTAGATTTACTTTTTCCTAAGCAAGGTATAAAGTTATTTTAAAATTTTTTGTGCTTTTTTTTGAAGGCGGTTTTTATGTTTTTTTAAACAATTATTTTATTTTTAAATTTTTAGTGGTATTATACTTAGTTTAGTATTTTAAATATGCCGCAGCAGTTCTCATTTTGCGAACTTCCTGGTAGCTCAGAGATCAAAGTACTTGCTTTCAAAGAAGAATTATGTCTTTATATACCACAACCACTTCCAGAACGGGGTGAATTGGGCGTTCTGTTAAGGAATGTCAGGCTATGTTTCGATCTTATCATAACATCTGTTAAAGCTGCTGCTCGATAACCGAAACATGTAACATCTGGGCATTAATACATACAGAAATCTCTCTAGAATATATCTATTTGCTCCGGCATCACACAAAAAATATAGATTTTTAATTGGTGAAAGCTTGGGATCAAAGTTGAAATCTGAAGTACATGTTGAGACATTATGACATTATTTAATAAATATTAAGCCATGACTTAAAAATAGCTTAATTGATTTTGACGGAATTTAAAACTGTTGATATTTTGTAAAGAACATTGGAAATTAAAAGGGGTGATGGTATAGGGGAAGAGGGATTGAGCTTTTGTATACCAAATGTAGACTGCCTTTTCTGATTGATTTAAAGTATACGTGTGTAAATTTCTATTGATATCAGGAAATCTGTAGGTATGTAAAAAAAAAAAAAAAATTAAGCAACCTAATTTAAACAAAATTGTTCTGTATGTTTTAAAGTATATGTGTGCAAATTTCCTTCAGAATCGGAAAGAAACTGTTGATTAAATGATGGAAAGGAAGGAGCGGTGTTTGGACTCTCGAAACCAAATGTAGACAGTATATTTCTGTTTGTTTTGCAGTATACATGAGCATACTTCCTTCAAAATCAGAAAGAAACGGTAGTTTTGTATAAAGAACAGTAATTAATGGGGTAGAAAGGGGGATAGGGTTTGCATTTTTGTGAAAGTTTTGTGGACAGTATTTTTCTTTTTCTATTTGTTTTAAAGTATACACATGCGAAGTTCCACCGATTCGAATCAAAATGTGGGTTTTATATAAATATTAAGGGATGGGGAGCTAGGGTAGTTTTTTTTATTTTTTGGTCAGAGATCTTATCCATAAAAAAATTACATATATATGTGCCAACTTTAATAAAGATCGGTCAAATGGTGTCGACTGTAGCTTTCTAAAAGAAATTGACAAAAATCGAGGGGGTGGAAAAGGGGAGAGGGCTTCATTTTTTGCAAACCAAGAGTTGGCATCATTTTTCTCTTTGTTTTATAGTAAAAATTTCCTAAGTTCTGTCTAAACTGATAAAAACTGAGGTTGTGTATAAAAATTAAGCAGTTTAATGGGGAGAGGGGGTGGTTTTTAGATCTTTTGGTCAGACACCTTCTTCGTAAAAAAAATACATATAAGCATCAACTTTCATGGTAATCGGTCAAACGATTGCGACTGTAGCTTTTTATAAAGAACATTGACAAAAGTTAATGGGGTTGAAGGAGGAAAGGGGTTGAGCATTGGCAAACCAAATATTGACAGGATTTTTCTCTTTGTTTTAAAGTATACATGGGCAAAGTTCAATAAAAATCAGATAAGAAATGTAGATTTCCATAAAATTAAGGCGTGTAAAGGGAGACATGGGGTGGTTTATTTATTTATTTAATTTTTTTGGTCAGAAACCTTCTCCATGAAAAATTACATGTATATGCCAACCTTAATGGAGACCAGTTAAATGTGTCGACTAGCATTGTATAAAGAACATTGGTAAAAATTTAGGGGAGGATAGGGGGAGAGGGCTTCAGTTTTTTCAAACCAAAACGTGACAGTATTTTTCTCTTTATTTTTTACTATACATGTCCCAAGTTTCATCGAAATCTGATAAAAAATGTGGGTTTGTATAAAAATTAAGGAGTGTAAAGGGGAGAGGGGTGGTATTTTTAATTTCTTTTTTCGTTAGTTACTCCATGAAAAATTACATGTATATGCCAACTTTGGTTTATAATCGGTCAAATGGTGTTGAGTGTAGCTTTTTATGAAGAACATTGACAATAATTAAAGGGGCAATTTGGGAGACTAAATATTGACAGGATTTTTCTCTTTGTTTTAAAGTATACATGGGCAAAGTTCAGTAAAAATCAGATAAGACATGTAGGTTTCTATAAAATTAAGGGTGTAAATGGGAGAGGGTGGTTTTTTTATTTTGATTTTTTTGGTCAGAATCCTTCTCCATGAAAACTACATGTAATTGCCTACTTTAATGGTGATCAGTTAAATGGTGTCGACTGTAGCTTTGAATAAAGAAAATTGGCAAAAATTAAGGGGGTGGATAGGGGGAGAGGGGTTCAATTTTTTTAAACCAAAAGTTGACAGTATTTTTCTCATTATTTTTGGCTATATATGTCCAAAGTTTCATCGAGATCGAATAAAAAATGTGGATTTGTATAAAAATTAGGGGGCGGAGGGGGGTAGAAGGGGTTGTTTCTCAATGAAATTCATATGAGACCACTTTGGAGTATACCCTACATTTAATTGCCAACTTTAATGGAGTTCAGTTAAATGGTGTCGACTGTAGGTTTGAATAAAGAAAATTGGCAAAAATTAAGGGGGTGGATAAGGGGAGAGGGGTTCAATTTTTTTTAAACCGAAAGTTGACTGTATTTTTCTCTTTATTTTTGGCTATATATGTCCAAAGTTTCATCGAGATCGAATAAAAAATGTGGATTTGTATAAAAATTAGGGGGCGGAGGGGGGTAGAAGGGGTGATTTGTCAATGAAATTCATATGGGACCACTTTGGAGGTATACCCTATCCACTAAAAAAATTTCATTTAAATCGATTCAAAATTGGCGAAGATATCGCTGAACATACATACAAATAAAGAAAAATAGCAAAAATCAAGGCGGTGGATAGGGTGAGAGGGGTTCAGTTTTTTTAAACCAAAAGATGACAGTATTTTTCTCTTTATTTTGGCTATATATGTCCAAAGTTTCAACGAGATCGAATAAAAAATATGGATTTGTATAAAAATTATGTGGTTGAAGGGGGTTGATGGGGTGGTTTCTCAATGAAATTCATATGGGACCACTTTGGAGGTATACCCTATCCACTAAAAAAATTTCATTTAAATCGGTTCAAAATTGTCGAAGATATGGCTGAACATACATACAAAAAAAAAAAAAAAAATACAGACGAATTGAGAACCTCCTCCTTTTTTTGAAGTCGGTTAAAAATAGAAAAGTTTCCCGATGGTGTTCTGTATACTGTTACTATTATGAAAATGTTGATCAACACAATACATGCTAATACTTATATCATCAAAACTATAACCATTTCTAACAAAAGTGACAACTCATTCTTTCTCCAAGTTTGTTCTACAATAATGAGAAGCTAAATTAAAGTCAGTTACATTTGACATGCCTATTCCTGTAGTTATATGGTGTTCAGACAAGCATAAAACTTCAAATTCTGAGGTAATAAATAAATCCCTACACAGATTTTAATTTTGGTACCTGAAAACTCATTATTGTTTAAACTAATTTCTTTTAAAACTCTCTGCCTAATACATGATTCTACCCTAAAAAAGGAGCTGCCCTTACACCATTAACAACAGGAATCTTTTCATGTGAATTTGTGGCCCTAATTAATTGTTTTGCTATGAGATCTGAAAGAACCCCCTTCCCTCTACTACTGAGGTGTAGGCCATGCCTAGTATAACCCCACCTATCAATAGCACCTACAGGTACCAAGCCCATGCCAGAGCCAATATCAGATATAAGATACCGTTGCAGTTCCAGATTCACTCGCCTCACAGCAGAGTTCATCTATGGCCGATCATAGCGTCTCAAGACTGACATCACACTGACCCGACTGTGCCACGTTGCTTCTGCTATTTTCTCCAAGTTATCTCTGATACTATACCTATCATTCCTGCCCAAACTATTTCACACTCCTCCCACTATCACTACATGATCCTGATCTGTGAAATCCTTAAACAAAGAACCTATATCTTCTACTACCTGATCCTAATTTTTTTCTGCACCAATGGCCCAACACCTCGTTCATGGCTACTACCTAGCAGCAAGACTTTCTTTTTCCCTAGTCCCTGGCTACCAGACTCAACTACACAGCTTTTCCTACAAGTCTGCTGCTCATTACCAACACCTACTACTACAGAAGGCTCATCCCTGTCTAATTCTGGCAAGAGGGCAAACCTATTTTGCACCCCAACAACAAAAGAATCAGAAGCCCTTCTTGTTCTAATTGCCTTTTTCCCTGTCACCAGTTTCCTACCATCTCTGTTTCCCTCCCTGCGCAGCCTATCCAACTCCTTTCTAGCCTTTATCAGTTCAGCCTCAAGGGCACTAATCCTTACCTCCTGCTCCAGTATCTTCCTACTTTTGAAACAATCTCTACAGAAACATGGGAGAGCCTCATCAATTTCCCCAACTTTGACGCCACTACAAATCGCTCCCCAATGAAACCATTTCTCACACCCTTCGCAAAAAATTCCAACCCTCAAAAATCTACGGAAATGTCCACACATTTCACTCATGTTTACAAAAAACTAACAATAACAAAGTACACAATGCGAGAGAGCACATTACAAAAAACTGCTAAATTAATTCACAAGGAAGCTTTATCTAAATATATATACGCTCTATAACAAAAATCTGAACTTAAGCCTAGCGTTCAAAAGTGTAAACAAACACAGAAAATAAACACGGAACTGACCAAAGCACTAAATCACAAATAAATATTTTTTGCACGAATAATAACACTCACTAACGCTCACAGTAGTAAAGTGTATTAGAATTTAGAGTTTCGAATTACTATTACAGCAAAAACTAAATATTAACTATATTTATTTATAATTTAAATAAACACGTTCGTGCGGTACGTGTTTACACGGTATTCCAGAGATGCTAAAAACTCAGCCTGACTCAGACAATCCAATACAGATTTGCATTTTGTTTCAAATCCGTGCCTGGTTTCCGCGTCTATTAGAAGTTCGAGATTGTTGACGAATGCCACCAAACCCAGCAGTTCTGGCATTTGTTGAAATATGTTTATGGCCGGTTTCAAGCCAATGTCCCAGAAAGATGGTCCACACACTGATCCCTGCGGGATACCTGTCGTCAGTCTTTGCATATCGATTTCGACAATAATCTGTAAAAGTGTTATTTAGGTTTTGTTAACAATTGGTTTTTCTTAAGCTTTCGAACAGCGCGGGCCACCAGAGATTGTCGAAAGCGTCAGCTATGTCTACAAACTTTACCACCAAATAATTTTTGGAAGAGGTTTACACAGTTTCCATTAAGCTGTTGATGGTATCCTCTGTTGACTTGCCTGCTCTGAACCTATATTGATTTGGATTTATCAAACTTTTTAATCTATGTTCCTTTAGTTTCTTTCAATTTATCTTTGTCTGCACTTTCCCTAGAACATTGAGAAAACAGATTAAGCGATATGACTTTGAAAGTGGTGGGTCTTTGGCACCAACTTTGGCTATAATGACAACCTCACTTTTTTTCCATTCATTTCTTATTTTCCCCTGCACCAGGCATTCGTTAAATATTACATTTAAGGTTGGAAGTAGTTGGACGAACAACTCCTGGATAACCGATCAGGTCCTGATGCTTATCTTTTTCCAAGGAAATGTATTGCTTCTATTATCTCTACATCTGTTATAACACACTTTTGATGTTCTCTCTCTTAAGGGTGCCACATTTTTTGAAGCCGTTCACTTTGCCTTTATGTCTCGCTTTTGTACTGTCAGGTGGAAGTAGTACGACAAGTAACTCCCGTGCAGTTTCCATAAAGTTGGTGGTAATAAATCCATCCAGACTTCTTACTGCAGACAAGGTCGTAGGTGCCCTAATTTTGCTGGATACTTGCTGCTAGCCAGAGTAATGGAAAAGAGCGATAGTAGTACTGGTCCATAGAGGGGGGATAACAAATAGGGTTGAAAATTACAGTCCAATCAATTTGACTTCAATGGTAGGTAAGTTAGTGTAAAGATTGCTAAGTAAGCACAGTAGAAAATAGACTTGCGCATAATAGTTCGCGAAGGGGAGCGCTCAGTTTAGTTCGCAGCTCCCTCGCGAAGTAGTTCGCTCTTTTAGTTCGTTAGTTCGCGTCTCGAATTCAGAGAAACAGATCGTTCGTTCGCCTTGCTACCGCTCCTGCACGCGCTATTTTGTTTGTTATGTCAGTTTTATTAGGACATAATCATTTTTTGTCGTTTCTAAATGGAATTTAATATGACCTTCTTAACAAAAGATATTGCTTAATAATAGCCCTTTCAAATTACATTAGCATGAACAGTTGGCGCCGATAAACCAAAGTGCTCATTGTCCTTTACACAAATGGGTAAATTGAATAATTGTGCTGATTTTACTATTTACTTTACATGCATTCGTAGAATATTAATTTTTTAAATGGATTTGTTTATTAGTTCATGGAAGAAACATTACTTATAAAAGGCGCTAATGATCCTGCCGTCGACGCGCCCTTAAACCCCAACAACAACAACAACAACAACACAACATTACTTATAAAATATTATAAACGCGTTTATTTTGATGAATTAAAATACCCGTTTATAAGTAATCGGCTTTTTTATATAAATAAAGTTTTGGAAATCATGGACAAAATATAATTCTACTATTGGCTACAACTTAAGTACTATATGACAGAAGTAGTATTACCTATATTATTCAGAAAAGTAACATTAATACTTCCAATGTGATACCTAATAATTAGACATATAAAAATAACAGTGACCCTTGAATGAGAAAGTGGTAGCAATAACGAAAGTGCGTTAATTTCCAGTGAATTGGAAGTCATTGAGCTATTATTTTATTAGTGAAGGGGAGAATAATCCAACACACATTCACAATTTTTTGGCGACGAATGAAACTGATGAAGGTACAAAAGTTAAAATCTTTTTAAATTTCGCAAGTCATTTCTTTCATCACTTTCACAAGGCTGTTAACCAACAGACTGAGATAAGTATTATATTATGTCAGCTTTAAAATCAACGCTAGAAAAATGTAAAAGATACTGTTTCTTTGGTTAAGAAAACAAGAAAAAGCCTTTAGAAACCAAATTCTCCACAGAAAGTGATAATATAAAAATTAATGCTCTAGTATTCATTGATAAATGTCTGGAGTATCTTAGTAAATAGTTAGATTTTAATGAAAGCAATTGGCTATACAAAATCCAAAAATTAAATTCAAATCACAGGGTTTCATTTGATGACTGTGAGACTATATTAGAGGTTATAAATTTGCGAGAAAAAATGAATAACAAAGTGAACAAACTTTACTCTGAAATAACAATATTATACGAAATCCAGGATAAAAGTAAGAGAAGTATTTCATGAATAAAAAATGAGCTTTTTCTCGAAATTAATTTGACAACTGAAAGCGATAAAGCATATGACAATTTTACTGTAGACAAAAAAGAATTAAAGATGAAAGAAGTGCAAAAAATATAGCTTAAAAAATGAAATAGTAAAAACATACCTTTTATCATTTTCTACTCCTTTCGTAAAATATTATATTTTTGAAGTGTAGCATATTTTTATAGGTTATTCTTTTTAAAAAATTGCTACCATCAACCGAAAAAATTATTGGAAACCCTAGCGGCGAATGGTGCTAGTTCGCGAACGGTAGCGCTCAATTTAGTTCGCGAACGGTACCGCTCTCTATAGTTCGCGAACGGTACCGCTCTCTATAGTTCGCGAATGGTACCGCTCTCTATAGTTCGCGACCGGGAGCGCTCTGTTTAGTTCGCGAACGGTACCGCTCTCTTTAGTTCCGCGACCGGGAGCGCTCTGTTTAGTTCGCGAACTTGGGGCCTCCAAGACAGCTCGCTCGCTCGCTTTGCTAGCGCTACTGCACGCGCTCTCTTGTTTGTTATGGTAGTTGTGGTTATCGATGGTTGTCTTTTGATTGTTAATGGGATCAAAGTGTATTTTATTTTCACATCCAACGTTAAATTTCCGTTTGTGACTTCTGCAATAATTATTAATGTTGAACAATTTATTTTTATTTTATTTTTATATCTGTGTCTTTAGTGAAATGTGTCCACAGGGAACTGTGTTTCCTTTTAGATAATAAACTAAAACAAAAGTTGGTCTTCAGGAAAGGATCGAACGAACTAACGAACTAAGGAGCGAGAGATCTGGGAACTAGTTCGCGTAGTTCGCCTGTGGGAGCGCTCTTCCGAACTAGTTCGTTCGCGAACTACACAAGACTAGTAGAAAAGTATATGAGGAATATAAGTGGTTTTCAAGTCGACAACATGGCTTGAGGCGAAGATATTCAGGGCAATCTCAGTAAGTGAAATACATGCAAGATGTTTGGGATGAAAATGACAAAGGAGGCCGAATTGATATTGTAGCAAAGCCTTTTGACAGAGTAAGACTTAAAATGGTGCTATATAAGATAAAATGTTCTGAGGTGGATGAAAAAGTGATTTGCTCGTTAGATGATTTCTTATACAAAACAACACATTCATTTTCCTTAGATCCCAAAATAAGACACTGGCTCTGCGTGAACAGTTGTCAATTTACATATAAACAATTACATAAGAAAATAAATAAATGAACCAAAAACTTTACAGTCACAAACGTAATTTTAAATATGATCTGTAGATAAATCTGGATTTTTTCTAATTCCTTTTCTCGTGTCATTTATAAAGTGGTCAAATTTTAAATTTTTAAATGTAACACTCGTTGGTTCATTTATATGTATTAAAAACAATGGGGGCCTCAATATAGACTCCTGAGATACTTCACTTGTGATAAATTCTCACTCAGAAAACAGTGGATCGCATAAAGAAGCATTAAAATATTCCAGTGACACTTTCAATCTTCTATTCAGATAAGAAATCTGTTATTTATTAACATGCCATAACACTTCATGATCAAAACAGTCAGAAACCTTAGACAAGTCACCCAAAATTTCTACAGCATTAATTTATCATTTATTACTTCCAAAATATTGTCAGTGAATACAAATATATCTTGTTATGTTTAATATTATTACTTTTAAGGAATTGATAAAATCTATTACACATTGCTTTCTTTAAAATTTTGGAGTAGGCTGTTAGTAATTAAATAGGACGGAAATTCGATACATCTTACTTATTCCCACTTTAATAGAGTGGTTTAACTACAGCACATTTAAACTTTTCTCGAAAGCTACAATCAAGCAAAGATCCATTAAACAGATAACTTAAGTGTATTATTTAATAATGTGGAGCACAGTTCAATTAATCTGCTAGAAATCCCATTACAAACAATCGAGTATTTGATCTTAAGAGACGCGATAACTTTCCTTACTTCTTTCAGAGTAGCTAAATTCATACACAGTGTCAAATTTTTTCTTGGAAGCCTGTATTGATGAAATCAATTCTAAGTGTCACTTACTATTGACAGTAAATTTACCAGTAAAATATATAAAAAAGTTTAATAAATATATCAGCAACTGAAAAACTAGATTCTATTGAATTTTCTTTGGTATGTCATTACTGGTCTGATTTTTTTTCGCTACTTCTTTTTTTATAATGCCCCATTCCGTCTTAACTGTATTTTCAGAATCATTAATTTATTTTCTGTAGCACATACTATTACATTCTTAACAAACTGTTTCAGTATTTGTCATTACCTCTTGCACATTAGCTTTAACATTTGTATTGTGACTGTTTCTAGAGGCATTATATACTTCCTTTTACAAATGCATGATGTTCTAATGCCATCAGTAATCCAGGGCTTTTTGTTCTTTTTGAGAGGCATGTTGATCAAGACAATGCTTGCTAATATTTTAATCATCAAAACTATAACAATTTTTAATATAAGCAACAATTCCTCTTTTCTCCAAGTCTGTTCTACAGTAAGAGAAGCTAAAATAAAGTCAGTTATATACGACATAACTATTACTGTAACTCTATGGTATTCAGACAAGCTTCAAACTTTAATTCTGTCGATAAATTTAATTAATTTATGTGAACTAGCAGTTCATCTGCTTTCTTTGATAATCCTCTGATATTCTGATGTAATAAGTTAATCACGACACAATTTTTAATTTCGTTTTCTGAAACTCATTACTCTTTAAACTAACTTCTGTAAAACTCTCTGCTTAATGTTTTACCGTAATACAAAAAAGGGGCTGCCTTAACACCATTAACCACAGGAATTCTATCATGAGAGGCGGTGGCTCCAAATAAACATTCAGATATCAAACCTGAGGCAAACTCCTTCCGTTTAGTATTGAGGTATATACCATGCCATGTAAAATTCTACCTACAAATAGCATCAACAGGTACCACACGTTTCTGACAAAATTCACAAAAAATTCCCGCCATCACTAATCTATAGCAATTACGACACTTTTTACTCATATTTACAAGCAATTACTAAAAACACCTAACAAAGCAAAGTTCGGCCGTTCCAGCAAAAAATTCACTAGCCTTACAACAGAATTAATCTTTGGTTTAATCATAACGACTCAGGACTGAAATCATAATGACCCGAATGATGCACGTTGCTTTTGCTACTTTCTCCAGGTCATTTCTAATGTTATAACTACCATCCCTGTTCAGACTATTTCCCGCTCCTCGCACTATCACTACACGATCCCGATCTGTCCTTACATAAAGAACCTATACCTTCTGCCATCTGAGGTTTAAGGACACTCATGACCTGGAAATCTAAACCTAATTTTTCCTGCACCAGTGAGCCCACACCTCTTCCTTGACTACTACCTAGGAGCAAGACTTTCGATTCTTTACTCCTTGTCTGTTAGACGTATCAACAAAACTTCTCTTACAAGTCTTCTGCTTTTTTTCCTACACCTACAGCTACAGAAGCTCAACGCTGTCTAAATCTCCCAACAGGGTAAACCTCATACAACAAAAAAACCAGAAGCCCGCCTTTTTCTGATTTCCCATTTCCCTGTTGCAATTTCCCAACCATCTCTGTTTCCCTTCCATCGCAGCCTATCCAACGCGTTCCTAGTATCTATCAGTTATACCTCAAGGGCTCTAAACCTTTCTTCTGTTCTCATATCTTCCTATTTCTAACACTATCTCTACAGAACCATGGGATAGCCTCCTCAGTTGCCCCATTTGCAACAACACTGCAATTTTCCCAATGAAAACATTTCTCACAAACTTTGAAAAAAATTCGCACCCTCACTAGTCGTTGCCAATTACTATATTTTTCATTGATGATTACACCCAATTCTTAAAAGCAGCTAAGAAAACAAATACAGAATGTGGGAGAAAAATTTTCTCAGCTTTACATAAAGCCTGCTAATTACTTATAAACACCTAAGACCACCTAGCAAAAAGATCACTAACAATATGAATACCAAGAAATAAATCAAATTTAAGCCATATTTACGCTCGCTAACAAATATTTGAGATTATGCCTAACGATAAAAAATGTAAGCAATGTGAAGCTTTAAACACGGCAAAGTACACAACACCAAATCACAATTAAGAGATTTTTGCACAAATAAAATTACTCACTAACACTCACAATTATGAAATTTAATCTTTAAATTGATATTATAGCAAAAACTAATTATGAACCGTGTTTATTATAACTTAAGTACCCACGTTTGAGCAGTACATGCTTCCACGGTATTCCAGCGATACTTAAAAGGTAAAAAAAAAAAAAACAGGTTATGAAATGCAGTACAAATAGATTGGTAGTGAAATGGGAGAGCTACAGGGTAGCGTACTGCGAAAAGTCCTATTCGTCATTCTAATGTTTGATTGTGCTGATGGATTACTATCAGAATTTGGGTTATTTGCAGATGACATAATGCTATATAACAGGATCAAAACGATAGAAGACTGTGAACAGATGCAGGGTAAATCAGGGCAGGATCACTAGCTTTTTGGGTTAACATGCGATTGATATAAACGTGAAGAAGAACCAGTTTATTAGGAATACGGATAAAAAACTAGGAATTAATGGTTTTATAAGGTGGGATATCAGTTCATTGTCAAAAGTTTGAAAAGTAAATTCCTTGACATAACATTTTGATAACAAAAAACTTGGCAGGACAAATAGAATGGGTAATAGGAAAAGGTTTCAATAACCTTCATTTTTGGATATCAGGGATGTAATAAAAAAAAGTTAAGGAAACTGGGTTACAAAACGTTGGTGAGACTGTTTCTTGAAAATGGTAGTTTAATATGGGTCCCTCATTTTTAGTGTCAAATACAGGAGATAAAGAGTGTGCAAAGAAGGGCTGCTATATTTGTCTCAGGAACACAATCAGTAACTGACATTACAAAGGAGCTGGAATGGTAATTCGTTGGTAGACAGAAGTAAGGTGTAGAGTGTCATGGGCGTGTACAAGGCGTATATTGGTGATGAGGCGAGGAAAGATATTGGTGTAAGAATTAGGAGTAGATCATGCAGGGAAAAATATGACTATACACACAACCGGTACTCGACTTCAGGCATAAAGGCATGAAAAGAATTTTTGGGTAAGGAGGTCGGGCATTGGAATAATTGCTTAGAGAAATTATGAATAATTTAGCTAAAACGCATAAATAATTTAAAGTTGAAATTAGTAGACTGGAAAAGGAAAAAGAAAAAAAATGAGAGTGCAGGGAAATTACCGCCGTAGCAGTCCTCCATTACAGTAAAAATAAAATAATAATAATTTAATTATTTTATTTATGTTTATGAATTATATGACATCTTGTGATGACCATTGAAAAAGCAGATCCAAACTAATTTATTCCCGGACGTGATTAATCATGCATGGGTCACATTGTAACTCGATATTTAAAGAAAATTATTATCACTGGTATTAATTTTTAGTTCTCTATGTATCGTGGAAAAACTGTATCATCTTATAATGATTATGGTTTGGCTGTGTTTATGCGAAGTAGCAGGTTAGGAAGCATGTTTCCTGTTACTGGTAAGGTCATGAAAACTCGCTAAACAAAAGCATATGGTATTACTCATAAAGATATCCTCGATGGGTTTAATTTAATTTAATGAAACATTTTCATTCGAATATATGGGATACATGGATTGGAATAAATTATCATGAGATATGATGAAAGAATTTAAAGTTGATTTTTGAAGAGAGAAATAGTAGGCGGGTACACGAAAGGAGAAAAATGGTTGTGTGTGGAAATTGCACTGAAGCGTGCGCTCCATCGCAATTAAATTAAACTAGCTGGCGCCCGCGACATCGTTCTAGTTTGTAAAGAATTTTGATTGACAGCTACCGAAATGTAACTACCATAGAGCATGACTGGAGGCCCGAGGCTAATACCACACACAAACATCAGTGATCTGGGTAAAATATTTATGGCTGCAAAGTGACACACATGTCTTTGGTTGAAATATGAAAAAGCACTCCGTCGCCAATTTCAACCATCATATTTCCCAAGCCCTCATAGATACTGACATGACAACACCATGGTGCACGTTAGGATACTTAAAGGTTATTACCACACATAATCACAGTGGACTGCGCTAGGTAGTTTTTACTGTGGATTGAAATATGACACACCTGCCTATTATTATATCAGGTCCACCAATTTCAACCACCATATCTACCACATCCCGAAAGCTACCGACATGCAATCACTGTAGTGCTCGCCCAAATACTCCAGGCTACTACCACTCACAAACGCCCATGGTCTGCACTTGGTAGATCTGGCTGCAGGTAGAAATATAGTGATACAAACTTCGTTTGTAGAATTGGTGGAAATAGGAAAATGCCTACGTCGATCACTTTAAACCAGTAAATCTCACACACCACCATATCAACCGACATCTCACTACGATAGCGTACGATGGGAGACTCGATACTACAACCACACCCAACCACCAGATATCTGCGTCGTGTAGTTATTGTACCAATTGAAAATACAGACACATATGTCTTTGGTCGAAATACGAAAATGTACTTGTTCGAACACTTTCAACCTCCATATCTCCCAAAAACCTCAGTTAAAGAAATTAGTGCAATATTGTGAACGATGGATGAATGTATGCTTCTACCACATATAAACATCAGTCATCTGCGCTATATAGTTTTGGATAAAAATTGAAACACAGGGAAACATAAGTCTTTGGTCGAAACTATCGACCACTATCAACCACCATATCTCCCACACCCCCATAGTTACCGATATCTAACCACCATAGCGGCCGATGGAAGACTTGATGCACACAAACACCAGTTATTTGCGCTATGGAGATGTGGTAGCAAAGTGAAATAGACGGACACACATGTCTTTGGTCGAAATACGAAAAAGCCCTTGATTGACAAATTTGAACCACCGTATCTCCCACAACCGCACAGTTACCGAAATCCGGCCAACGTTGTGCACGATCGGTGAATATATGCTACTACGACACACAAACGCCAGTGATCTGCGATAGAAAGTTTTGGCTAAAAAGTGAAACTTAAGGACACTTACGTTTTTGTTCGAAATGCGGAAGTGCACCAGGTCAATTACTTTCAACCACCATATATCCAACTCCCTAACAGCTACCGACATACAACCACCATAGTGGGTGACTAGAAGCTACTACCACACTAATGTTCTACGCTATGTGGTTGTGGTATATGGATTCAGAAGTCAAAGGTCGAAATATGAAAATGTCCTACACCGTACAAATTTAACCACCATAACTCCCACACCATCACAGCTAATGCATTCGGCCATCGCTGTGCACGGTAAGAAACTCCATGATACTACCTGTGATGGCTTCTCTTTCTGATGTAAGGTAATTGTTGTTTATGCTGCATAGACTACAGAGTCCGTTAGTTATAGATGTTATAAATACTGACAAAAAAAGCTGCGTTAAGTTCTTTGTGACTTGAATGGTATTAGCCAGATACAGGGTGGTAAAGTTTCGCGCTATGAAACAGGGGTTACAGTAAAATTTCAGATTTATTTCCGTTATTTAAGCACAAACAGTTAGGCTTATGTGGTAGAATTTCCAAATACTGTAAAACTCTTGCTGTAGAGCAGCATACATTACTTTTAGATTCAAAGAAACTGAATTTATGGCTGAATCACGATGCGAAAGTTTTTGTTTAGTAAGCTCATCATGTGCACTGAATATACTGTCTAGTTTGTTCATTCATCTCTTACAATTCCCAAGTCGTAATCTATACTACTGACAAATAGTTATCTGAAGGAAATGTATCACTCTCCTGAGAAAATATTACACCGTTACTAAGAGGCTTTACATAAACTAGATAAACAAAAGGAAAAAAGATACTCAATAAATTCACTGACTTTGGATAAAACATGTTGCATACTCAATGTAGAATTTCTGCATTGCACTTCGTTCGAACACACGAATTACGTCATCCATGTAAACTAAAGTAGAAAATGTCTTTAAATCCCTTAATCCACTGTTTATCAGCCTCTGAAACGTAGCTGGAGCATTTTTTAATCCGATAGGCATTCTGGTATTCTCATAATCGTTTAGAAAATTGAAAGCAACTTTTGGAATGTCCTCCTCAGCAAGCCTACGAAAATCAAGGTTGGTAAAATACTTTTACTGGCGAATGCAATCCACTGTCTATAAAATAGATGTTAAAGGATTCGAACCGCTGTCCCGAATGCGAGGCCAGAACGCTAGCCGTTACACCACCACGCTCGGCCACCGTTCACCTACTACTAAGCTCCGACACTGGAATTCACCGACCGACGCTACCACCGTTGTCCACAGGCCTTTTCCGCGTTGTTTCTAACCACCGATGGCAGCACAGGGTATTTATTGGCTCCACTGGTTCCTGGACTTGAACCGACGATCTCCTACTTCTGGGTACTATTGCACAATTTTTTGTCTTCGCGACTACCAACGTACACTTTCTAACACCTTCCATATCTAGTAATTCCCACGATCTGACTACCACGTTTTAGGATGGCTTCTCTTTCTGAATGGGTGGCGAAAGGCGCCTTTTTCACCGTCCCTGCTGTAATGGCGGGTGGTTCGGAAGAGTTTGTCCCTGCGGTGAGGGCAGCGTTGGATGGTGGGTAATCGGGGGTTTTTGCGAGGGCCTGATGCATATTAAGTCGGGTATACCCGTAGACCAGACCTTATACCCTGGAACATTGTTGACACCAGATAATTGTTGTTTATGCAGTATTGCCAGGATGCATAGTCTACAAAGTCCATTAGTTATAGATGTTATAAATTCTGACAAAAAATGGTGCCTTAAGTTCTTTGTGGCTTTGGTAGTAGTATCCTGATAGGGGTTAGTAAGGTTTCGAGCAGTGAAACCAGTTACTGTAAAAGTTAAGGTTCTACAAACGCTGGACGCAACTCCTGCCTCAGGCAATATGTTAACTTCTATCCATGGCCTGTCGAATTTGGATGAATTTTGGGCAAAACGGAATAGCGAAACTGACCACATCTATATTGAATCTTCCTATGCGAACGGTCGGCTAAGACTGCGCAGCTACTTGCTGCACCAAGCGCCGTCTTGCTGATACAGCACATACCGGCTCATGTTACGCCACGACCACTACTACCACCTTCAAGCAAACTAAATTCATTTCGCCATTTCGCTATTACTGAATACTGGTAGTTATTTACGGCATTCAGACACAACCGATCTGTCTAAAGCAGTGGAGGCTGAAAAGTGAAATATAGGGACACACACGTCGTATATATATATATATATAAGATTACATTATAAGTAAAGGTGACAGCATTTTGTTTTGTTACACAGTGCACCCCTTATCATACCTACAGGGTTAATATAATTTTTAATTAAAATGCGATGAAGCGCACGTTCCGTTGGCAATTTCCCTACACACCCATCTTACCCATTTCCTGCATCCACCTACATTTGCCCACTGTAAATTTTAGCTTTAAAAAAGTTAACCGTTCTTGGTAAATTATTTATCAATTCTCTTGGCTACTTATACCAATTCCTGACACCCTTACCTAAAAAAAGATAATCTTTTTACACCCTTGGGCCTTAAATCGAGTACCATCTTGTAGTCATGGTCATCTTTTCTCTTGCATGCACTACTTTCAATTCTTACACCAATATCTTTCCATGCTTCATACCAATTTACGACTTGTACACTCCCATTACCCTCTTCACCCTCCTCCTGTCTTCCAATGAATCCCATTCTAGCTTTATCATATCTATTAGTGATTGCATTTTGCGGTAATTTCCAGAAACAAATCCATCAGACCTTTTTTGCAACCTTTCCAACTAATATATTTTATACGCAAAAATGTGGGTTCCATACTACGCTACCATATTCTAGCAATGGCCTGACCAAATTGGTGTAATCTAATTCCTTTACTTGTATCGTACATCTCCTCATCACTCTCTCCAATAAGTGCAGAATTTTGAAACCTTTACCTACTATGTGACCAACGTGTCCTGCTCAGTTATGCTTGTTATCAAATGTTTTACCATTTCAAGATTTCAACAAGCAATTCTATCCCCACCTTATAATCGTAATCAACATTTAGATTTTTTATTTGTATATCTAATAAGCTGGCTCTTCTTTGCATTTATCTTCATCCCTTGTTTACCAACGCAATTAGATATGATTTCCAGATCACCCTGCAGCTGTTTACAGGCCTCTACCTTTTTGATCCTTTTATATGGCATTATATAATCTGCAAACAATCTAATTTCTGATAGTAAACAATCAACACAATTATTGATATAAATTCTTCTCGGGTTTGCCGCAGAATCACATTTTCTACTGTCGAGCTTTCGGCGACTTTCACTGCCGCCATCATCAGGACTTATATCTCAACACAATTATTCATTAGAGTAATGAATAGCAATGGCCCCACTACGCTACCCTGTGGCAATCCCATTTTTACTTCCAATTCTTTTGATACCGCATTTCCTACACTAACTTTCTGTATTCTACCTTTTAAAAACTCTTCTACCCAGTAAATCACTTTCTCATCCAATAGTTTTACCTTATTTACTACCATTTTATGGCTTACTCTGTCAAAAGCCTTTGAATGATCTAGTGCTACACTATCAATTTGGCCTCCGTTGTTCATTTCATCTGAAATATCTTTCGTATATCCCTCCAACTGAGATTCGCATGAATATCCTTGCCTAAAGCCATGTTGCCCACTCGAAAACCACTTATGGTCCTCAAATATATTCCTCAGATATTGAATATCAATATCTCCACTAATTTATCTGCCACTGATGTCAAACCGATCAGCCTGTAATTTTCGACACTATTTCTCACCACTCTTTTATGTACCGGTACTACTATCGCACTTTTCCAGTCCTATGGTAAGTAGCATGTATCTAGACCCAATTTAAATAATATTTCAATATAAGGCAAGGAACCATGGATGGGAAAGATGATGGAACAATACAAAAGCCCGTACGAGAACCTTTTGCACATTTATTTGATATCTATTTATTGGTCACGTAGTATAATATGTTGTACAAAGTGCAAATGATATGGGATAAATCAAATATCCTGTACGCAACAAACACACACAGATACTCCCAAAAAAATTTTTATCAGATCTGTAAAATTTTGATAATTCTAAAAACTTGTTATTATTAGGGTCTACAAATTTTTTAAGTAACTCCCCGCTTATATAATTTTTGCTATCTACCTTTATGATAAACACCATAGTTTTTTGTTTGTTTTCTGAATAATATACATAATACATGGTGATATCAAACACGTCAAATATAAATAATTACATCTGTTAATAATTTACAAGTATTCTTCTACAGAGTAAAAGGAGTTATACTGAAGATATGATATCAAAGATTTTTTATTTTTAGATATAATTTTTTTACTATAGGGTATTTCATTTATAATCTTAATACCTAAATATTTTTTTAAAATAAATTTTGGTTTTTGTATGTATAATATACAAATCTAATTGTTTTATTGGGAGATGTTCATGTACCATAACATAAACCAGAAATTATCCTTTTCAATATTATTAATTTAATACATAACATTAATAGAATCGCGTATATACAGAGTCTTACAAAAAAATGTATACACACTTTTAAAGGTCATAGAGGGTTCGTTTTCACGCTTGAGAGGATGAAATTTGGTACAAACGCAGTGTGATGTTTGCTCAACAGGTGGCAGCAAGCTAGGGCCGTGACGCGGGCAGCGGTGCTTAACTGATATCAACATGGCGGAAGTACGGTTGAACTTTGAAGAGCGTAAGCAATTGTTGAAGTGGTACTGGAAATTTGAGAATGTGGCTGCTGTCCAGAGACAGTGGAGACATGAGTTTGGTACAGATCCACCTACACGGTTAACAATTACCCGTATACGTGACAAATTCGAGCTGCATGGAACAGTGTGTGATGTACACAAAGGCCGATCAGGGCGACCTCGCACAGCTACGAGTGACGAGTCCTCGGCTGCGGTGCTGGAACGCTTTCAGCAGTCGCCACAAAAATCTACAAGGCAATGTGCGCGTGAGAGTGGTGTAAGTCAAGGCAGCGTGCTACGCATTCTGAAGAAAGGCAAGTTTAAAGTGTACATTCCCAGACTGGTGCAACAGTTAAACGACGACGACTCAGATCGTAGGTTACAATTTTGTGAATGGTTTCGGCACATGGTTAACAATGTTCCGGGATTTGTGGGGAATGTGGTTTGGTCAGATGAAGCACAGTTCAAGCTCAATGGAACTGTCAACAGACACAATTGTGTGTACTGGGCTGACAATAATCCCCACATCACAGTGGAAACGGCTGTGAATTTGCCTGGTGTAAATGTATGGTGCGGATTGACTCGTAGGGGACTCATTGGTCCTTTCCGTTATGAAGGTACTTTAACCGGTGAACTTTATCTCAGAATGCTTAACGATTCAATTTTACCTGCCATTCATGAACTGTACGGTAATGAGAGGATTTATTATCAACAAGATGGCGCCCCTGCGCACTACCATAGGGATGTAAGAGCATACCTTGATCTACATTTTCCAGAGGATTGGATAGGACACAGGGGTCCAATCGAGTTTCCTGCGCGTTCTCCAGATCTAACACCGTTGGACTTTTACTTATGGGGATCAGTGAAAGACCAGGTGTACAGAAGAAAACCAGATAACCTGAACGAACTTTGGGATGAGATTAGAACAGTGTGCACAGATATCCCACTGGAAACTTTAGTGGTAGTTACCGAATCAATCGCAACCCGTGTTCAGAAATGCATTGATGCAGAAGGCCATCACTTTGAACACTTAACATAAACATTTACCCCAGAAAGTGTATTGGAAACTTCAAACAGACTTATAATCTTACTTTCAGGCTAATAAACATTTTGTATGAAAACGTTTCCATATGTTTTTTCTTCTCCTGAAGTGTGTATACATATTTCTGTATGGCTAAGGAGCTTGTTTTCAAAACGTTCGCTGTTCCTCGCAGGAATTTTGAGAGTTGTGTTTAATCATATGAGCTATGCCAGGACTCTCCGTGGTTCGGATTCCACGTTAAACTGTAAGTCCCAGAGGAAAGGAACTGGCCGTCTTACCTCTGACACAATGGCTTATTATGCCTCCTTCGGGAGAATCCAACCAACCTTCGGGTTGTGAACTAAGTTAAAAAAAAAATATATATAAACGAATGAAAACGATTATATATACTATTTATAGCTTATTAATAGAACTCCGAATAATACAAAATAAGATGGAATAAGATCTCATACTAACATTGTTTCATAATAACTATTAAAACGATTAGTTTTTTTCTTTTAAATTAAAATAATCTCGCTCTGTTTTAATGATGCTAATGATTAAGTTTGAAAATGTATTGCGAAAAAATCATGCGTAAACTTACCTTGAGACTCGCCAAAAGCAATAGCATCACACAAATCACTACTAGCAGGCAGAGAAACAGCGTAATCATCGACCAAGCTCAGTCAAATGGCGCAGCCGACTGGAGCACTTGATCGGTGGATCACAGGAAATCCATTGTTCAAACTAATTTTTCTATTGTTAGGTGCGAATTCGTGGAAAATAAGCCTTTGTTCCGAGTAATATGGTGTATCTACTTTGAATATAAATTATTTATTCATTTACCTATCTCGTTTCACTTCATCTCACATGAAGAAACTGTGATGTTTAAATGTTTACTATTAACATAAAAAGAAGCAACTAAGAAGTAATGTCCAGGTAGCTGCTTGAATGAAGAGTGGTAATGGAATTCAGAACGTTCTACGTTCGAACTTTGGTTGGGATAATATTTTTTTGAGTGTATTTTTTTCCATATTTGTTTGATGTTTTTTGCACTACAGAACCATGTTTTTATTCGAAGAATTCATAATAGTTGCTAAGAGTTATGCAAGCGTATGAAATAAATTGCCACCATACAAGAAAACTTAATTCTTAAACTTACCAGAGATAGAATATCCTTCAAAAAATACAGGTGCACGGCGGTGAATAATGGAATTAATTTCAGAAGTGAGATCATTTGTAGAAATTTCATGCTAATCTTGCAAAAGTTCCGGAACGCTTTGTGTCCTTTTCGTTGGTATTTTTACGTGACGATACAACTGCAGGTTACCTTACTGACACAATTGTGTCTATTTAGGTGGTATTAACTTTTAATGTGCAAGTAATTTTCATTTTTTTTAATACCCTGTTTTTCGGTGTGCAAGTAACCTCCAATTTCTTTTTTGAAATCTTCTTTGGTTGTTCAAATGGTTGTAATTCCCTTGTTATCCAAAAAGTTGTGAAGCCTTCAGAAAAAAGAATAGATAAATTAAGTAGATGTTTTGGTGAATTTCGGGAAAAAATGATTATGCGATGCAGCCAACAGCAACTAGTATCCAAAGAAAAAGACAATAGAAAATAAATTAGACATTTTACGAAACGAGGATCGAACCTAAAGACCCTAACCCTAATAATATTCCCCTCAAACAATGTATTACAATTAACTCTATGATATTGCGGTGTAAATGAACGTCACAGAAAATCGTAAGTGACTTTGTCGCAATATCAAATTGAAGTTGTTACATTTTCAATCTCCACAGAATAAAACTCAGTGGTTGTTTCTATAGCTAGCCCACAAATAAGGCGTCTGCTTTCAATATTTTTCCGCCGTAGGCGTTTAAAAATTGTTCTCGATTTTATATTCAAAACGAACTTTCATTAATAACTAGCTGTGCCCGCGACTTCGTCCGCGTGGAATAGTTATTTTGGGCATCATATTTATTTTTGCAAACAACCTCCTCAGCTTTATAAATTATAGCAATTACCCACGACTTTGTCCACTTAGACAATTTTTTGCAAATTTAGTTTTTAAGTTTTTAAAAGAACATTATTATTTTAAAGTACTTCTGCGTAAATTATATTTTTAGTTTTATTTTCTTGTGGCAGAAGAACATATTGGTTTTCTCCGCAACCCGATCTTGACAACGCGACATATAGTTGGCCGTGTGAAAAGCAGTCTTGACGTAAATCGATTCCTATGTGTTTAAATGTTTGCCCCTGTGATTTATTAATTGTAACGGCGAAAGATAGCTTAACGGGAAATTGAATTCTTTTAAAATTAAAAGGTAAATCATTTGGAATCATTGGGATGCGAGGTATAAGCACTGTTTGGCCAACTGCTGGACCAGTCAAAACTATTGCAACGATCACGTTATTGCGTAGAAATTTAATTTGAAGTCGGGTTCCGTTACATAAATTTGGTGGTTTGAGATTTCTAAGTAAAATTATTGGGGCACCTATTTTTAACTTGAGGGAATATGGGGGAAGGCCACTTGGGTTCAAAGAATTAAGAAACTCTTGTGGGTAATTATTTAAAAAGTATTATTATACGACAATATTATATCGCAAAAACAAATAACGCTGCATACAACCGTTCAGAAGGAAGCCGACCGCGCGTAATATCTTCTAAGATGTTCATTGAAATTAAGTGATGCCAAAGATAATTTTGTTCACAATTAAATACTCTTAATCAACAACATATAAAAGTGTTAATAATTGTGAAATTATTAGAACCAAAATATTATCCTTAAAACAAAATGAAATAGTATTTAAAAAGTATTATTACACGACAATATTATATCGCAAAAACAAATAACGCTGCATACAACCGTTCAGAAGGGAGCCGACCGCGCGTAATATCTTCTAAGATGTTCATTGAAATTAAGTGATGCCAAAGACAATTTTGTTCAAATTAAATACTCTTAATCAACAACACATTTATTTGGATAAAGATTAATATTATTATGTTGATACAACTCTAACAAATAATTGGTAATAATGCATTAATTTCGACCAAATTTGATTACCATAAAAACGGTTCTAGTGAGTTAATCTTACAAGATTGACATATACTGTCGCGGACATTTTTTTAGATCATATCAAGAGGAATAATCCTTTCATACATATTTTTTTGGTATCTTGAACCGTTTTCGCAGCGCACCCAACAGAAGCCCTCAAAGATGAATAATTTTCCCCCTTTTTTCCACATTTTCCATTATTTCTTCGCTCCTATTAGTCGCAGCGTGATGTTATATAGCTTAAAGCCTTCCTCGATAAATAGTCTATTCAACACAAAAAGAATTTTTCAATTCGAACCAGTAGTTCCTGAGATTAGCGCGTTCAAACAAACAAACAAACAAACTCTTCAGCTTTATAATATTAGTATAGATATGAAATAACCAGCAACAAACAATAAAAATAGTTAAAAACTTGGGTAATAGGAAACGTTCCATTCGCAGCTGCAGCGTTTACAGACGTGAGACGTCACGAATGTCGTTGCCCACGCCGGGCAGCGAAGGAGCGTTTTGGCAGGATTTTAAATTCTTTAAGTTTTAACTTTGAAATTTATGCAAAATAAGGCACTTTCGTCAAAAAATCTCTGTACTCGGTGAATAAGGTGTACCAATAAACAATTTAAAACCATTTTCAAGAAGTAGTCAAATACCCAATTGACTCTTCCTTTATAAGAAGAGGCGAGTAGGAGTTGTTGCTTGTGCTAGGTGCAATGGGGTAGAGACGTAGGGGCTTAGAGGAGCTGCAAGAGCAGTTCAACGTGGTTTGCGCCAGGCCTCTCCATCTTCAGTTGCCCTTGTAATGGAATCCTGTAGTATGTGTAGTGCAGGGTACCGCAGATGAATTCGTTGGTGCCGAGTATTGATTGATTAATTGCCTATGGGGTGTTGTGTTTACTGCCCTGCGTGATATCTTCTTGATTTCTCGATGTTTCTTCTTTATCAGGATGACGATTTTCTGTCGCTGACACCAGGTATTCTTTGAATAGTGCAGAATTATCATACTGCATAAGACATATAACTAAATGGCAACCAAAGTCTTTTAGAGACGTTATCTTGGTTATTCGGCAGGAACTACGTCAATTTATCGAAACCTAACGTTTCAGCCATCATTCTGTGACTTTATTCAGAGGACTGCCTCTGAAGAAAGCCACAGAATGACGCCAGAAACGTTAGGTTTCGATAAATTGAGACAGCTCCACCCAGACAACCAAGATAACTTCGACAACGATCGCGGAAGTCTGTGCACCAATTAAAAGGTGTTATATACTTAAAATAGGTTGTTTTGAGTTCTTCTTGACCAGAGTGTTGTTTGTCTGATACAGAATAGTCGGTTTTGCGTTATATAAACAATTGCTACTAGTAAAGTTCTACGTTATTGCGGTATATTCCAAACTGACGGGCACAACATAGAACGTAGCTACTGTTCTATGCAATATTGTCAGCTGCAACCTCTGCTATCTCGAATTTGGATGATTCTTGCCGAAACTTGGACCACAAAAGCGATATTATTGGTAGCGCATTCACTACATGTGTATTACTGCCCATACTCCCAGTGACTGCCTCATTGACCACTTATTACTAATTTTAGCACTTAATCGCGTGGAACATGAAAATGTACTGTAAACAACACGTTTTTGCGAACGGCAATCCTTTTTATAAAACTTCACACGCAGTGCGCAATAGAAAACATAATAGTGACGTGAACGGATAAGCCGTTGCGAGCTGATGAAAGCGGCGGTCGCTTCCGTTTCTCGCAGGTGGCTGCTGCTGGGGTCAATCATCGGTGATCAGGGAATTGGTACCTTTGGCCGCCAGTATGTACACTCTTTGGCAAAAAAATTGACTGTCCGCGCCTGAGTCTAAGTCCCTTATTTCGCACAATGTGGCATCATTGCGCGTATTCAACTCAGCGCCATCTGTTATTCATTTCCTTAAGTCAAGCCTCGAACAAAGCAGGAAGACTCCGCCCGCCCATTGACGATTCTTCTTGGTAGTCCATTTATCATTCCCCACATTTCAGTAAAAAGCTATTGACCGATCTCGAAACAGGTAACGCATTTTCCTGTCCCTGCATTGACTATAATATTAGCCAAGATATCGCCGACCATACCTCAATCGGACGAAATTCGGTTCCAGCTACACTTTTCTTAAATTCTGATCGTGAAACATATCGTTAAAGTTGTAATTAACAAGATTGCAATAAAGCGCAGTAAAAATGAGGTTCAGTTATACATTTTATTCCAAATAATTAGCGTAAAATTATAACGATATTTATTTATATATTGATGTGGCTAATTAGTTGCAATAATGCAACACATAATGGGGTGTGTGGTCCGAGAAGTGGGTGTAAATGTTCAAAGATCCAGAGTTTTTAGTTCTACAAAACTATTGAAACGATTATAAAGAGATTATTTCGGATAATTGTCTAATGCCAGTTGAATGTAACTGACTTCCGAGGCAGGATAAGGTTGTTTACCCACTGCACGAGTCGTCTGTGAACATGAGCTCCGTTTGCTTGTGGCTAACCATCTAGTCTTGTAAACGCGTGGTCCTCGGTTCGAGTCTAGTTTTTCCAATTATTTTTTTGCATTTATTTTAAACAAGTCGAACCTACAACTGCGTTATGCGTAAAATATAACATCGACTCTTACCTGCTTGCGTCAGGACATAACATACTTAAGGAAAGACTCGTAACTGAGTGCTTCTTAATAAACTGCACACGTAACTATGAAAGCTTTCACAGAGGTAACACTGAAAGAAATCTTCTCGGGCTTCAACATCGTAGAAATAGTGTCGTGTGGTTACGTTAGGTGGACTATAACGAGTTCGCACCATCTTCAAGGAGACGAAAAACTAAATAATATTACTATACCAATTTCTTATTATGCGTCTGGATTTACGATTCGTCGACTTCTAAGTCATTAAAGGTGGAAAGGGAATGGAGACAAGGAATGGGAAGGAATTCGGACCATGGGTTTTGGAAGAAATAATCCCGCCATTCACACGAAGTGACTTGGAGAAACGAAGGAAAATCCAAATCTGGATAGCCGGATAGGAATTCAAACAAGCTTCCTCTCGAATGCGGAGCCATAGCGTTAACGCTCAGCCATTAGGTTCAGTTTTTCAATATCTTTCGTATTTGATCTATGATGCCGTCCATAAAATTATTTAAAAAATCTATTGAAAAGTTAAAAATCGTAAATTAAAATATATGTGCAGAAGTGAGTTCATCTGATGAGAGCGGGGATATCAAAAAAATCTCTGAAATCAGAAACGCAATTCAAATTTCATTTTCTCTCTCTCTACTCTTTTCGCCCCTCTCTCTTTTTTAATTTTTTTGCTAGGGCTTTACGGCTCGGCGACAGAAAGGTCATTAGAGGCGGGATCGGATTGGGGCAAGAAACGGGCAGGAACTCGGCCATGGCCTTTTCAAGGAAGCATCCGGGCGTTCGCCTGGAGTGACTTGGGGAAACCATGGAAAACCCAGATCTGGATGCCCGGACGCGGATTCAAACCCGCGCCCTCCCGAATACGAGGCCAGAACGTTAACCGTTCACGCACCACACCCGGTACTTTTTTTTAATTTTTAGCAGCTATCAAATTCAAAGTGAATTATATGGAAGATATTGTCATATTAATCCCGTTGTTTAATGAAGTAGTATTAAACCAAAAATGACGAGCAAAATTGATCGGTTTGCTAGTAACCAAATAGATAACATTTCAGTCTTTTCGTAGAAATGTTAAAAAAAAAAAAAATTCAATTCACATTCTAATTGAGCAAAGACCTCAGACCGGATGCTAAAACTACAGAAATTTGCAGTCTAAATAAAATTTGGTAAAATAAGAAATTTCAATGTAGTTATGATGTAATTCTCTATAATATTTTCTCATTTTTTTTCAAGTATGTCTTTCAGTAAAGATTAAGAGGTAGTTGGAATGAAATTATCACGCTGAGCAATAACACAGCTAATTGTTACAAAATTTTATAAATCGGCAGTACTACTCTCCGCAGCTAGAGTGTAATTCTAAAATATCATAGTAGACGGAAACGTAGTGTTTACAAAGCGTATAATACTGGTTTCCTTGTTCCTTGCCACACTGACATTCCCGCACTGAATTTCAATTTTATGCCTCAGTTTTCCTCCTACAATGTTCTGATTGAATGCCTATAAGACTTTGCAATATTTAAACTTACAAAAGAAATTGTTGCTCGTCATTCTGAGACAGACATTATAATGTAAATTATTTGGGTTGGAATAAAATATACAGTAGCTACAGTTTGAATTTTGAAAAAACCGTGCGGCAAGAGAATCAATTCTTATCACCGATCAAGAAAAACAAAGTTACTTTCATAGCGTTTGTTGATTTAGAAAAAAAAGCTGTTGGTGATGTAAGGCGGGACAAAATGTTAAAACTTTTTAAAAAAAGTCAGGTCTTACGTATCGAGATAGAAAAATATTTTATAAGTGATATAAGAAGTGGCTATAATAAAAGTAGAGAATCATGAGAGTCACCAATCAGTTGAAAAGTGTATCAGATATGGTTGCAGTTCATCCTTACTAATATTCAACTTATATGTGGAGGAAGCTACAAAAGAAGTAAAAGAGGAATTTTAATGTGGCTTCATGAAAAAGTAGTTTCAAATATTGCCCCAGGAACCAGAGAGAACTTTTTAAAACTGTATGTATGGAGCATAGCACCTTATGGTAACGAAGCATGGACTTCAGGAATACCTGAAAGAAGGAAAATTGAAGCATTCGAAATGTGGTGCTATAGGAGGATGCCGAAAATTAAGTGGACAGTTAAACCACGAAATTAATATGTTTTGTAAATGATGGCTGACGAAAGAAGTTTGTGGAAGAATCGTACACAAAGAAGAAACAGATTCGTGGGTGGTTTTTTAATACATTTGGGATTGGTTATGTATGAAGCAGATAACGGTGGACGTGTTTTAAGAGAGGTGTTTTGAGATGAAGGGGATAGTGCAAAATAAGATGGGATGGTGGTTTATATCAAACCAATCGAGAGACTGACGACAGTAAAATAAGAGATGAAATAAGACAGAAGGTGCCGGCCGATTGAGACCTACTCCCCCGAAACACATCGATGGGGCCGACAGCTTAGCGTCCAAATCCGGCGGACGAGTCACTGTCAGAAGTTCCATACGCGCTACAGAGAGGTTTGGGATTTAAACCAGGACTTTCGTGCACCATCTGATAATTAGTAATAATGCACCGCCACCGAAACATGCCCTAGTTCTAAAAAGTTCTTCAACCACCGGAGCTCAAATCAGGTGACGCCGCGCATCATCACGGAGCTATAATGACCCGAAACGAGGAAGTTGGCTATAGAAGTGTAGCATTTAAAAATCAACCTTTCACCTCCGTCACATGCTGTTTGGTGCAGACGCGTAAATTCCAATTGAGGTAGCTGACTCAATCTCATACCACTGCGGTGCAAGACAATCTTCTTATATCTATCACCTTAGTAATATATGAATTTTATGAGCGGAACCGAATATAAAGCATCCAGCATCTTTAATTCATTTAATTTATAGCTGCTGAAAATATAAAAAAAATGGAGAGAGGTTGAAAATGAGAGAGAGAGACAGATTTTTTTAATTGTGTTTCTGATTTCAGAGATTGTTTTGGAAACTCACCCTCTCATCAAATTATCGCACTTCTACCGACATTTTATCATTTACGATTATTAACTTTGCTTTAAGTAGATTTTTAAATAATTTTATGGATGTAATCGTAGACCAAATACGACTAGTAATGAAAAAGTGAAGCTAATGGTGTCGCATTCGGGAGGAGACGGCTTCGAATACCTCCACCTATCGAGATTTGGGTTTTCCAAAATCACTCCAGGCAAATGGTGGTATAGTTCCTTTAAAAAGCCAAGGCCGAATTTCTTCCAGTTCCTTTTCCGCAGTCCTTCCCCGCCTCTAACGACCTCGACGTTGACGAAACGTAGTGCCATAAGAAGGAAAAAAATTGAATGGGAAGGAGTCATTGTTAGTCGGGTTAATGCAAGCTGCGACCACAACAACTACTACTACTACAGCTACTGTAAAACGCTGAAAAAACTCAGAAGTTCAATTCAGAAACGAAGAAGACGAAATGTAAGCAAGGAAGCAAGCATTGCTCACGACATAGCTGGTCCACACGTTGCTTATCACACCGTCGATCTTCTGCAAAACTTTGGTTGGAAAATAATCACCCACCCATCATACAGTTGCAGACTTGGCCCACAGTGACTACCACCTTTTCCTAAGCTGCGAAAATATTTGACTGACTTAGATATTAAAGATGAAGTTCAATGCTTGCTCAAAGACATGAGGCGAGCATACATTCTTTTCCCTTTTTTGCTTATGGTTTTACGCGTTGTCGACATCGAGATCATTAGAGGCGTGAAAGGAGTTGTAGCAAGGATTTCTCCAATGGCCTTTTAAAGGAACCTTTCCAGTATTCACATAGAGTGATTTGGGGAAATCAGTGAAACCCAAATCTGGATGGCCGGACGAGGATTCGAACCCGCAACCTCCCGAATGAGAGGCCAGCGCGTCAGCGCTTATTCCACCACGCTCCATTATTTTTATAAACTGTCACTGCATCTACAATAATGCGTGTGCCGAATTGTGAAGATGGAGAAAAAATAAATGATTGCTCAATCTTTCCAAAAGAGTCGATCGTGATAAATTATTACGTGTTATTTAGTGTTATAAAGGTATTCTTCTTGGCCGAAGGAAATAGGAAGTTGGCACTTACTTCCTCTTAGACGTTGCCACATCTACTTCTTCCAGTGTTGCCACGATTTCTGACTTCTGGCAGTGCTGTGGTAATTTCCTATTCAAGGAAACGTATCTTACAGCTAGGCGGTATCAAGAGAACAGACACATTGCCTAAATAGAAATTTACTTTCCTTCCCCGTCTATCTATCATATTTTTATTTGACTGATTATTTCTGTTATAACAGTTTGATTCTTTATATAGATCATCATTAACTATTCAACTTGAAATGTTGTATCTTTATATATATATATATGTTTACTTTATTGTATAATGGACGAGGTAGGTTTACCCGTAATGCAAATGGTTGAACGGTTAAGCATTGGCCTGCGGAGGTGAGGGTACTGGGTTCGATCCCACCTCAAGTCTGAGCATTTTTACATTGACTATCCCCTTCTCACTTGTTGTAAAATACATATCATATATGTAAAAGTAAACATTATTATATTTTACATCAAATTGTTTAAAAACAAACTCCGATGAAAACATTTTTTTGATTAGTTCATAGGCCTCATTGGCGGTTAAAGGTGTGTTTGTGGAATTTAAAATATTGCTCATCCAATATAATGTGACGAGTTTAGTTGACTTTAGTTCCGTAAAGGCAGAGAGTTTGATTGGAGTTGTTGCTGTAGAGTTTCTCACTTGTAATGTCAAAGAAACTATTTTTTAACGGTTTTTGTTGGTGTTTTTTCCTGTGATTTTAATTTCGTGTGAGTTATGCCTTTTTAATTGAAAATGTCTTGTTAAGGCATCAGGAAAAATAGCGTTCGACAAAAAATCATGTATGTGCAATCAACAGCCTTGGAGGCTCAGTACTTGCTTACAATTGAAATTTTCATTCAGGCGGAACACGTCGCAGCGATACAACTGGAAACAGATGTTTACTGTGTTTGTGTAAAACTCCAAGGATCAGTATGGAGTCCATAGTGACTTATTCACGTGATGGCTCAAAAGAAAAGGTAAGTGTCACTAATGCTAGAAACTCCCGTAAGTCTAGAATGAGGAAATACTGTACCTCAAGTGCAGAGTATTTATGGAGTTTTAAGATCAATAATTAATGAGAAATTGGCATTAACAAATCTTATTTATGGAATTCTTCACGGGTCTTCTGCCGGATAAGATCTTCTAGACACGACGTTTCGGCAGTCACCTCCGCTGCCTTCATCTGGTGAGCTGTCATCGCGAAGTAGCTGCCGCGACGGTTCGGCACCGAATGTGTGCGCTTCGTCGTCCTGAGCATTTTCTGCTTTATCTTTTTAAGCAGTTTATTGCGAAGGGTTTGTCTGTTGACACTTCCTTCAAACGTTAAAAGGTCAGTTACATTACTTTTGGTGTGTCTTTTGGTTTGCTCGGTTCTATTTTTAGTTTTATGTCAATATTGACAGCGGTCTCTTGTGCTTGTCATATATTGTGTAGTATTGCCCTAAGTTGGCAATTAAGGGATTGTTTGAGTTTCTGGATGCTCGGTAGAAAGATCTTGTAATCTGTGCGATTCTTTCTTCAAGCATCGGGATACCTGCGGCTTCATGCAGGTCAGCTGTAGGAAACCGGGGAGGCACATGTAGTGCTCGCCGAAGCGCACGATTCTGCATTGTCTGCAGCCTTTTTATCGAGGACCTGGAGGCGTAGCCCCATACGGGACACGCGTACTCAATTACCGGTCTTATCAGGCTGCAATATACGCTCACTCCGGTATTGGCTGCCAGTGCACTGTCCGTATTTAGAATAGGGTACAGCTCCCTCAGCCTCGTTGCGGCTTTGAGTCGGGTCTCCTCAATGTGACGCTTCCATGTGAGCCTGGAGTCAAGCGTCACACCCAGGTATTTTACAGTGGTTGACCACTCGATGTCCTCTCCGTGGAGTCGTAGTTTTGGTGTCTGGTTGCGCTGGCGATCACGTTTCCCCAGACGTCTCGTCAGCATTATTGCTTGGGTCTTGGTCGAGTTTATGGTAATCCTCCACCGCCTGGCCCAGGCTTCAGTTTGTTGAAGTACTTGTTGTAGACGCCGAATGGCAGCAGCTTTACATCTATGCGCGGTGAAGAAGGCCGTGTCGTCCGCGTATAGGGCTGTGCGAACCGTTGCTGGAGCAGGGATGTCGGCAGTATACAGGTTGTACAGTACCGGCCCTAGTACTGACCCTTGTGGCACACCTGCATTGATTGGGCGGCGAGAAGATAGTTCATTCCCAACTCTCACTCTGAAGGATCTTCCAGTGATGTAACTCTTAATTAGCTTCACAAGCGGGCCGGGGAGTCCCTGATTGTAAAGCTTATAAAGTAGTCCGCTGTGCCAAACGGAGTCAAATGCTCGTGCCACATCTAGCAGGACTATCGGACAGTAGCTCCGATGGTTGAATGCGGTCGTGGCGCGCTCAACTATGCGCATGATCTGCTGGGTGGCGGAGTGACCCCTCTGGAAGCCGAACTGGAACTCCGGGATGATGTTCTCTCTGCGAATGTGTTCTTCCATCCTCTTGAGAAGGAGCCTCTCAAAAACCTTGCTTAGGGACGGGAGGAGGCTTATGGGCCTGTAGTTTTGGGGGAAAGTTCCGTTCTTCCCTGGCTTATGGACTCCGATCACCGTTGCCTGCTTCCAGCACCGGGGGTAGTGCTGAGTGCGTAATATACAGTTGAACAGCTCGGTTATGCGTTCTACTGCTGGAGCTGGAAGGTTTTTCAGCAGCCTATTTCCCAAGTTATCATTTCCAGGTGCCTTTTTGATGTTTAATCTGGAGATGATTCGGCGAATTTCTTCTGCAGAGATCTCGTCGATCTGGTAGCCGTCGTCATCAGCGGCAAGGAAGCGCCGCAGTCTTCTGCGGATATCCGCAGATTCTTCCTCGTCATCGTCCTGCGCAGGCCGAAACTGCTTCTCAAAGTGATCGGCGAGGGCATTGGCCTTGTCTTTATCGCTGAACACTAGTCCCCTCTCACCATGTAGCGGGGGCAATCTTGTTCGCTTCTTGGTGAACCGCCGGGTCTCGACCCACAGGTTACCGTCGGTGACGTTCAGCGACGCCAGGCGAGCGGCCCACTCTCTGTTGCGGTGTTCCTGGAGACTGACCTTCAGCTCACGCTGCAGGTGATTTAGGAGGCGCCTGGTGTTGGGCTGTCTTGTAAGCCTCCACTCCTTAGCCACTCTGTTCTTGTGTCTAATCTGAGCCAGCAGATGTGGCGGTAATTGACGTGACTGTTGTCTTGTCACCGGAGGGGGCGTTGCAGAATTCGCTGCGTCAAGGATGACAGATGAGACTTGTTTTATCGCCGCCTCAATTTGTCTCTCGTCCAGTGGGCGCAGGCGCTGGAGGGATTCTGAGACTTCTTCACGGAACCGTTCCCAGTTTGTCCGGTTATAATTAATTTCATTTGGAACAATTCGTCTCCATGATCCAACGTCAATATTCATCATGACCGGAGAGTGGTCTGATGAGAGCCTGTTCATGGTGGTGGCGGAGACGAAGCCAACGATGCCTCTGGTGATTACTATGTCAAGGACATCAGGGCGGTTGCCGCTCCAGGGATGGTGGTTCGGCTCGTCCGGGCCCCAGACCTGGAGATTGTTTCTGGCACTCATTCTGTATAGCTGGTTTCCCGCTGGATTGCTGACTCTTGACTTCCATGCTGGATGTTTTGCGTTGAAGTCTCCTCCAATGATGAGCTTACCCCTAAGGGTGAGCAGCTGGCGGATGTCATCTTCAATCGGTACTCTCCGTGGAGGTCTATATGCTGAGACGACGGTGACCGGTCCCGATGTGGTTGCCATTTCGATTGCTGTTGCTTCGATTATTTGCAGTGGTGGAGTGTGTACCGTGTGGTGAGGGATGCCTCTTTTAATGTATATGGCCACTCCTCCTCCCGCAGTGGGTCTGTCGTGACGGTAGCACAGGTAGTTGGCTACCGTTGCTCTGAGACCAGGTTTTAAGTGAGTTTCGGCTACTAGACATATGTCTACGTTCTCTTCCCGTAGGAATTGCCGAAACTCGCCGAGTTGTTGGAAAATGCCGTCGGCATTCCATATGCATATTGATATGCCGTCTATGTTAACTCTGTCCATGACTGGTGTGGGAGTTCTGTGGAAGGTCGGCTCGGTGAGCTGTCGTTATTGCGGATTTAATATCCGCGGCCAGTTGATCGAACTTTGTCAGTGGTGTCGTTAACATTGTCAGAAGCGACCCAACAATGTCGAACAGACGATCTATAGCTGCTCCTCCCTCATTGATTTGTGTGGGGAGTGGGTGGTGCTGTTGGTGGTTTTGCCTTGCTTGAGTAGGCAGGTCTTGAGTTTCTGCCACTGGTGGCAGTGCTTCTTTAGGGTCTCGCGACTGGCTAGTAGTTGCCTCCGCATATGAGGTCGTTGGAGATGTTTTCTTTGACGGTTTGGTGTTGTTCTTCTTCTTATTGGGTCCTTGTGCCTTTTCCTGCAGGATTTGGCGCTTTGGTGGCTTCTGAGATGTCTTGGATGACTTCTTAGATGTCGTGGAGGTTGCGTTATTGTCGCCCCGTCGTGGCATCGTCGAGTTGCCACTGTCTCAGTGTTGGCGAGGGGGCTGAATTTCGCTGTGGCGCCGAGAGCTGTGCCGACGAAGGACATTGTATGTGCAGTAGAAAAAGCTGTTCGGACACTACCAGCAGATGCAGCGGAAGAGATTCGTCATGAAACTTGCCGCGTTCTGAAGAAGGCCAGACCACCTAAGGCCAACATCACGAGGATAGAACGGGAAGCTTTACGTGAACTACGCAGTAATAAAGATATTGTCGTCATCCCTGCAGACAAGGGAAACGCAACAGTGCTAATGTCAACTAAAGAGTACGACACGAAGATCAGGAGCTTATTGGACGACGCTTCTTACAGGTCGTTGGAAGCTGATCCTACTGCCAAAGTAGTCACCAAAACGAAAGCACTGCTGAAGAAATCCGGTTTACCAGAAGAGACCATCAAAAACTTACGTCCTCGGGCAGCCAGGCCGCCAAGGTTATACGGCCTACCGAAAATCCACAAGGATAATGTGCCCCTACGACCTATTGTGAGTGCAATCGGTGCCCCCACGTATCAACTGGCAAAGTACCTCACACGCCAACTCAGACCACTGGTGGGCCACTGCATACACCACGTAAGGAACTCTGCCGAATTTGTACAGACGATCCAGGGTCTCACTATGTCAGATTCCGACATCTTGGTGAGCTTCGATGTCGTCTCTCTGTTCACACGAGTGCCTATCAAGGAGACTCTAGAGCTAATACAACGACATTTCGACCAGGGGATGGCAGACCTGTTCCGGCATGTGCT
Organism: Vandiemenella viatica; assembly: GCA_031002005.1. Classification (NCBI taxonomy): domain Eukaryota; kingdom Metazoa; phylum Arthropoda; class Insecta; order Orthoptera; family Morabidae; genus Vandiemenella; species Vandiemenella viatica. The sequence continues at coordinate 38,223,498 of CM061920.1, read as the reverse complement.
GACATCTACATACTTCATGTATGGTGGGCAGTTCTACGAACAAACTGACGGCGTAGCCATGGGGTCGCCACTTTCTCCAGTGGTAGCGGACTTATACATGGAGGACTTCGAGGAAAGGGCTCTGGAAACGGCTCCACTTAAGCCTAAATGTTTCTTCCGGTACGTGGACGACACGTTTGTGGTCTGGCCACATGGTTCCACGGCACTTGAAGAATTCCTTGAACATCTGAATTCAGTCCATCCAAACATACAATTCACCATGGAGGTAGAGAAAGAAGGCATGCTACCGTTCCTGGATATAATGATTAAACGCAAACCAGATGGCACTCTGGCGCACAGTGTTTACAGGAAACCAACGCACACGGACCGCTATCTGGGGGCTACCAGCTACCATCACCCAGCCCAGCGAAAAACCGTTTTGACTACACTGGTCCATCGGGCCCGAGCCATCTCGGACAGTGATAGCCTTCAAGAGGAACTAAGACACCTACGGCAGGTCTTCAGAGAAAATGGATACTCAAGGGAGCAAATTGAACAAGCATTTCGCCCCCGAAAACCGAGATTAACATCTGAACAAGAAGATGCTCCAAAATCCGTCGCAGTGTTACCTTACGCTGGAAATACCTCTGGAAAGATCGGAAGGATTCTAGCTCGATTTGGCATAAGGAGCATCTTCCGTCCACCTGCGAAGATACGAGACATGTTGCCCTCGGTGAAGGACGATCTCGGACTGCGAGTTCCGGGCGTTTACTCGATCCCATGCGAATGTGGCAAAATATACATTGGCCAGACCATTAGAACGATCGAGGAACGCCGCAACGAACACCAGCGACATCTGCGGTTGCTGCAGTTAGACAAATCCGCAATAGCTGAACACGCTGTGGAAAATTTCCACAGCATAAACTTCAGTAAGACTGAAGTATTGGCTCAGACGCAGTTTTTCTGGGATTCCGTAATTAGAGAATCGCTGGAAATTCGCCTCAGCACCAACAACATCAACAGAGATGGCGGTCTCTTCTTAAGTGAAGCTTGGAAGCCTATCCTCCATGACCTGAAGCAGCAGCAGAATAACATTCGTCCCAGAGAGAGGGCAAGGGACACAGCAGTCCAGGGCGGAGCCCGGTTGACGCGCCGACCAATGGGAGCGCGGCAGGCAGCCGCTCCCGCCAGCGGGCCACCGGCCGCAGGGTATATAAGGAGCCAGTACCACGAAGCGCACACATTCGGTGCCGAACCGTCGCGGCAGCTACTTCGCGATGACAGCTCACCAGATGAAGGCAGCGGAGGTGACTGCCGAAACGTCGTGTCTAGAAGATCTTATCCGGCAGAAGACCCGTGAAGAATTCCTGTCTACCATACGCCGGGAAAAACTTAATTGTCACAAATCTTATTTAGGAATATAGGGTTATCCGTTCTGTTGACATGATCGTTTAAAATCATATAATTACGCATATTAATGCTAATGACTTCAAGGCCATATTTCATTGCCAGTTTCCCACGTGTCATTTATGTAATTAGTACCGAACATGAGACAAAATTGTCCGCGACGTGTTCTTGTTTTGCTAAATAACTTGCGACAGCCCAAGTGAGTAAAAGATTTTGATGGTATTTCTCCTGATGTCTTGACGGGGTATTTTCAATATAAATGCCGCAACATGAAGTTAAAATAACAGAAAAAAATAGTTTCTTTGACATTACAAGTGAGAAACTCTACAGCAACAACTCCAATCACACTCTCTGCCTTTACGGAACTAAAGTCAACTAAACTCGTCACATTATATTGGATGAACAATATTTTAAATTCCACAAACACACCTTTAACCGCCAATGTGGCCTATGAACTAATAAAAAATGTTTTCATAGGAGTTTGTTTTTAAACAATTTGATGTAAAATATAATAATGTTCACTTTTACATATATGATATGAATTTTACAACAAGTGAGAAGGGGATAGTCAATGTAAAAATACCCAACTTGAGGTGGGATCGAACCCAGTACCCTCACCTCCGCAGGCCAATGCTCAACCGTTCAGCCACTTTGCCTTACGCTGAAACCTACCTCGTCCATTATATAACAAAAGTAAACATATATATATATATAAAGATACAACATTTCAAGTTGAATAGTTAATGATGATCTATATAAAGAATCAAACTGTTATAACAGAAATAATCAGTCAAATAAAAATATGATAGATAGACGGGGAAGGAAAATAAATTTCTATTTCGGCAATGTGTCTGTTCTCTTGATACCGCCTAGCTGTAAGATACGTTTCCTTGAATAGGAAATTACCACAGCACTGCCAGAAGTCAGAAATCGTGGCAACACTGGAAGAAGTAGTTGTGGCAACCTCTAACAGGAAGTAAGTGCCAACTTTCCTGTTTCCTTCGGCCAAGAAGAATACCTTTATAACACTAAATAACACGTAATAATTTATCACGATCGGCTCTTTTGGAAAGATTGAGCAATCGTCTATTTTTCTGCATCTTCACAATTCGGCACACGCATTTTTGTAGACGCACTGACAGTTTATAAAAATAGTGGAGCGTGGTGGAATAAGCGCTGACGCGCTGGCCTCTCATTCGGGAGGTTGCGGGTTCGAATCCTCGTCCGGCCATCCAGATTTGGGTTTCAATGATTTCCCCAAATCACTCTATGTGAATACTGGAAAGGTTCCTTTAAAAGGCCATTGGAGAAATCCTTGCTACAACTCCTTTCACGCCTCTAATGACCTTAATGTCGACAACGCGTAAAACCATAAGCAAAAAAGGAAAAAGAATGTATGCTCGCCTCATGTCTTTGAGCAAGCATTGAACTTCATCTTTAATGTCTAAGTCGGTCAAATATTTTCGCAGCTTAGGAAAAGGTGGTAGTCACTGTGGGCCAAGTCTGCAATTGTATGGTGGGTGGGTGATTATTTTCCAACCAAAGTTTTGCAGAAGAGCGACGGTGTGATGAGCAACGTGTGGACCAGCTATGTCGTGAATAATGCTTGCTTCCTTGCTTACATTTCGTCTTCTTCGGTTCTGAATTGAACTTCTGAGTTTTTTCAGTGTTTTACAGTAGCTGTAGTAGTAGTAGTTGTTGTGGTCGCAGCTTGCATTAACCCGACTAACAATGACTCCTTCCCATTCAATTTTTTTCCTTCTTATGGCATTACGTTTCGTCAACGTCGAGGTCGTTAGAGGCGGGGAAGGACTGCGGAAAAGGAACTGGAAGAAATTCGGCCTTGGCTTTTTAAAGGAACTATACCACCATTTGCCTGGAGTGATTTGGGGAAACCAAAGAAAACCCAAATCTCGATAGATGGAGGTATTCGAAGCCGTCTCCTCCCGAATGCGACACCATTAGCTTCACTTTTTCATTACTAGTCGTATTTGGTCTACGATTACATCCATAAAATTATTTAAAAATCTACTTAAAGCAAAGTTAATAATCGTAAATGATAAAATGTCGGTAGAAGTGAGATAATTTGATGAGAGGGTGAGTTTCCAAAACAATCTCTGAAATCAGAAACGCAATTCAAATTTATTTTTTTCTGTCTCTCTTTCTCATTTTCAACCCCTCTCCCTTTTTTTCTATTTTTAGCAGCTATAAATTAAAGGAATTAAAGATGCCGGATGCTTTATATTCTGTTCCGCTCATAAAATTCATATATTACTAAGGTGATAGATATATAGAAGATTGTCTTGCACCGCAGTGGTATGAGATTGAGTCAGCTACCTCAATTGGAATTTACGCGTCTGCACCAAACAGCATGTGACGGAGGTGAAAGGTTGATTTTTAAATGCTACACTTCTATAGCCAACTTCCTCGTTTCGGGTCATTATAGCTCCGTGATGATGCGCGGCGTCAGATACGGCGTCAACCGATTTGAGCTCCGGTGGTTGAAGAACTTTTTAGAACTAGGACATGTTTCGGTGGCGGTGAATTATTACTAATTATCAGATGGTGCACGAAAGTCCTGGTTTAAATCCCAAACCTCTCTGTAGCGCGTATGGAACTTCTGACAGTGACTCGTCCGCCGGATTTGGACGTTAAGCTGTCGGCCCCATCGATGTGTTTCGGGGGAGTAGGTCTCAATCGGCCGGCACCTTCTGTCTTATTTCATCTCTTATCTCTTATTTTACTGTCGTCAGTCTCTCGATTGGTTTGATATAAACCACCATCCCTTCTTATTTTGCACTATCCCCTTCATCTCAAAACACCTCTCTTAAAACACGTCCACCGTTATCTGCTTCATACATAACCAATCCCAAATGTATTAAAAAACCACCCACGAATCTGTTTTTTCTTTGTGTACGATTTTTCCACAAACTTCTTTCGTCAGCCATCATTTCCAAAACATATTAATTTCGTGGTTTAACTGTCCACTTAATTTTCAGCATCCTCCTATAGCACCACATTTCGAATTCTTCAATTTTCCTTCTTTCAGGCATTCCTGAAGTCCATGCTTCGTTACCATAAGGTGCTATGCTCCATACATACAGTTTTAAAAAGTTCTCTCTGGTTCCTGGGTCAATATTTGAAACTACTTTTTCATGAAGCCACATTCAAATTCCTCTTTTACTTCTTTTATAGCTTCCTCCACATATAAGCTGAATATTAGTAAGGATGAACTGCAACCATATCTGATACACTTTTCAACTGATTGGTGACTCTCATGATTCTCTACTTTTATTATAGCCACTTGATTCTTATATCAATTCTAAAATATTTTTCTATCTCGATACGTAAGACCTGACTTTTTTTAAATTTTGAACATTTTGTCCCGCCTTACATTACCAAAAGCTTTTTTTCTAAATCAACAAACGCTATGAAAGTAACTTTGTTTTTCTTGATCGGTGATAAGAATTGATTCTCTTGCGGCACGGTTTTTCCAAAATTCAAACTGTAGCTACTGTATATTTTATTCCAACCCAAAGAATTTACATTATAATGTCTGTCTCAGAATGACAAGCAACAATTTCTTTTGAAAGTTTAAATATTGCAAAGTCTTATAGGCATTCAATCAGAACATTGTAGGAGGAAAACTGAGGCATAAAATTGAAATTCAGTGCGGGAATGTCAGTGTGGCAAGAAACAAGGAAACCAGTATTATACGCTTTGTAAACACTACGTTTCCGTCTACTACGATATTTTAGAATTACACTCTAGCTGCGGAGAGTAGTACCGCCGATTTATAAAATTTTGTAACAATTAGCTATGTTATTGCTCACCGTGATAATTTCATTCCAACTACCTCTTAATCTTTACTGAAAGACATACTGAAAAAAAAAAAAAAAAAAAAAAAAAAAAAAAAAAAAAAAAAAAAAAAAAAAAAAAAAAGAGAAAATATTATATAGAATTACATCATAACTACATTGAAATTTATTATTTTACCATATTTTATTGAGACTGCAAATTTCTGTAGTTTTAGCATCCGGTTTGAGGTATTTCCTAAAGTAGAATTTGAATTGGATTCTTTTTTTTTTAAACATTTCTACGAAAAGACTGAAATGTTACCTATTTGGTTACTAGCAAACCGATCAATTTTGCTCGTCATTTTTGGTTAATACTACTACATTAAACAACGGGATTAATATGACAATATCTTCCATATAAGAGGGAGCTTATATTCACTTTGAATTTGATAGCTGCTAAAAATTAAAAATAAAAGTACCGGGTGTGGTGCGTGAACGGTTAACGTTCTGGCCTCGTATTCGGGAGGACGCGGGTTTGAATCCCCGTCCGGGCATCCAGATCTGGGTTTTCCATGGTTTCCCCAAGTCACTCCAGGCGAACGACCGGATGCTTCCTTGAAAAGGCCATAGCCGAGTTCCTGCCCGTTTCTTGCCCCAATCCAATCCCGCCTCTAATTACCTTGCTGTCGACGAGCCGTAAAGCCCTAGCAAAAAAATTAAAAAAGAGATAGATTGGCGAAAAGATTAAGAGAGAAAATGAAATTTTAATTGCGTTTCTGATTTTAGAGATTTTTTTGATATCCCCGCTCTCATCAGATGAACTCACTTCTGCACATATATTTTAATTTACGATTTTTAACTTTTCAATAGATTTTTTTAAAATAATTTTATGGACGGCATCATAGACCAAATACGAAAGATATTGAAAAACTGAACCTAATGGCTGAGCGTTAACGCAATGGCCCCGCATTCGAGAGGAAGCGGGTTTGAATTCCTATCCGGCTATCCAGATTTGGATTTTCCTTCGTTTCTCCAAGTCACTTCGTGTGAATGGCGGGATTATTTCTTCGAAAACCCATGGTCCGAATTCCTTCCTATTCCTTGTCTCCATTCCCTTCCCACCTTTAACGACTTAGAACGCGGCGAATCGTAAATCCAGACGCATAATAAGAAATTGGTATAGTAATATTATTTAGTTTTTCGTCTCCTTGACGATGGTGCGAACTCGTTATAGTCCACCTAACGTAACCACACGACACTATTTCGACGATGTTGAAGCCCGAGAAGATTTCTTTCAGTCTTATCTCTGTGAAAGATTTCATAGTTACTTGTGCAGTTTATTAAGAAGCACTCAGTTATGAGTCTTTCCTTGAGTATGTTATGTCCTGACGCAGGCAGGTCAGAGTCGATGTTATATTTTACGCATAACGCAGTTGTAGGTTCGACTTGTTTAAAATAAACGCAAAAAAATAATTGGAAAACCTAGACTCGAACCGAGGACCACGCGTTTACAAGACTAGATGGTTAGCTACAAGCAAACGGAGCTCATGTTCACAGACGGCTCGTGCAGTGGGTGAACAACCTTATCCTGCCTCGGAAGTCAGTTACATTCAACTGGCATTAGACAATTATCCGAAATAATCTCTTTATAATCGTTTCAATAGTTTTGTAGAACTTAAAAATCTGGATCTTTGAACATTTACACCCACTTCTCGGACCACACACCCCATTATGTGTTGCATTATTGCAACTGATTAGCCACATCAATATATAAATAAATATGGTTATAGTTTTACGCTAATCATTTGGAATAAGATGTATAACTGAACCTCATTTTTACTGCGCTTTATTGCAATCTTGTTAATTACAACTTTAACGATATGTTTCACGATCTGAATTTAAGAAAAGTGTAGCTGGAACCGAATTTCGTCCGATTGAGGTATGGTCGGCGATATCTTGCCTAATATTACAGTCAATCCAGGGACAGGAAAATGCGTTACTTGTTTCGATATCGGTCAATAGCTTGTTACTGAAATGTGGGGAATGATAGATGAACTACCAAGAAGAATCGTCAATGGGCGGGCGGAGTCTTCCTGCTTTGTTCGAGGCTTGACTTAAGGAAATGAATAACAGATGGCGCTGAGTTGAATACGGGCAATGATGCCACATTGTGCGAAATAAGGGACTTAGACTCAGGCGCCGACAGTCAATTTTTTTGCCATAGAGTGTACTTTTTTACGGTGCCGGAAGTCAATGTGCCTAGTTGAATGCAAGGCTAGGCGCGTTGCAATCAAGGATTCAGTGCCCTGTCCTGCCAGCATGTACTCAGTGCCAACGCCCTTGGCCGATGGAGTGGAGAAGTGGGATTTTTCCCCTCTTCTGCTGCTCTAGGCAACAAGAAGTTGGGATAACGCGACTCTGCTGGGGGAAGACGCACGGCGCCGATAAGCTAAGGAGCACCGTTGAAGGTGGCAGCCATGTCGTGGTTGTCCGAAAGTCTCCAGTGTGACGGTGTGTCTGCTGATGCGGCGTATGATTAGGTGATCATGTGATTTGGCGCCCTCTGAAGCTGCCATTAAACACCCTCTACATAAGTGGGGACTGGTAATAAATGGGTCCAAACATTTGATCCAGGCGCTGTAACTACATTGTGAGCGCTGCTGTGGCCATCGGATTACTGTGGCGCGACCATGGTGCACTGTGATGTTTGGACGAGTGTGCGGTACACTCTGCTCATATAGTTACGCCCGGTGTGTCAGTTGGGTGTGGAGGAACGTGCATTAAGAGCATGTGTCATGGTGCCGAAACCTGTGCGCTGTAGTGACGTTTTCGTTCTCGGTTGGGCGACGTGCACCAAAGGCAGGCTTGCGTGGTGCTCGGACACTATGGCTTCCACCTTCTCCTTGTGTGGGAGTGGATAGGACCGGGAGCGTGGCGGACTGAAAGAGTGACTTTAGCTATACGACCAGGTTTTGGAGAGTCTTCGGCCTGGTTCATTGCGGATACCCTTAAAAGATGGCGAAACGCGCCTCCCTCATCATTCTTGATGTAGTGGCAGGAAATTCTTCACATAGCCTAATTCCGCGGCGGTGGTGTTTGCTGCGTGGTCGGTACAGAGCTCTGTAACTTATTAGTTTATTTTTTCGTGACCTACAGCGCCACCACTCAAAGTTTGGTATTGTTAACTTCCGGTTGACCACCTTAAGTTTGTTTTCGATTTTGATGCAGTCTTTGTACAAAAATTTAAATGTTAATAAGCTAAGGTAACTACTTTTTAAAGTCAGAACACATATTCTGCCGATGTACACTAAGCAAGAATTGATTAACAGGTAAGAATTCAAACCTTCAAAGCCAACTAAGACTTGAATTTACCGTTTAACTGGGGCCTCTTGCTGGCGTTCCACTCCTCATTTTGAACTTTTTGAAATCATTTTAAAATTATAAATGTCTGATTTTAAGCCAAAGTGTTTTTATATCTGTTTTTAGAATAGTTTTAGCATTGTATTTACTGGTAATATAGGGAAAAAAAGAACTCCTGAACATAAGTCAAACATTGTTTGAAGTTGAACTTCTTCTTCTGTATGCTAATTTCAGAAATATATTTAACGAGTTTTGTGCTGACCCCGAAAATAAATTTTTGATCTTACCCGAAGATATGTAATATTAGCCGTTAGTTTTTTTATTCCTTTTGTTGAGTATAAAGGATCGGTCCATGTTGCTGGTCATCCGCAAAATGTGTGTCTATTTACGGCAAAGTTAGTTGACTACTGTTTTTTTTCAGTCGATCTAAAATATTTTTAAAGCTATTTTTTTCATAGAATGTAGCAGGAAAAGGTAAACAATCCACAACAAATCAATGTTATGTTGCCATAATCTAAACAGAACTGCAACATAAATAATTGATTAACAGAAGAGGTTTATAGAATCATTTCATACTCTTAATTCAAAGCGTGAAAAGCATGCAAGCTATTATCACAGCTGTCGAGTGAAATTAAAATTCGATTTAGAAAAATGACAACTACGCAGTCAGGCACACTTTGATGGATTTATTCCATGAATGGAGGAAAGAAATACAGGAGACGACGCAAAGGATCTTCACCGCACATTGAAGTGACTCCGGGCGGAGAGGATTGGGGAGGCGTGGCCGCCATATTACCTATCCTTACGGACACGGGGAATATGTACAAAAACCTCTAGGATAAACGTGACGCAGCAATCTGATCATGGATTATAATGTAACTCGATGATACAAATATAAAATGAAGAATAAAATTTTTTGATATCCTGCTTAGTTTTCGAGATATTCTGTCTCAAATGTGAGATGTTTTTGGTTGAAATTCAGAAGAAAAAATTGGTCAAATTTGATGATGGATTCGTATTTTAAAAGACAAGAAAAATAAAAAATAAAGATTAAAAATTTTCGATATCTCGCCTAGTTCTCGAGATCTACTGTCTCAAAAGTGAGGTGGTTATGTCGAAATACGCCTGGACCATAAGAAAAATTACGCGAAAGACAAGTTCGATTATACATTCTTTTGTAACTTGACAAGGCAAATCGAAAGTAACGAATAAAATGTTTTGATATCTCGCTTAGTTTTCGAGATATACTGTCTCAAAAGACTGCATTTGGGATAACATCGTTTGCTTCATTAAGATTCCTAGATTGCATAGCATAATTTAACACATTTAATCTCATCATACACTGTCAGCATAAACTGCAACGTGACGAAAGAAAGCGCAATACTAAATTCACTGAATCGCGATGTAAAAATCACCCCTTTAAATCTCATTTTCAACACTCGTTAAAAAGTAATGCTAGTCAATTATGTGCAAAATAGCAAGGTATGCTGATTTTCTACTCTACACCAAACAAAATTTGAGAACAAAGTTATCCTATTGAGAACTATGACTAAATATTTATAGACCGGCACCAAACTTGCCAACACCTACTACACACTTCAAGAACAATATTTACAATGCTGCTTACTTATGAAATGATATTCTAGGTTCTTTCCTATCTGGCCTATTTGTGCAACCGTATGCAGCACAAGATGGCATTATAAAAAATTTAGGTACATTAGAAAATGAAATAATCGCAGAATCAAATACAATTTGAACATAGCAATTGTACGGATACGTAACATGGCCGCCGCCGCCGCAGCGCATGCACAATATCAACCGAGAGATTAGAGGTGGCTTCGCAGAATAGGGGGTATTTCGTGTCCATATATTTATTTCCTTCATGATTCCATGCCGCTCTCGCCGGTCTTTATCTTTGGAAGAAACATGATAACTGAGACCCTTATTTTTTACCGAAATCGCCGAAAATTCGTAGATGCAACGATTAAGGCCACTACATCACTGGGATGCCATGGAAATGTGGCTAGCAGTTTAGTTTCGGCTACCTCTGGCAAGAGAATGTCGGCAAACAGAATGACCACAGAGTAGCCAAGCCACGAATGTTGAGTGCCTAATCAGTCAGCGCCAACTTCCCCCATAACATTTCTGTCTTTGAAGGCAGACAAATGAGAGTTATTAAATCTATGTATACCGGATCATTACTTTAATTACAAACATTATTTTTCAATTTTTTACTGGCTCTGTGTGTTGCTAATTACTATTTCAATTTAATAGATTTGTAGCGTATTGGAAAAGCAGTGATTCAGCAATTTTTAAAGAAAGTGCATTTTACACTAATCTCAATAACAAATCTCTACATTATCCTGAACAAATCACTGATAGAAAATAGGGACAATTTTCCATACATGATAGTGGGGGATGAAGGTTTTGCGCTTACATGAAAACCTCATGAGACCGTATGGAAGAGATAATCTCAGTTACGAGAAACAAATATTAAATTTCCGATTATCAAGAGCACGCCGTTACATCGAATGCGTAGTTGGTATATTATCCAACAAGTGGAGGATAATTCACAGGCCAATGAATGTACATATATTTTGCAAAAAATATTGTGGAGACATTTTGCATTTTGCACAATTTCGTACATTCCAGAAATGGAATTTCTTACGAAGAGACTGTGACGGTAACAGACTTTGAACCAAATACAGATCAGGATCGTGATAGAGGAAGAACGGCACTCACAGTTCGAGACAAACTAGCAGAATATTTTGTGACTGAAAACCCATTACCATAGCAAGAAAAGTGTGTTTAAACAAATAAAAGTTAATAGATTTACACTTGCCAATTTGTTTTTCTTCGTTCGTCATTCGTCTTTTCTTTGAATAAATTCATCTCAACATTTAAATCATTTAATTTTTAAATTGCGCTCTGAATAATCTTTTGAGACACTATTCCATGAACACAGACGGTTTTGAATTTCCACAGTAAATCTTTCTGTATGAAAACTCATTTTTTATAACATAAATCACACTTTTTACAAATAATATTGTGTTAAAATTGAGGGAGCGTCAAAGTTGGCAGCTGGTTGGCCACTGAGTAAGTGAGGTGATGCTTACACGTGTATATTTTATTGGCGAAATTAGCAGAGTACACAAAATAATGTCATTTGTGGTTAACAATTATACTCTACTTGAAAGAAATAGTAAATAAACATTAATGAAATTAATGGTTACCAGATCATTTAATAATGGCCTAAATGTGATATTTTTTTCCGAAAAGGGACTCGGTAGTCAGGGATACATTACTTCGATGGCTCCCAACAAATCTTAAATGTCTGGCAAGAGATAAAATTCTCCATCGAAGAAATTATTTGCAAGTTATCTACAAAATAATTATCAGTATTTTGTGTTATTTTGGATGATATAATTAATGTACACATTATTTAGTGAGAATGCAATTCTGGCATTTATATCTATTTTATTATGTAATTAATTGTCTGCAAATTAACCACTTTCAACTCTTTTATTGAGATCTATGGAAAATGAAGGTATTGGAATGAATTCGAACCCATCTCATTTATCATATGACACATTGGTTGCGTTCTGCAGTAATTTCCACAAACAAATCTAGCTGCCCACCTAGGTTCTCCGTCTATTTCCTACACTTACTGTTATTATTGTTGTTGTTCCCTACAACCGTTCGTTGTTAGTAGGCCTATGTGTAGAACCGTTTGGTCACTTATTTACAGAAATATCGGGTTTTTATGAAAGATATTTTGTCAAATGACTAACATTTGTATAACTACCCGAAAATAGAGGTCAATACATTTAATTTTTCCTCCTAGATGTTGATGGCGTGTATTTTTTTTCCCCAAGAATTAAATTTATCTTCATGTTTTATATTTAATTTAACCTTGCATTCTTCTGTGTGTTACTTTGTTCGCTAATTTTAAGTTACTCAAACAACTGCTACTACATTATTATTCTTGAGTGACATTACGCCTTAAGGACTGGGAAAATTTCACTTTTGTAGGTAATGGAAATAGAGGGAAATTAATTACTATGGAAACGCTGAACGATTTTGCAGAAACACAGGTTTTAAATTTAAAATTCGCAAATATCGAAGTACGTTGGGTAGAGAAATTGTAGGCCTACTAAAAGAATTTGAGATAAATATTCCTGAGATGGAAAGCAGACGAGTACAGAAATCGCCACGGCTGTAAATGCTGCAACGAAATTAAATTTATCGCTAAAAATCAACGAAATCATTCCTCAATGTTTCATGTGATTATGCTAAAGAAATTTCACTTACAAATATAATATTATTATATAGACTACCCCTCTAAACACGTGAGTTCCTTTAAAAATCGGATAGGTACCTTTAATTTAACAATATCTCAAAAACAGCGAAAGTTTTTCTTGAACGCATACAGAAATCTTTGCTGTTAACGATGTTATTTGTTAAAAAATATTTATTTCAAAGATAGTTCTAACCAAGACTTTTTTTTTTCTTTAAAAAAAAAAACATCTTCGTTTCCGCAATAGTTTTTACGTCTGTGGTGGCAAGTTTAAATTTGGCGCTTGGTTTGAATAAAGTTAATTTATTATTACTCTTAAATTTCACATGCAAATTGGCATTACTAGTTAAAATTTATATAAAATCATTCCTAACGTCAGAAGTAATATCAATTAAAATTGATTTCACAATGGCAATTCATTGTATATTCAGTGTTTTATAAACATTTATATTCAGTCTTGTGGTAAGTTAAATATGACTATAGCAAAAATAATTTTTTGACCAGGCTACATGCAAACAGTTGCCTTCATAATTATTTTTTTTATTTATTAATTGTGATGGAGCTCATGCACCAGTAACAATTTTACAATGTACCAACTTACAATTCACATATATTTTTATCTTAAAATGATTAGCAGTCTGAGTTATGTTGTTCATCATTTGAAAATTCATTTGTTCTTGTCCCTCACTGCCCTATCTACAAATGAAAACTTTCCCACTCCCTTATGCCCAGAAAAGTTATTGTCATGGTCCTATCTTCTCTTCCATATCTGTTTCTTGACTCAGTATTTATCCCCAAGAATTTGCCAAAATGCTTGTCATCCGCTTTCTATCCTGCAATGACAACCTAATTATTTTATTGTTTCATAGCTTCAGTGATAGTAATTTCATAACTGAACAATTTCTTGACTAGTTATTTTTATGTTTTTATATTACCCAATGATATATAAACTAGCTGTGCATAAGCTTGGTGTTTGTATGTGAGAAAATAGTTTTAAAAACAGATTGGCTGTGATCTCCTGTTTTTATTGAGACTATGAAAACAGAATTGATGTTAATTCCATAACAGCTTATGAGTTGAATGTGACATATAATGAAAAAAAAAATTAATATATGAAATTCAGCTCAAGCTTGGCTTCCGAATCCATAGATTTCTAAGTTAATTAAAATCCAATCTACAGGAACTGTTACAGATAAACTTAAAATTACTTTAATTGGCTGCAATTTGATGATGAATTCTTATGTAACTGGATGAGACAAATTGAAAGTAAACAATACATTTTTTAATGTCTCACTTAGTTTTCGAGATATTGTATCTTTAATTTCAAGAACTTGGTCCACGTAAATTTTTTGTTGATATACCATAACCATGTTTGAAGTTTTATATTTATCACTGTGAGTGATGCTCCTTGTTAATTAATTAGTATATATAACCTAATCTGCATAAGAAGCTGCATTTATTTTTCTACTCCCATAGACAGAAGCAGTGATTAATAAGATAAATATGTTTGATCAAGTATTATGTTTTTACTGTACTATAGTGTATATTTCGCCATGCTGAGTGCTAAATGGATCAAAAGAGTATAACAGTTACAATTAAGTAGTCACAAACGATGGCACAAGCTGATTGGTGGAAAAAACTCTTAAGTCATCTTTTGATAATTGTGGTTCAAGATGGATTTTTACTTGAATCAAAATGGCAAGTTACATAGGTTTCGGTTAGCATGCAGAGTACTGAATGAAACATTCATTACTAGTAACTCTCTTTAAAATATGTTTGTTCCCTCGATTCACAATAATTTTCGATATTAGTATTAACTTTTATTTGTCACTTTTGTAGTCTGGTTATTAATTATTTATATTTATGTGCAGTTTACCTTCCTTTTAACCCCTTTAGATATTCTACGCCGAATTTTGGAAATACTGTAATTTAAATAAAAATGTTTCTTTTTAAGAAAAATGTTAGGTTGTATGTACACCAGTTTAAAACACACCTTCTAGAAATTTTGACAGTGCTTCATGTCACTTGTACAGGTCTTGGATTTGGTATGGGTCACTTTGTTTGGGCAGCCAGTTGTTTTGGGTACGTTTTTCTTGGAGTTAGTCACAATTTTGTGCTCATTTGACTTTTTTACTATAGCAAAATTCTGTATATCTCTTATCAATGTTTTAAAATATTGCTTGTTATTTTCTTTATTTATTTGCCTGTGTATTGGGCAAACCTAGTATTCTCTTGTGACCCTCATTTTCCCACCAGCAGCATTAGCGTTCTAGTTACTGGTCATGCTAAAACTGTTAGATTTCTGTACTGCTGGTATTATGGGGATTTGAGCCTGCATCCTTCTGAATGCGAGTTACCGCACACCTACCATGCTTGGTGCACAAGTCACTGCTGCAATGCTCTAGGGGGGCTGCTGTGATGGTGTTGCATTGGAAATTTTAGTTTGCTATTGTTACATAGCAAAATAATAATAATAAACAGATCATTTAAACCCCAGTTGTATCAAATGCACCTATAAAATTACACAAAAACATGAAATTTCATTTTAAGACTTATTTTATTGATCAAACATTGTAAAGTAATGCTTGTGCTCTCATTGTTCCTCCACTCCAATGTTCTTTATAGCTTAAATATCCTAGAACATCTTGGCATAACATTTGACAGGACACATTGTGTGGGTGCTCTCATCGTTCCTCCACTGCAATGTTCTTTATAGCTTAAATATCCTAAACATCTTGGCATAACATTTGACAGGACACATTGTGTGGGTGTTAGGAAAAGTTTACAAATTCCTTCATTTACTGGAGAGGGTGATGAGAAAATGTACAAGAGAAGTGAAGGAACTGGGTTACAAAACTTTGGTCATACCGTTACTTGAATATGGGAGTGTAGTCAGGGCCGGCGATAGGAATTTTGGGTCCGGGATAAAATGGGCGACCTTTCTTTTTTTTAGCTCTACAAAACTGGCGGGGCAACAATGGGTGGATTATTGGCTTCATGGCCTGAGGGCCCCTACAATCGGTGATCGGGGCCCCCATCAGCCGGCGGGCCCAGGTACTTTTAACCCGCTTACCCCCCCCCCCCCCTAACGCCGGCCCTGGGTGTAGTTCTGGGTATTAAATACACGAGTTGGATGGAGTGTAAAGGAGAGCAGCTGGATTTGTTTGTGGAAATTACCATAAGACTCAGTCAGTAACTGATATGATAAAGAGGCTGACTGGGAGTCATTCGAAGATAGGCGGGTGAAGACAGTGGCGGAAGTGTACAAGGCGTTTGTTGGTGATGGGGCTTGGAGAGATATTAATCGAAGAATTAAGAGTAGTGCATGGAAAGGAAAAGAATACCATGGGCATAAGCTGGAACTTGATGTCAAGCATAAGGGAATGGGAAAATTTTCTTTTCTGAATTTAGGTGTTAGGGATTGAAATAAATACCAAGGAAAGTGATTAATAATTTTCCAAAAATGCTGAATGTTGTATTTTATTAAATGAATGAAGCTTCTTTTGTAATGTTGTATGTTATATGTTCTTCTATTGGTGTTGGAGCTGGGATACAAAATTGTTTTGAACTGATGAATGAACTTTAAACTTAACATTTATTAGTTTAGTCTTTCATATTTGAATAATTATAAACTTTCTATGACTTGTTGCAATTTATTAAAACATTATCCAATACTTAAGGATCCAAAGATACAAAGCCCTTTTACTCTCTGTAAAAAATATCAACCCAAAGCGCACACTAACACTTTCTCTCGCTCGATGTTGTTACTCCCTTGTTACTCTCTTGTTACTATGGCTACCAGTTTCCCCCAGAGTAACTTTCGGTCTTTTATAACTTCTCCAAGGAACCTGTTATGCCACATGAAGTAATTTTAAATTAAAATCTATAAATGTCAAAAATAGATGGGTGGATGAATTTAGCACTCAGAGTATGGAAGATAATAATAAAAGAAATAATAAGTAAGGGGTAATTAGATGATTATCGAAATTTCCAACGGAACATGAGCTCTGGTGCAATCAAATTCAATTTAAAAATTTAATTCATGTTCTGGGGATTTTTTTCTTGTCATTAACTGCATTTGAGTTTATTCTATGATAGCAGCATCCTTACCTACCTACTTATGCATTATATATACCATATTTTTATTTTAATGTCCTCCACTTTTTGCAGTTACTAATCAATACATTTTGGGTATCAAATACAGGAATTGGTTGACGTGTAAGGGGAGCAGCTAGATTTGTTTGTGGAAATTACTGCAGGACTCAGTCAGTAACTGATATGATCACGGCTGGTATTATGGAGGGATAAGCGGGGATAACGTACCCTGAGCCCAAGCCTCCGAAGGGAGCCCTCCGTCCAAGATGACTGAGTAAATAGAAATAAACTTTAAAAACATTTCTTAAAAAAATGTGTCATTTAATTTTGTAACTTTATCAAAAAAAAAAAAAAAAAAATTAAAAAAAATTGTCAGGGGGAGGGCATAGGGAGGAGGCCCTAAGAATGCTTATCCAGGGCCCAAGAATCCTAGCGCCACACATTGATATGATAAAGAAGCTGAATTGGGAGAACTTATGTCAGAAATTGAGGTTTAATTTATGTTCGAGGTCCTCTCTTTCATCCCACACACTATTCCCAATTCTTTATCCAATATCCACCGCACTCTTCATCAAGCTCATCTCTTCAGAAGACTCCAAACCACCAACTTTTATCCTACCAGTTAGTGATGCAAACTGATTTATATAGGTAAATTAGGCTACACCCCATTACACCAACTCATATTCTTGTATCTGATACCTATAATATTAATCCCACAGTCAAACAAGAGCATATACATGGTTCTGAAGTCTAGTTCCCTTATTTCCTTGGCATAGTTTCTAATTACTTTCTCTAATAATGCTGGAATTTGAAATCTTTTGCCACCTGGACAACTGGGATTATTATCAAATGATACACTAAGATATTTACATTTTATTCCTGTAACCAGCCATTCACATTCATTTTATACATGCACAAAACCTTCAGGCATTTATCTCCATTTGATTTTAATCTCTTCATTAGGTCCTGCCTTTTTAAGTGCAATCACTTTTTTCATATCTTTGAAACTTTATGTGTCAAATTTTCAGGTTGGTTCCGTTGTTTGTTTAATTTTTAATGACTGAAATCAAGTGCCAGCTGCCTATTCTTATTTCCATGAGAAAACACCTGTTTTGATGTTTCCATTAGTATCCCAGTTGCTTTAATATTTTATTTTCTTCTTATGCTCTACATCTTCTTCCCCATTATTATCTGTAATTTTCTTAATGCTCTCCCTCAGTTTTTTAATACAGACATAGATATTTTTAGTTCCATGATTCAGTTTCCTCTGCAACCTCAAAAGTCTTCATGAATTTATTCTTAGCATTGCTTTTTTGTGTTTTAATTCATTGTTTTGTTGTTTTTATGTTCCATTTTTCCTCTTACTTCATTACACTGCAACCCCTTAAACCTCCTTAACTCTCCGTTGTAATATACGGGTTCCTTGCTTTCCTTAACTTCATTTTGTGGAATGGGAATGGAAGATAAGAAAATAAAACATAATCTTTAGGTAGAGATCCATCATGTTTTGTTCACATTTGCTCTATTCTATTTCTGCTCCATTTCTCACTAAGTTTTTGTTATATGGGCTGTTAGCAAGATGTATGAAATCTCAAATAGCACTAGAGTTTTGATTATGACAGAAAATGTCATTATGAATAAGTAGGCAAAATTCTGAATGAGAAACATCAAAGACTATTGTTATATGTGGTAAATTAGTAAAAATTTAATTTAATTTAATTTAATTACAATGGAGCACATGCTCCGATGGCAAATTCCCTACACACCCATCGACCCCCTTTCCTGTAACCACCTACATTTTCCCTCTACAAATTTTAACTATTAATTCTTTCAACATTTTTGGTAAAGTATTCATCATTTCCCTTGGTATATTATTCCAATCCCTGACACCCTTACCTAAAAAAGAGAATCTTCTCACACCCTTGTGCCTGAAACCGAGTGCCAGCTTGTGGTCATGGTCATCTTTTCCCTTCCATGCATTACTTTTCATACCTACACCAGTTTCTTTCCATGCCATCACCAGTATATGCCTTGTACACTCCCATAACCCTCTTCACCCTCATCCTGTCTTGCAATGAATCCCATTCCAGCTCTTTTATCATATTAGTTACTGATTGCATTCTGTGATAATTTCCAGAAACAAATCTAGCAGCCCTTTTTTGCACCCTCTCCAACTCCTGTATTTGATACTCAAAATGTGCATCCCATACTACACTACCATATTCAAGCAATGGTCTGACCAAAGTTTTGTTTTTGATTTGATTGAAATAACACCAGGGTCTATAACAAGTTACATAGGGAGGTGATGATCAGACTGTTTCAGAGAAAATTTAAAGTAAAAATGCACATAAATTGTATATAAAATATAAGTAAATTACCTCAAAAGTATAAGCTCATCTAAACTTAAAATTTAATAACTTATAATAGCATTTAATAGTGATAGTTTGATGTTTTTGTTACTCTGTGTATATGATTGTATCTAACATTTACTAGATATTATTAAAATCTTTGTAGGTCAGAAAGTTTATTTAAGCATATGGTTTGGTTTCCAGGTTAAGATATACAAGAAATGGGTTATACTTTCCCTGAAATGTTAAAACTAATAGATTTTGGAAACTACATAGATTTTACATCAGCAGCAGTTTTTATTGGTGTTTGTACACTATCATTGGTAGTTTTGCTCTGGAAACTTTCTAAACATGCAAAAGGGAAAGGTAATTAAAATAGTAGCTTTCCACCTTTCATTTTCATTTGTATACTATATGACCTTTTGAAATTTATGGACATTATAAAAAGAAGTCTTGTATGATAATTATTTTATCTTCATTTCTTTGTTGTTGTTTTTATTGATCTTACAAATAACAACCGTACTATGATTTATCAATTAATGGAAAACAATTGTTTTGATTAACAAATTAAATAAAGTAAATTAAACCATTACTTACCACAGGTGACAGCAGGACATAATAGAAAACAAAAAATTAAATAATATGTATTAGCATTGACTCTGCTCACAGGGTGAGAAAGAACATGTCACATTTAATTTTGTGAGGCTTGCAGTGAGGATGTAGGTTAATGTTGATTAGTTCAGTTGCTAGCTTTTGGAGCTATGTTCAGGTAGCATTACTTTCTTTTGAAGATTAAAATTTTTAAAAGTTCTCTATGAAAGAAATAGTTTCTTTTGACTCTGTCAGCACTTATCATTACAAGAATTATTTGGTTTGAAATGAAAAAGATGCCTAGTCAGTTTTCACAGTTTACATTTATACAGTTCTTGTAGTAATTTTCTGCAACAGTCACCATCTACTGTATGAACAACTTATTCACAATTTAAAATTTGTAATTCTGACACCATCACCCAAAAAGGCAATTTTCTGTCATGAGCTGACAGCTACTCCTTACAACTATTCCATGACATTCCATGATGTAGAAGACCAAATATATAAAAAAAATTTGGTAGTTTCTAAACTTAAAATCCAGAAGATATACTTTTAACCAATCAAAATGCATGCAATGTCTTCTCTAATTTAATGGAATAGATTTTAATTCAAAATCATGGAGTAGACCAATATAGTGGTGCTCACACTAAAACTAGATGCAGTCTGTCTACTGTCTGATATGAGGGGATTACATAGTCACCCTTAACCAAGCATGTGCACAACTGCCATTGGTGACGTTCCCAAACTAATCTGATGAATCTCTTTTAAAACCCCAGAACTCTTTACAACTTTGGGTTGTCATTAAAAGCAGCAACCAGTCACAGTTTTTGTTATTATATTTATTAACCATTACCGGTTTGTTCATCATCAGATGGTTTGCATTTATATTTATAATATATTCAAATATGCAGCTGAAAAATGCAAGTGTGCATCATATAACAACATAAAGTAGCTTTTATTGTATGAGAGTAATTTAATTTTGGGTTGATAAAGGTTAATCTCAATTACATTACTTACGTTAGATAATTGAATGTTTTATAATGATGGCGAAAGGATATGATGCATCATTAAACAAACATAAATACTTCACTATTATAGGATTCTGAAAAGACCTTTGAACACGCTAGAAAGTTGCTTCTGCATTTACAGATGTAGCAAAGATGTTTATGTACAAAGAGTTTCGCATAACACTAAAGATGAAATTAGATTGAATATTAAGTTATATGAAAAAATTATAGCAATGTGAACTAGGTATTTGGATACAATTGACCGATAGTTGTTAATTTAAAATTTTAAATGACATCTATAGATTGATATACAGAGTTGGAATTAACATATACTGATATGTAATCAAATTTGTTACATCTAATATTTAAGTCTAGATGAATTGCTTAGTTAATATTTTGTAGGAGTTGTTTTGGAAAGGGGTTGAATGAGTGTATTTAATTAGAATTATATATGGGAATAATAGATGGCCTGAAAATTATTTAATCTGTGCTGAATTTAACAAATAAATCTAAGAAATTGTATAGGAAAACTTTATTAGAGAGTTCTTTCTGTTCATTTAATATGAGGTCTGGCATTTTTTTGACATGGATATAGATTTCTAGCTCTTCAAGAAGATCTATTCTCTTCCCTTTGTCAGCAATGTGTATTATCTGAAGGTTTTCTTCTATAGAGGGTGGGGAATGTTTTTCTTTAATTATATGGGCAGCAAAAGTGGACTTAGTCTGATGGCATCTAAATGTTCTTAATGGCTTAGTTGGTTAAGGCTTGTGGGTAGGCAATAAGAGGTTCTCAGATTAAATCTTGTTTTCAACTGGAATTTGCGTGGGGCTTTAAACTTACCACCATCTTTGGCAAACTATGATTTGTAAATGTGAAGTACACTAGGATGCTCCATGGTTCAATATTGTTGAGTGCACCTCTTTCCTAGCAAGAACTAACAACACACAAGCCAAGTCTAGATTGGACTATGCTTCAAAACACTTACACAAATCATAAGCCTCTGTAAAATTATAGGGAACATTTAATAAAAAGTATTAATCCTGTTGAATCTAAACCCATAATATTTTATTTAAAGTTATAAACAAATAACAACTTGTTCATCAATGGAAATTAATCATTTAAAAGTTAACAGAGGGGAACACAAATTATGAAAAACAAGAATGAAATGAAGCTGAGGTCAAATATAGAAGAGAATGGATCCAAATACAATGTACTGATTTATTAACTAAAATTTTTTCGACATTAAAGCCATTTCTCACATCCTAGTTTTACCAAAGTAAAGTTCTCTCTCAGCCATTGGCATATCAGTACCCTCTTGCCATTTTCTTCTTTGATGTCCTCTTTTTCTTCCCTCTGCTGAAATCCATTCTAACATAATCTTTGCCCATAAATCTTCATTCATGTAATGCAGATGATCATCCGGCTTCACTTTGCTTCAATTACAGTGAAATCCAAACCTATCTGATCATGTATTTCATCAAGTGGTCGAATGGCTTAGTCGGTTAAAACTTGTGGGTAGGCAATAAGAGCTCCCTAGATTAAATCTTGTTTTCAACTGGAATTTGCGTGGGGCTTAAAACTTACCACCATCTTTGGCAAACTATGATTTGTAAATGTGAAGTACACTAAGATGCTCCATGGTTTAGTTTCCACCTTAAGCTGTAGCTTGCCTTTGTTGATCAGAGTACTGGCTTATGATAGGTAGCTTTGGCTGAGGTGGATTGCATGGATGTTAAGATACTCTCTTACCAGGTCTTTAAGACAATATGAAATTATTATTATTATATGTATTTCACCGTTATTTCTTCTGTTCAGTAATTTAAGCCTGTAATTCCAGTTCCAGCATCCCTTTTCTGTTGATAGTAATTTATTTTATAAATGATCAGTTACTTTCCAAATCTCCATTCCATTAGTTACAATTATATCTACAATTGTCCTGTATATGCTAATTTTTATTTCTGTTTTAATTTAGTGTATTCAATAGCATAATCATGCAATTTTACCTAATCAGATAGACCTATGAATTTCAGTGTCACTCAATCCATCTTTTACATGGAAAAGAAGGAAAGAAAAACACCCAACACTCACCAAAGTTGAAGGGAGGAGGGCAGCAGCAACACAAAACAACAGACAAACAAAGAAAATACAAAATTTCAGGTGAAAAACCCTTTTTCAAGTTAACAGAGGTAGGTGGCTGGGCTTGCGCAAGACTTGCGTTTAACACAGCCACTCATAGAACGCAATAGACCGTCGGAGGTGGTTGGGGGAGCAACGATAATATAACCGCGAGTATAAGAAAGTTTAAAATGGTTGAAAAAATAATAGTTATAAAAAATGTAAATAAAAATATAATTAATTTTTTTTTGAAAAATATATGAAACTATTGTACTGGCCAGTGGTGGGTATATAGGGTGAGGATGGAAGATATTAACGGAAATTAAGGCCTGGGGGTGTCTAGTCTGCAGGAAATTGGGTCATTTCTGTCTGATATATTCAGATATATTTAGAAAAGCAAAAAGTACCTTCAGACTGGAAAATCGCGCAAGTAACTCCGATTTTCAAGAAAGGTGATCGATGTGATCCTGGAAACTACCGTCCCATATCTGTAGTAAAGTAGAGTTGTGGTAGAGATATGGAACATATTATATGCTCGAACATCATGAATTTTCTTACAGCAACATGGATTTCAGAAGAAAAGATCATGCTAGCCCTATTTACACACAACGTAAAAAAATTATTGATGCAGGTTCACAAGTAGATGCATTTTTTTTTAGATTTTCAGAAATCCTTTGACTCTGTGTCACACAACCGCCTTTTAGCGAAGCTTTGAGCGTACGGTATATCGGATCTGCTTCGTGAATGGATAAAGGATTTTCTAACTGGTCAATCGCAGTATGTCATCGTTGAAGGAGAAAGTTCTTCTAATCTAGATGTTATGTCGGGTGTACCTCAAGGAAGTGTAATAGGACCACTTCTTTTCTTAATTTTTAGAAACCATCTCAGAGAAAAAGTGAAGCATTTTTAGATTGTTTGCTGATGATGTGGTTATTTATAGGGAAGTAAGGAATTTGGCCGATTGCTTAGAAATTCAGCATGATCTGGATGTTATTTTGGCATGGTGCGCTGAGTGGCAACTTACACTAAATTGTAAAAAGTGCAAGACAATGAGCATAACTATCAAAAAGAATCCAATTGCTCAGAAATACAAATCTCTTGTGCGTCCACATTTGGACTATTGTTGTGCCATTTGGGACCCATTTCATAAGAGGTTGATCGAAAGT
This sequence comes from Vandiemenella viatica, assembly GCA_031002005.1. Classification (NCBI taxonomy): domain Eukaryota; kingdom Metazoa; phylum Arthropoda; class Insecta; order Orthoptera; family Morabidae; genus Vandiemenella; species Vandiemenella viatica. The sequence continues at coordinate 38,199,335 of CM061920.1, read as the reverse complement.
ATAGAGAAAGTACAGAGAAGAGCCACTCGATTCGTGACTGCTTGGTACAGTCCTTATGAAAGTGTCACAGAACTGATTAGTAGACTAGGCTGGGCATTCTGGTAGATATACGGTGCACGTTTCATTTAAACTTATTGGTAAACATGTGTACTCCCACTTTCACTTATGAGTGTAGTGAAATACTTCTTCCACCAACCTATTTGAGCTGGAATGACAGGAGAGATAAGATTAGAGAAATAAGGTGCCACACTTATTCTTATATGTATTCTTTTTTCCCTCGTAACAAAGAAAATAAGCTTTGGTGCTGAGCACTCTCTACCACCCACAGTTTTATGAATAGCAGAGTATATATGTAGATGTAGACTTAGATGTGTTGATATGCCAATTTACACCTGCAGAGTTCAGATTGGGAGGTAGTGTCTGGAAGTACTCTAATGGCTCTTACTGTGAAGCAGTTATTAAGGTCGTGGGTGTAGTGAGTACTGGCATGGTGAGCAACAGGGAGGTCCAGGTTTTGGGAGTAAACTGTTTGTCGGTGACCGTTCATTCTGATGGATAATGAGTTTGAGGTCAGGCCAATGTAGGAACTTGGACATTGGAGGCACCTGAGCTGGTAATTGAGGTGGGTGGTTGTACAAGTGGCATGATCTATTATGGGGTAGGTTTTACCAGTAGTAGGGTTGTTATAGGTAGTGGTAGGTGGATGCATACAGCAAGTTATGCGACGGGGTCTCTTACAAGGGAAGGATCCAAACGGTGACTTAGTAGCATCAGATGGTTGATATTTATGTACAAGAATGTTTTTTAGATTAGGCGGTCTACTGAAGGTAATTCGGGGGGTGGTGGGAAGGATAGTGGGAAGAATGTGGTGCATTTCAGGAAAGGATCTAAGAAATTCATAGCCTAAACGAAGAATTTGGCTTAGCGATTCGAGGCCAGGGAAAAACTGGGTGAGTAAAATGGTTCTGGTTGACTTTAGGTTGCTTGTGTCAATGTGGGGGACAGTTCCTGACTCTTGGTAGCTGTTTTAGAACTAGTTCTGGAGGACAATTGCGGTTTATGAGTGCCTGGGTCAGGTTGTTGGTGTAGAGAGTAAAGGACTCATGATCAGAGCAGATGCGTTTGTCTCGAATGGCTAGGCTGTAAGGAATGAAACATTTTATACGATATGGATGACAACTATCAAAATGGAGATCAAAATGGAGATATTGTTGTTGGTTAGTTGGTTTTATGTGGACTGATGTGTGTAAGTGACCATTCTGTACAGAGATGTCTACATCCAGAACAGTGATGTCAGTAGGACCAGGTGAAGTTTAAGGACGAGAAGTTATTCAGTGAGTACAAGAAGTTAAGAATGAGGTTTTCAGCATGGACCCAGATCATAAATATGTAAATATGTCATCAATATACCTGAACAACATGGGGGGTTGTCAGGTAACCTTTTGAAGAAAACGTTCCTCTAGTCTGCCCTTGAAAAGGTTGACATAGGTGCCATGCGAATGCCCATAGCAGTGCCTCGAATCGGATGGTAAACCTGAGACTGGAAGGAAAAGAAATTTTTGGTAAGGATGAATTGAGCCAAAGAAGTGAGGAAATGAGTGGTAGGGAAGGTGTGCTGGAGGGGGGGGGTGGCTGTCAAGGTAATGCTCTATATCACTGTGGCTGTGGCCTTGAGGGATGTTGGTGTATAGTGATGATACATCAATAGTGACCAGGAAGCAATCTGTTGGTAGGAGTGTAGGGACTGTTGACAGATGCTCTGACATAGGATGGAAGGGCCTGGACGAAATGTCGTAGGTGCTGATCAACAAATGCATTTCTGCATTCGTTGACCAGCACCTGGAATCGCTAGACATAATTCTTTGTTTAGGCTATGACTTTCTTATATCCTTTCCTGAAATGCGCCACATTCTTCCCACTATCCTTCCCACCACACCCCGAGTCACCTTCAGCAGACCGCCTAATCTAAACAACATTCTTGAACATAAATATCAACCCTATGATGTTCCTAAATTACCATTTGGATCCTTCCCTTGTAAGAGACCCTGTTGCAAAACTTGTGGTATGCATCCACCTACCACTATCTATAGCAACCCTACTACTGGTAAAACCTACCCCATAATAGATCATGCCACTTGTACAACCACCCACCTCATTTACCAGCTCAGCTGCCTCCACTGTCCAAGTTCCTACATTGGCATGACCTCAAACTCATTATCCATCAGAATGAATGGTCACAGACAAACAGTTTACTCCCAAAACCTGGACCTCCCTGTTGCTCACCATGCCAGTACTCACAACACCCACGACCTTAATAACTGTGTCACAGTCAGAGCAATTAGAGTACTTCCAGACACTACCTCCCAATCTGATCTCCGCAGGTGGGAATTGGCATATCAACCCATCCTGCAGACTAGACATCACCCAGGCCTTAATTTCTGTTAATATCTTCCATCCTCACCCTATACACCCACCACTGGCCAGTACAATAGTTGCATATATTTTTCAAAATTTTTCAATTATATTTTTATTTATTTATTTACATTTTTTTAATTATTATTTTTTCAACCATTTTAATCTTTCTTATTCTTGCGGTTATATTATCGTTGCTCCACAAACCACCTCCGATGGTCTATTGCGTTTTATGAGTGGCTGCGTTGAACGCAAGTCTTGCACAAGCCCAGCCACCTACCGCTGTTAATGTGAATAAAATAATTTTAAACATAAAAACCGCCTTAAAAAAAAAAAAAAAACAAAAACACAAAATTTTTTAAAATAACTTTTGGGTTATGCCACGTTGTTTATTTCATTACCTGAGCTTTCGGCTGGTATACTACAGCCTTCGTCAGATGTACTGTTTATGTTAACATAGCAAGGAGCGCCAAGCATCACAGAGCAAAAGGCCGCTATCTTCGTTGATGTTGTTGGTATTCCCAATAATTTACGGCAAGTCGTGAGGAGATAGCGTTATTGCGGGATACAGCTTAGGGAAACAAACTAACAGTATTTTAAACTGTGGCTCAGCCTCGTTAGTCTTCCAGGCATATCACAGGCACTACAGTGTCAGTTGGTAGGCTGCATCATGCAGTAAATGCTTTACAGTTAGTATAATATCGGCGTATCATCTGTATGTTTTAGTTTTGTTGAAATATGTTTCTAGAATTAATTGTAGGTACACAGTACCATGATTTTTTATTTATTGTTTTTATCTTTTTGTTTTTCTTTCTTTCACTGGCACCGACTCCACAAATAACTAATTAATGTAAAAATTTCAATGACAGTAATGTAAAATATTGTCCATTTAGATTTACTTTCTCCTAAGCTAGGTATAAAGTTATTTAAATATCTTTAGGTTTTTTATAAAATGTGTTTTTATTTTTTTAAAACAATTATTTTATTTTTAAATTTTTAGTGGTATTATAGTTTGTTTTGTATTTTAAATATGCTGCAGCAGTTCCTATTTTGCGAACTTCCTGGTAGCTCAGGGATTAAAGCGCTTGCTTTCAAAAAAAGAATTCTGACTTTATATACCGACACATTGGACAGGTGGTAGGAAAAGGTTTCAAAGTTCTTCACTTGTTGGAGAGAGTGATGAGGGGATGTACCAGAGAAGTAAAGGAATTGGGTTACAAAACTTTCGTAAGACCATTGCTCGAATATGGTAGTGTAGTATGGGACCCTCATTATACGTATCAAATAAAGGAGTTTGAGAGGGCTGCTAGATTTGTTTCTGGAATATATCGCAGAATGCAATCAGTGACGGATATGATACAGGAGCTGGAATGTGATTCATTGCAAGACAGGAGGAGGATGAGGAGGGTCATGGGAGTGTACAGGCCATATACTGGCGATGAGGCATGGAAAGATATTGCAATAGCTATGAAAAGTAGTTCATGGAAGGGAAAAGATGACCATGACCACAAGCTGGCACTCGATTTCAGGCACAAGCGTGTGGGAAGATTCTCTTTTTTAGGTAAGGGTGTCAGGGATTGGAATGAGTTACCAAGAGAAATGATGAGTAATTTACCTAAAACTTTGAAAGAATTTAAAGATAAAATTTTTAGAGGGCAAATGTAGGTGTGTGCAGGATAGGGGGAAGATGGGTGTGTAGGGAAATTTCCACCGGAGCCTGTGCACCATTGCAATTAAATAAAATAAATGAATTAAACAACTTCCAGAAAGGGATGTTGTGTTAAGAAATGTCAGGTTACATTTTGGTCTAGGCTATGTTTCGATCTTATCATAACATCTATTATAACTGCTGGTCGATAACCGAAACATGTAACATATGGGCATTAATACATACCACATACAGAAATCTGTCTCTGGATTATATCTGTTTGCTCCGGCATCGCACAGAAAATACAGTTTTTAAATTGTTTTTACAACTTGAAAGCTTGGGATCCAAGTTGAAATCTGAAGGATATGTTGAGACATTAGGACACATTTATTTTATAAATATTGTGCCATTACTTAAAAAGAGCTCAATTGATTTTGACGGGATTTAAAACTGTGGATTTTTGTAAAGAACATTGGAAATTAAAAGGTGTGAGGGTAAAAGGCAAGAGGGATTGAGCTTTTGTATACCAAATGCAGACTGCCTTTTCAATTGATTTAAATTATGAGTAAATTTCTATGGATATCGGATAAAAACTATAGGTATGTATATAAAACAATTAACGGGTGTGGAGACGAAGAGTAGTTTGGTTTTTGTAAATCTAGTGTGGGCAGTATTTTTCTCTTTGTTTTAAAGAATACATGTGCAAATTTCCATCAAAACCAGATAAAAACTGTAGCTTTGTGTAAAGAACATTTGCAAAAATTAAATGGGGTAAGGGAGTGAGTGGTAGGGTTTTGTAAACAGAATGTAGACACTATGTTTCTCTTTGTTTTTAAGAACACATGTGCAGTGTTCCATGGAAATCTGATAAAAACTGTGGGTATCTATAAAGAAAAGTGGTAATTAGGAGGGGTTGGGGTAGAAGGGAAGAGGGGTTGGGCTTCTGCATCCTAATTTAAACACAATTGTTCTGTATGTTTTAAAGTATACATGTGCAAATTTCCTCGGATAGAAACTGTAGATTAAGGGATGGAAAGGAAGGAGAGGGGTTTGGACTCTCGAAACCAAATGTAGACAGTATTTTTGTGTTTGTTTTGCAGTATACATGTTCATACTTCCTTCAAAATCAGAAAGTAACGTTAGCTTTATATAAAGAACATTGACAGTAAATAAAGGGGTTGAAAGGGGGATAGGGTTTGCGTTTTTGTGAAAGTTATGTGAACAGTATTTTTCTTTTTGTTTTAAAGTATACGCATGTGAAGTTCCACCGAATCGGATTAAAATGTGGGTTTTGTACAAATATTAAGGGAAGGGGACCTAGGGTAGTTTTTTGATTTGTTGGTCAGAAATTTTATCCATAAAAAAATACATATATATGTGCCAACTTTCATAAAGATTGGTCAAATGTTGTCGACTGTAGCTTTCTAAAAAGAAATTGACAAAAATCAAGGGGGTGGAAATGGGGAGAGGAGCTCAGTTTTTGCAAAAGAAAAGTTGAGATTATTTTACTCTTTGTTTTATAGTAAAAATTTGATAAGTTCTGTCTAAACAGGATAAGAATTGTGGTTGTGTATAAAAATTAAGCTGTTTAATGGGTAGAGGGGATGGTTTTTAGATTTTTGGTCACACCTTCTTCGTGAAAAAATACATATAAGCATCAACTTTCATGGTAATTGGTCAAACGATCACAACTGTAGATTTTTTTTATAAAGAACACTGACAAAAGTTAATGAGGTTGAAGGAGGGAAAGGGGTTGAGCTTTGGCAAACTAAATGTCGACAGGATTTTTCTCTTTGTTTTAAAGTATACATGGGCAAAGTTCATTCAAAATCAGATAAGAAATGTAGATTTCTATAAAATTAAGGGGTGTAAAGGGAGACATTGGTATTGGTTTTTATATTTTTTATTTTTTTTGGTCAGAAACGTTCTCCATGAAAAATTACATGTATATGCTAACTATAATGGAGACCAGTTAAATCGTGTTGACTGTAGCTTTGTATAGAGTACATTGGTAAAAATTTAGGGAGTGGATTGGGGGAGAGGGCTTCAGTTTTTTCAAACCAAAAGTTGACATTATTTTTCTCTTTATTTTTGACTATACATGTCCAAAGTTCCATCAAAATCGGATAAAAAATGTTGGTTATATAAAAATTAAGGGGTTTAATAAGGAGATGGGTGGTTTTTTATTTATTTATTTTTTGGTCAGATTCTCCATGAAAAATTACATGTATATGCCAACATTGATGACAATCAATCAAACGGTGTCGAGTGTAGCTTTTAATGAAGAACATTGACAATAATTAAAGGGGTGGAAGGAGGGAGGGGTTGCGATTTGGCAGACCAAATGTTGACAGAGTTTTTCTCTTTGTTTTAAAGTATACATGTGCAAAGTTCAATAAAAATCAGATAAGAAATGCAGGTTTCTATAAAATTAAGGGGTGTAAAGGGGAGAGGGCTGGTTTTTTATTTTTATTTTTTAGGTCAGAAACCTTCTCCATGATAAACTACAAGTATATACCAACTTTAATGGAGATCAGTTAAATGGTGTTGACTATAGATTTGTATATAGAAATTCGGCAAAAATTAAGGGGGTGGATAGGGGGAGAGGGGTTCAGTTTTTTTAAACCAATAGTTGACAGTGTTTTTCTCTTTATTTTGGCTATATATGTCCAAAGTTTCATAGATATCAAATAAAAAATATGGATTTGCATAAAAATTAAGGGGTGGAAGGGGGTAGAAGGGGTGGTTTCTCAATGAAATTGATACGGGACCACTTTGGAGGTATACCCTATCACCTAAAAAAATTTCATTTAATCCGGTTCAAAATTGGCGACAATATCGCCGAACATACAAAAAAACAAAAACAAAAATACAAAAAAAAAAATAAAAAAAATAAAAAAAAAATAATAAAAAAAAAAAAATAAAATAAAAAAAATAAAATGCAGACAAATTGAGAACCTCCTCCTTTTTTTGAAGTTGGTTAAAAAGGGGTTTTCACCTGAAATATTGTATTGTATTTTCTTTGTTTGTGTGTTGGTGTTGCCCTCCTCCCTTCATCTTTGTTGAGTGTTGGGTGTTGCCATGAGGCATTTCTTTCCTTTCATTGTTACCAATCCATCTTTTGTAATTATTACCTCCGGGTATTTGTATGAATCGTTACAATTTATTATTTGTTTGTTTGAAGATAGATTCTATTGGCACTTCTGACTATTTAACTTCAATTTATCTATACTGACTGATAAATCCTAATTGTGATCCTCATTCTGCATCTTTCTATGTGTGTAACTCACATCATAAAGTGGGGATGACAAAAAGAGTTGAATATTATTTGCCAATTGGTTTTGATATCATTGGTAGTGGGAGATGAATTGATGGAGAGATTGACATGCAATCAGGGATATCTTTGAGGAATGAAATTAGTTTGAAAATTGACAACATAGCTTTGGAAAAAGACATTTATGTGATTCACAGTTATTGGATGATATGCAAGATATTTCAGGTTTAAATGGAAATGGAGCTCAAGCTGATAATACAGCACTAGATCTTTCCAAGGAATCTGAGAGAGTGAGCAATAAAATGTTGCTAAATAAACTGAAAATAATTGAGATGGATGAAAAAGTGACTTGCTGGTTAGAGAAGTTCTTAACAGTTGGAAAGCAAAGCATTAAGGTAGGAAATGCAATATCAGAGATGTGAAAGTGAAAATAGGAGTGCCACATGATAGTGTATTGGGAGCATTGTTAAATACACTATTATACTGGATGATAATGTTAATGGGTTACACTCAGTAGTTAGGTTGTTTGCATTTGTTATATACTAAGATTTTGGGAGAAAGTTTATAGTCAATATTTTTATATTCCATTCTCACATGATGCATTCCACAGTCTTCTGTGCTGAATATTATAATATGCCACGAAAACCACATGAGTCCTGGCATTTCTAACTAGTGGTGATGGGGCTAGGACTGTGCCTTTTTTTTAGATTAGGGGCTGCTGGTGAGGGGATAAAAACAGGTAATCAAAATGATACTAGGTGTAGATCCATAGTCAGAAAAATCACAAATGTTAAAGAAATAGAAGAAGCTTCTGAAACAATAACAGAGGAGGGCAGATCTGGGAAGGCAAATGTTGGGGCTGAAAATACCACAAAGCCAGTAATAAGAGTGTTACTGGTAAACTGTATAAGTATAATGACCAAAGTAATGGAGTTTGTAAACCTAATAGAGATACACGAACCTCAAGTAGTTACAGGGGTAGAGTCCTGGTTAAAAGAAGGAGTAGTAGACAATGAGGTCTTTCCTGATGGCTACATGGTGTACTACAGAGATAGAGGAGCAACTGGGGGAGGGGTATTCATACTGGTTAGCAAAGACTACTACAGTTCACAGGTGTTCAGAGATCATGACCATGGGTTGCTTGGGATAGACTTCTGGGGAAACAAAAAAGAAAAAGTCAGGACGTTGGCTACATACCGCAGTGGAAAAATGAATGATAAAGATGAGGCTCTTGGAGAGAAACTAAATTTATATTCAGAGTTCAGAAGTGAACATAGAATGGTCATTATTATTGGGGATTTGAACTTACCAGATGTCGACTGGGTACGAAATAAGATAAATAATGCAAAGGAACAAAGATTTGAAAAAAACCTTTGTAAGGGAAGGAGTCTTTACACTGGTGGTTGAGGAGAAAACAAGTGTCAGGTGTAAATATTTATTGGGGCTCTAACACTTTTGCCTGAACTGTGAACAATTAAGTTCTTGACCAGTGTAGCCTACTGGTACCTTAAATATTTAAGAAATTGGCCACCATGCATTCGTATTAAACCCCAAATGCAAAGGGTAATTGAAAAAAAGTCACTTGACACAGTTTCAGAGTAACACAATACTTATATTCTTGATAAAGTTCACTTGTAAATTGTCGGTACGAGATACGTAGATATAACATCAAACAACAGTTTCATTGAAGATAACAGATTAAGCACATTTGTACGAGAAGACAAAAACTCACTAAGTCCCCCTAACTTTAGTGAGTACACTACTACGGCATGTTGGAGTTTGCCGAAACCGCTCGGAGCAGTTCGCCCCGCTGATTAGCGTCAAGTTACGCGATCACTTTCTGGCGAAAGAATGAGACAACATAATGGTACAATCACTGAGAGTTTGAGGGTTCGTTGCAGGGTCATTTATAGGCTGACGTCAGCAACTTTTTTGTTTAATTAATATCTCCTAAAGTACAAAATAGTTTAACTTGCAATTTTTACAAGGGCTTCCTATCATCATGTTCTACCTGTTTTAATATAAATTTAATTTAGCTTCAAAAAGGGTTTCAATAAGCTTAATTTAGAAGCCCTTTACGTCAGCGGTTGGAAGAATTGTTACGCGCTTCATCAACAATCAACGACAATCTATCTTTAAAAACTTAATTGTTTCATAAATGCTTAAACTTTTCCCCCAAACCATTATATATTCGTAATTGTCTCAGTTTAGGCTATTTACTGTTATAAATTTCAAATTAATATTCCTTTTAGTTAAAAAGTTTATTTTTTTCTCTTATTTAAAAGTACTAATTAAACATTGCCAAATTAGTTAATTTTACTATTAAAATACTTGAGACAATGCTGACTATAGCTGGTGATAAAAGTTCAGCTGTAGGTTTACTCAGTTCAAAGATATTTCAAATCTTAGATTTTTACTTTTCAAATCGCTTGTTTCAAAACATGAACAAATTGAATTATCTCTTAAAATAAAATTTTCCTGATATGAATACACTTTAAAATGATTTTAATGATGAGTTTTCACTGTGGAAGTGAATGAGGGAAAATTCATTCAAGTTGACAATTACTCTTCTCGAAATTTCTAAGTCCAACACAAACGACTACAAAATCTCTTAATAAACTATGTTATTGCTGGGGATGGCTAGTGGGAGTGCTTTTGATGAACTAAAGTGTACCTTACACAAGGGAACCAAACATGTTAGATATCTTTTTAATACAGCCTGATGATAACCTTATCAGATGTCTAGTAACTGAAGGAATAGGTGATCACAAGGCAGTTCTGAAGGGGGAAATAGATACAATTATAAAGAGGCACAAATTTTGGAACTGAAAAGATATTTCAGGGGTAATTTTATTAAATGAAAGAGTGGCTCAAGTACAGTGGAAAGGAAATGGGAAGAGTTCAAGGAAATAATAAAAAAGGATGAAGGAATGTTTATTACAAAACAGATAATTAAGAGGAGTACAGAACCTACATACATACTATAACAGGGAGGTGAAGAGGTTGGTGAAACAAGAACAAAACAGAGTTAAGAAACAGCAAGGCAGTAGGGAATTGTTGAAACAACTAACAAAGGAATTAATAATGTCCAAGAGACTGGCAAAGGATGAGTTTATGAAGAATATTATTGGTGCAGGTGGACCTCTGATTGATGCGTCTAGAGATTTCTATGGTTATATCAGAAAACTGAGGGTAGAAAGGGTGTTGAAACAATTATAGATAAGGATGGAGAAGAAGTAACTGAGGATTTAAAAAAGCCAGAGTTATTAAGTAACTGGTTCAGTGAGACCATTAGAGACAATAATTCAGGAACAATAGGTGTTATATCAGAAAATGATTAAATCTGCATTGTTAGAATTAAGCAACTTAGGAAATTTGAAGTTAAATATGAATATATCATGAAGGAATTGAGGAATTTAACAAAATTGTAAAGGGGCCAGTGTGGATAATATTACTACAGAAGTTAGGAGGAAGGGACTAGGGATTGCAATCCAGCAAAGCGGGATCCCGCATCATTAGACAGTCTGGCGGATCCCGCACAAAATTAAGTGGATCCGCAATCCGCAAAATCCGGCGGAAACGCGTGTCAGTCTGCGTGACTCGCTGCCCCACTCGGTCTCTGTCGGATATTTTGCACTGTTTGCCTGTACCCTTCCAACTGGCATTTGACTCATCTGAACAAGCGTTTGTTTTTGTCAACCTTCGTCATTCGTAACTAAATAAATACACTTTTACGTATTCATCAAAACTTACGTTTGTTTCGAGTACATATTTCTGTAATTTGAGTTATGGTGCGTATTTAGTACGATTTTCTAACTATATAATTATTTTTTAAGTGTCGCACGGTTACAGCTTTTTATTCACGGTTTCATTATTGCAATTTTCTGTATTTGCAGATAAAGTAATTGTGACAATTTCCTAATTTGCGGCTGAAAATTTGATTATTCGTTGATAGGAAACTAATGTTATCGTAATTTTAACGATCGCGTACCTATTTATTTAACAGCTATCAAAAGAAAATTGTATATCCTTTGATTTTTTGTTGTTTTGGCCGCTGCCTCAATGCGTTTCTTTGACAAAAGCCACCTGCTTACATATGCCGCTCAGACTTTCGATTAATCCCTCTTCTCCTTGTTATTATTTCGACTAAAGGTAAAAAAAAAGTCGTTACGCCACATAAGTAAATCTGAAATACTTGACAGTTTACGTGTTGGTGAGTAGTTTCTTTTAATTCAAGGAATCAGGAGAAATAATAATGAATCACGCAAAAAAAGGCCAAGTCTCGTGCTTGTGCAGTGACAAAAAGTTATGAGATCTTGTTCTGAGTCAAGTCTACACGTTACAGAGTATATTCACTTTGTGAAATGGAATGCTTTTCTCAGTGTTATGGAACGTTTATTTAAAAAAAAAAAAAAAAAAAAAAAAAAAAAAAAAAAAAAAAAAAAAAAAAAACCTCTGGTAACTTCGCCATTAAGCAAACCATATTTTTAACTTATGTGATGTATTGTAAGGCACATAATATGACCTTATTTATTTAAAAATTGGTTTAGATTAAAAAACAAAAATGTAAAACCTCGAAATACACTTAAGACACGGTAAAAAGTATTAATGTCATTTTGCCAATCAAAATATTGTTAACTGTTAATTTTTATCATTAAACATTAAAATTATTTATTAATTTAATTGTTATTTAATTCATTAACGTTTTAAGTAACTACGTTTTAAATATATGCGTTAAAAAACTGTTTGTAGCAATCCCGCGGGATTGAAAACACTGCGGGATTGCAATCCTTAGAAGGGACATTGTACCTTACCTTGAAACATTATTTAAATTGAGTCTGGATAATAGTTGTTTACCAGATAACTGGAAAAGTGCGATAGTAGTTTGGGTCCATAAAGGAGGGGTAACAAAAATGGTCAAAAACTATAGACCAATCAGCTTGACATTGGTGAAAGATAAATTAATGGAGAAATTAATATACAACCATATCAGACTTGTCTATGAGGAATGTAATGAGTTTTCAAGTCAGCAACATGGCTTTAGACAAGTATATTCATGTGAATCTCAGTTAGTAGGATATATGCAAGATATTTCTGATGAAATGAACACAGGAGGTCAAGTTGATAGTATAGCACTAGATCTTTCAAAGGCCTTTGGCAGAGTGAGTCATAAAATGGCGCTAAATAAGGTAAAAACTATTGCAGTTGATAAAAAGGTGATTTGCTGGGAACAAGTCCTAAAAGGTAGAAAGCAAAAAGTCAGAGTAGGAAATACAGTATTAAAAGAAGTAGGAATGAACATGGGTGTACAACAGGATAGTGTATTGCGACCATTGCTGTTCATTATTCTAATGAATGATTGTGTTAATGGTTTACTGTCAGAGGGTAGATTGTTTGCAGATGACATAATTTTCTATAAAAAGATCAAAACAATAGAAGAATGTAAACAGCTGCAGGGTGTTCTAGATAAGATAACTAGCTGGGTGAGTCAAGATGGGATGAAGATAAATTCAAAGAATAGTTAGCTTAGTAGGAACACAGACAAAAAGCTAAATTTGATTATGGTTATAAAGTGGGGAAGGAGCTACTTATGAAAGACTCGAAATGTAAATATCTCGGCATAATATTTGATAGCAGACTTAACTGGGCAGGATACATTGGACAGATAGTAGGGAAAAGGTTTAAAATCCTTCACCTTTTGGAAAGAATGATGAGGGGATGCACTAGAGAAGTAAAGGAATTGGGGTACAAAACTCTGGTGGTGTAGTATGGGACCAACACTTTGATTATCAAGTACAGGAGTTGGAGTTAGTGCAGAGAATGGCTGCTAGATTTGTCTTTGAAAATTACTGGAAAATACAATCGGTAAATAATGTGATAAAGGAGCTGGAGTGTGATTCATTGGAGGATAGAAGGTGGGTTAAGAGAGTCATGGGAATGTACAAGGCCTATATTGGTGACGAAACAGGGAAAGATATTGGTGGGAAAATTAAGAGAGGTGCTTGGAAGAGTAAAGATGACCATGACTACAAGCTGGCACTTGATTGCAGGCATAAGGGTGTGGGAAAATATTTTTTTTATAGGAAAGGATGTTAGGGATTGGAATAAGTTGCCAGGGGAGGTGATGAATAATTTACTGAATTTAAATAATTTAAAGTAAAAATAGGTCGAGGGTAAAAGTGGGTTGGAGGAGGAAGGGTGAAGGATGGGTGTGTAGGGAGATTGCCACCGGAGCATATATCGCAATTTATCAATTATTATTATTATATTTATTATTATTTATTTTTCCAGCCATTCTGTTTCAGTTTGTCTCTTAGATGATTGTATACACTGAAGTGCCATAAGTAATGGGATACCTCCAAATACTATAAGGAACCCCCTTTGCCTAGTGAAATGCAGCAATTACTCTACAGCTGCTCATAATGTGAAAGTTTTGCTGGTGCAGGACATTATGCATGAAATGTCCTTTCAATCATGATGTGGCGAGACAGTATTAAAACCATGTATGTATTTGTGATAAGCGGATGAATCGGTACAAACTAATTGTCGAGAGTAAGACGTGAGGTGTGAGTCTGATTGTTGGAATCAGTCTGCCGCTGACCATCTGGGAGATTGGTCGTGAGTGTCTGTGCACGCGGTAATAGTTTGGCCATGTGCCCGGCACTATTGTGTAGAGCAGATGCAACTTTATAAAAATGCCACTTGCAAGCAGATAAAAAAATAGTGCTTCGTAAAGATTAGTACATTTGTAGGAGTTGAAACAAGGTGTACAAACCAAGTGATGATAGTCTTGTTCCGAACTTGCAAACAGGAGAAGAAGTGCTGCATAGCCTATATACATGATCAAGTTAAAGAAGTATAATCGTTGGTGGTGGTGGTCTTGTATGTGTGTATTCTGGATAATAAATCGGAAGAATATTCATATGGCAACTTTATGACGCAATAGTATAAGAACCTGCAATCATGTAATAACCATGGAGGAAGGAAATATATGGAGACGACGCAAGAGACCTTCACCACGCATTGAAGTGAAGCAGGGCGGAGGAGGAGGGGGGTGCATGGCCGGAGTGGAGGGGGCATCGCCGCTTCCATACAGACACGGGGAATATGTACAAAAACCTCAAGGGGACTCTAGGATAGACGTGACACCGCAATCTGGTGATGGATTATTATGTAACTCGATATGACAAATAAAAAATGGAGAATAAAATTTTTTGATATCCTGCTTAGTTTTCGAGATATTCTGTCCCAAATGTGAAATGGTTTTGGTTGAAATTCAGAAGAAAAAATTGGTCAAAGTCAAATTTGATGATGGATTCTTATTTAAAAAGACGAGACAAATGAGAAATAAAGAATAAAATTTTTCGATATCTCACCTAGTTCTAGAGATATACTGTATCAAAAGTGAGGTGTCTTGAGTTGAAATCGAGAAGAAAAATTTCGCAAAAGTCAAATTTAATGATTCGATTCTTATGTAACACGACGAGACAAATCGAAAATAAAGAATAAAATTTTTCGATATCTTGCTTAGTTTTCGGGATATACTGGGAACATCGCAATTGTTTGGAAGCGCATTATCGCCGCTGCCGCCACTGCGCATGCTTCACCAATTTAACCTCACTTCTCCTCCATATATTTCCTTCCTCCATGGTAATAACCAGTACCCCAACAATTTTCCCACCACCAGCCAACATTATTGTTACATGGCGACCGTGACAGGACAAGGATTTTTTGTGTATTCTGGACATATTACAGGAGGATAAATTTTGGTGTATTTGGAATATGTCATTTATGTAGTAAACTAACATTGTTTTGACATTGAAATGCAATGGAAGATATGTATATTAGTCGACCATCACGACCTTAAAAGTAAGAATTGGGTACGGATAAGGAGGCATACTTCAGCTAATACTGTCTCTATGAGTTGTCAGGTTTAATTTTGCCAATGTAAACAATGGTTTCCAAATAGGGAAAAAATAAACCCAAGGGGGGTTGTGGCGAGACAGTATTAAAACCATGTATGTATTTGTGTTAAGCGGATGAGTCGGAACAAACTAATTGTCAAGAGTAAGACGCAAAGTGCTAGTCTGATTGTTGGGGTCAGTCTGCCGCTGACTGTCTGGGAGATTGGTCGTGAGTGTCTGGCGCGCCCGGTAAAAGTTTGGCCACGTGCCAGCACTATGCAACTTTATAAAAACACCACTTGCAAGCAGATAAACAAAATAGTGCTTCATAAAGATAAGTACATTTGTAGGAGTTGAAACAAGGTGTACGAACCAAGTGATGATAGTGTAGTTCTGAACTTGCAAGCAGGAGAAGAAGTGCCACATAGCCTTTATACACGATCAAGTTAAAGAAGTATAATCATTGGTGGTGGTGGTCTTGTATGTGTGTCGGAAGAATATTCATATGGCGACTTTATGACTCAATAGTATAAGAACCTGCAATTAAGCAATAACCAGTAGGCCTACCACAACAATTTCCCCACCACCAACCAACATTATTGTTACAATGAGCCAGATATGTTCAACTGAATTTATGTCTGGCAATCTAGATGGTGAAAGCATTTTCTGGAATTATCCAGAATATTCTAAAAACCAATCGCGAATAATTATGGCCTGATGACATGGTGCACTGCTGTCCTGGAAAAGTTTATCATTGTTTGGAAACATTAAGGCCATAAATAGTTGCAAATTGTCTCCAAGCAGCTAAACATAAACATTTCCAGTGAAGGGTTGATCCAGTTTGATCATAGGTCTCATTCCATGCAATGTTAACACAGCCTATAACAGGATGTAACCACCACCAGCTTCCTGACATCCCGCATCCTTGAGCTTGTGATGTCTGCACCACACTCAAACCCCACAATCAGTTCTTACCAACTGGAATCATCTGACCATGCATCATTTTTCTTGTCATCTAGAGTACAATCAACATATTCATGAGTCCAGGAGAAGTGCTGTAGTCAATGGTATTTTATTAGCTGAGGCACTCATGTTGGTTTTCTGCTGCCATATCCTATCAACGCCAAATTTCACTGCACTGTCATGTCTGTCATACATCCCACGTTGAGTGTTACTGTTCTTTGATTCAGTGTTGCCTGTCTGTCTACATAGACACCTTGATGCAGACATCAAAGGTTATTAAGTACATGTGTTTTGCCACTGTGTTGTCCATTGTAGGAGGTAATGCCAGATATTGTATATTTGTGCCACACTCTTGACACTGTGGACTTAGCAATGTTAAATACATGAACAATTTCCAAAATGGAATGCTACAAACATCTAGCGTCAACTACTATTCCATGTTCAGGGTCTGTTAATTCCTGTTAAATGGCCATAATAAATTCATAAAACCTTTCACATGACTCATGAGTGAACAAATGGAAGCCCCAAAATTGCATGGCACATTTATGTTTCTTATGCAATCCTACACTTTGAATATTCTTAGCAAAAGATTCTATCACTGAACATCATTAATGTTGTGAAAATTATTCTAAGTACAACTCTGCACTATGTTATATAACACAGGTTCAACCTACATCTTTGAAAGTTGATCTGGTCAAGAGGTAAGAAAATGGCGATTATATATACTCTGTGTCTGAAAACTTCTGGAACATTGGTTTTTACCTACAGTAAACTACTGTCCTTCTGAAAATCCCAATATTTCCCTGTTCTGACAGTATACTATTTTATTTGGATTACACTGAAACTTATATACGTTATAGTATGATTTATTAAATAAGAAAAGAAAGGGAAATTAACCCACCACATACCAAAGTGGATGGATGCGATGAGAGGGAACACTTATGCTGACAAACAACTACACAATATTTCGGCAGTGCCTTGTTCACAAGTAGAAAAACGGGCCATTAGGCTCAGTACGTGTGTGCACAACGAACGTTACCTAATGACTAACCGAGTAGTGGGGGAGGGTGGGGGAACAGCTAAGGAGTAGACTATCGATATATCGGTATGCAATGTCTGAGATAATATATTGCAGGCGATGGTAAAATGAACATATGTAGTAAGGGTAAAGTATAAACATGGAAAGAAAAAAAAAAGTGATGGGTTAAGTGGATTTTAACGGTGGTTAAGTCTAGGTGGGTGTCTTGTATCCAGGATATTCTGGTACACTAGTTCCCATGGGAACTACCCCCATTTTGCGCCAAGCATCGCACAAACTGACAACGTTAGCACTCCAGTTGTCACCAGCCAAAAGACGGCAGGAAGCGCCCGATGACCGTATATATAGAATCACTGTTTTCTTGACATATCACTTGGTGCTCTTAGGTCAACTGGTATGGAAACAGTGCATTCATGCACTGATTTGTTAAATGGTTCTTCATTTTCTTTGCTCTCACTACTCCTATCATCATGAAATTTTACCAGTTGCTAGAATTTGAGGTGAATGTAAATTTTGATCCTTTTGAAAATTTATGTATCGTCAACGGTTTAACTGTAAAAAAAATCATTTCCTGCAATTCCGAAATTTGTTTATAACAATTTTACATCTATGAGGCTCAGACAATGGTTTTTCACCTTCTAATTGAATTTTCTTTCATTTGATACTAAACAAGCCATGTTTATTCATCTACAGAAAAATATGAATTATGATGCAATAGCTAATTTTTGACACCCCTAATAACTTTTGAAGACTTTGAAACCTATTTTAAATGATTATACATGTTCTCAAATGCCTATGGTACATTTCTGAAGTCACTACCTGTTTTCTCCAATTTATTAATTATTTTTGAATTGAACGTCCTATAGGCTGATAGGAAGTAGAACAGACATATTAAGAAACAGATTAAAAAAAAATCGCTTCTTTGTGTCATCCTGATCAAAATAATGCATGTTTCTTAACAAGACTTACTAAACTTTGTGTCTGATAAGTTATAGAGTATTCTGAATAAGTTTTCCCCTCTTGAATTTACATGGATTATTGAAATGATTAATTTTTCTTTGTGCCATGTGTCTGACTTTACTATATAATGTTTAAAAAACAAACCTTAAACTGTACTGAGCTTTCATAAACGTAAGTATGTTGTATAAGCAAAAATTAATTTACTCTGTTGCTATAAGCTGACTTCCTATGTCTTTCCAAAATACGACTTCTTGAATTTTAAAGTGTGTAATAATTTTTCATACAGACTTTTTAGCTTTTAACATCTTTAAACTTTTTAGTATGATTTCATTGTTACAAAATTTCTTATCTTTATTATCTTTTGACTTAAATTTCATTTTTTCTCTTTTACATGACCGAATTCTTATTGTTTTAATATGTTTTTGATTGTCAGCTCAGATCTTGCTGGTCACATATGAAATAGGCTTTCAAATGGATCTATCTCGTTTAGTAAAATTTTTATACTATCTAAACCAGTGTTTCCCAACCTTTTTTGGGTAATGTCCCACTTTTAACATTTTTTTTTGCTCCCATACATAATTTTTAATAAAAAATTATTTGTTATTAAAGAAACTCATATAGTATGGTTTTTGAAAGAAAACACTTTAATATTGGCATAAAACACAGTAAGTAAAATTAAAAAACATATAATGAAATACTAGAATTCAAATTCAAAAGATTTTTAATAAAGATTTATTATGGCAATTTAGTCTGATGCTTTTAAGAATTTGCTTTTTTGCTATATTTTATATCTATATCTAGCAATGCATTTAAATAATCCGAAGAGAGAGCGGTAAAGTCGTATCAAGTCAATTTCTAAATTGCCCCCCTAAAAAAACCAAATTGTCCCCCTGTGGGGCATGGGCCCCACGTTGGGAAACACTGATCTAAACCTAATATCAAAATGATTGCTTTATTTCCAGTGAAAACAAATGTGTCGAAATTCTTGCACTTTAGAAATATAATTTTTATTTTTATTTCAATTGTTTAATTTTGAATAGGAAAGTCATTTATTGCTAAGATTATGTTTATATTATCAATTTGGAATATGAGTGGCTTTGAATTTACCCCTTTTACAGGTTTTGGGAAGCCTATTTATCCATAACACTATGATATGTATCACCAACTGTTGAGAACAACTATATCCACTTTAAATCATTTTATCAACCATCCAATTTTGTTTTTTTTCTAATAACTTTATTATATTCCAGTTTACAATATTCACAATCCATTTATGTTTGCTGCATTGCCATTTGTTATGTCTAAACTTCTTTAAATTTGCACCAGGATCCTAAGTGGTAAAAAATTGTCCACTGGTTGCCACCTCTGTTATGCAGGACTGTTGTTTTGAGCGGCCATGCCCTGGTTTTATTGCCTTTGTTATGTTTTTCAGGATGCACTTAAGAAATTTTAACATACTGTTTTTTTCATTGTTCTTCATCAACTTATTACCAGGGGTGTGTCTATCAAAAACTTGTGCTCCCACCAGCATTACGCTCTGGACCATCACAGTAACTTAACCTCTTGACCATTTCAAGGTAGTAACCCATGGAGCAGAGAAAAAATGTACCCTTATTAAATTAAAAAAAAGAGAAATAAAACAATTAAGTAAATTTTGATTTATGGAGGCTAGAGTAATGAATTGAAATCAGAATCACTGGTTGAGTGTTTTTTTTTGTTTCACTTTCTGTCGACCACGACCATCTGGGATCACGGTGGATTAAGGCTCAGTTTGGTGTAATTTGGATTTCCATCGGCCTGACCGTAATTTGCGTGCTTTGTTTTTGCCAAGGAAATTATATGCGTATCTTCTTTTTTTGGCTATTGTTATACGTTCTCAGTTCACGATGAATATGATCGCTTTTCTGAACACTAAGCAAGTTCAGCCCCATACTTTAATCTTGGCGAGCTATGCCAGATTTATGAAGACTGTAATAGGCAAATAAGTCTACGAGTGTAGTGTTTTTACATCTCATACTTCACACATCCCATGAGAAGATCTTGTAGAGGATAGCAGCCTGTGTCACACTCATATCTGCCCTACAGTTACAGGTGAGTGGAACTCAATTTTATGCTATTACTGGCCGACTCACTGCTCTTGAGTTCGGGTGTTGTGGTTCGTTCAAGCGAGAAAAACATTGCTCACTAATTATTCACGGTTAAGTTCCCTGCAGGAAGCCACTATTCACGTCACTTTTTCCAAATAGATTAACCATTATTTTTTGGTCCTCCTGGAGTCAGATACGAGATGGCCTGTTTCACTAATATAATTTTTAGATATAAATGAGTTACGCTATATTTCTATCATATTTTATAAAATGACTTTCGGGACAAATATTGAGCCTGTAGAGTTCAAATGGAAGTTAGCTTTATTAAATTCAAAAATAGACATGATTTTTGAGAGGATTAATAAATTGTCTAAGATATCTATGAACATCTCTTTGTTTGATTCCCAGACCAATGAAAGTTTTATGACAGACTCAGAAACTATAGATAGGCTTCAAATCAAGTTTGAGAGTATGATGTATCAGATTAATAGTTCACCGGTAACACTCTTAAAATTGGTTTTGTGATATTTTCAGCATTAACCTTCTCCTTCCCATTTCTGACCCCCAGTTATTGTTTCAACAGCTTTATCTATTTCTTTAGCATTTACGATTTTTTCCATCATGGATCTACAGTCAGTATCCCCTTGCTCTTTCTCTTTAGATGTTGGCCATGCCTAGTGAAACCCCATCTACCAATGGCATCCACTGGCACAACCCCCAAGACAGAACTAATGCCTTTCCCAAGTAGCACCTCTGTTTCCACATTTACTCACCTCACAGTATGGTTCAAATGTTACTGGTCATGGTGACTTAAGACCTGCATGATTTCAATCCTGGTATGCTGTGCCTCCTTCACCACTTTCTTCAGGTCACTTACTAATATAATAATATTTAATTAAATTGCAATGGAGTGCACACTTTGGTGGAAATTTCCCTACTCACCCATCTTCCCCCTTTCCTGCACCCACCTACATTTGCCGTCTACAAATTTTACACTATAACTCAAATTTCTATCAATACTATCCCCCACACCTCCTAGTATCACTTCTTCATCATCATTAGTTAAACTCATCCAAAGTGAACCCATATCCTCTATTACCTGAGTTAATGTTGCACTAACTTTGAAAATACATGTGACATTGTAACACAGAAGTTAAAACTTTGGTTAGACAAACCAAAATTACAAATTATTTTGTTCAAGATGGTGGCAAAGTTGTAAAATTAGTGAGCTAGAAAGCAAAGCATAGCAAGAATGATGTAAATCGATTAGCTTCAGATTGTTCAACAGATAGTGAGGTGGCTAGCATAATAAAGTGTAGAGTTTTTGCAATGGAAATCATATACAGAACTTTCTGATTGATTGTTGAAAGGCATGTGATGGAAAGAACACAGCTGATTCAAGGAATTGAGCAAGAAGATGAGTAGCTATGTTGTGGAGGCAGAAATATTGTGGGTGTTGAGCTGAGTGGGTGTTTTCTTATAAGTGTCGGTATTCAGGATAAGGAGAACTGCAGCCATTGTAAGCATTTAACATGAAAGTACCATGAGGTGTGTGGGCTGGATGTGAACAATTGTTAGTTAGAAAGGAAAAATAAGTACATTTGGTGTACAAAAAGTGTTTTGAAGTAAGGGAACTGTTTGAGAGATCATCCTGCAATCTAAAAAGGATGGAACAACAATGATGTGACGCAGCTCAATATCAAAAAATGTTTACTGAGTTTCAATAAACGATGTTTTTCTTGTATTTGGAGTGATTACCCATAACTTGAAGACTATGTGATCTACTGCTTAAGTTAAACTGAGAATTTTTCCCTTTAGAATGGTGGTGGCCAAAAAATTATCTAAGTAATGTTAATGAGAGTGATTTACCTTTTATCTCGTGCCAAGGATGTTAAATTCAATATAGTCAAAAGCGTAAATTTTATTATTGCAGTGTATAGGAGTATTATGATTAGTTTGCAGTTTGGTCTTCAAATGGAAGACCCATATTTAATTGTGACAAGCGTATGACCTGTAACCAATATTTAATTGTGACAACCTTTAACCTGTGCCTAACAGATTCTGCAGAAGAGGGCTTACATTTCTCCCTTGGCTACTATCTAGCAGCGGAACTATTTTCTTTCTATTCTTTCCTGGCACGGACTGTCATATAACCTTATTTTCTCCGATATGTCCTCAAAAACAGTTTAAAGGAACCTTAGCACATTCTGGCTCAATAGAAAATCAGTTTTAGAAGCATTTTCTTGGGTAGAAAACACATTAGAAGGTGAAGTTAGTCAATTTGGTATAAGATTAAAGCTTCATAGAGGGGGAATCTTATTTTAGCTTCCCTCTCATTGCATTTGTTTCAGCAGATACAGCATAAAGTAATGTTCAATGTGGATATGAGACTTATAGCCAAAAAAATCTGGTTAAAAAGTTATGGCAAATTCAATAACTATTGCACAATGCAGATTGACTAGTATTTTTTTTTTTTTTTTTTTTTTTTTTTAAAAAAAGAAAAGATTTTGGCCTTATTTTTCAGGATATTGTAAAGATGTATACCTCAACAGATTCAGAATAAAAAGATACACCTTATATGTTAAAGTAGTCTTCTTAGTCAAAGGAGAAATTGTTTTTTAGGCAAAAATAAGAAAATTTAGATTTCATCATTTCCTTAATTAATAGGGATAAAGACTTGAAAGTATGTTTATATCAAAGAAGCAAATTCGTGGATCATGAAAATATACTTTTAGTTTTAAATATCACAATATTTGAAGGTTAAAAGCGAAATTAAAATTTTACCAATATCAATATAGCCAGAGGGTGAAATGATGACAGAAACAATATCAACACAGCAACAACAGACCGGACAAAGGAATGACTAAGGAGGAAACATGTTTTGGAGCAAAGAAAAATACTACAAGATAGAGGAATTTTTGCTAAAGAAAGTGATGGTTATTTCAGCTCCATCAGATCAAGGGTTCAGAAAAAATTAAATCAAATTCTGACGGATTGCATCATAGTGGCTAAAAGAATGAAAGTTGCGAATTTCAACTAAAATACTAAGAGTTCATTAGAGTTACATTAATCAAACGTTGGGGGAAATTATAGAGAATCAGCTCGGGGGAATAGAAATTTTGGGAATAATTCTAGATTTTGTTTTTTCTAACTTTAAAATTTAGTATTCTCTAAACTAAGTCCCAATGGGATGAAATAATGAAAAAATTGGGGATTGTAACATACTGAAATTTCAAGAAGATTGAAAAAATGTTAAAAATTTTCAGGAGCGCACATCGCAGATTCTGGATCCTATATAAGACCCCCAGTAGACAGGTAAAAGAAAGAATTATTTTGCTGAATATAATCTTTTATTGCAAGTGAGATGTTTTCTTTCAAATACCTTTATTTACTGGGCTTTGACGATAGCTTGTCGACTGAGAAGAACAATTGCATTTAGTAACAGTAAGTGGTATCAGGCACGATTAAAGTTCAACATAATAAGTTTTATGCTCACACCCCGCAAGAGCTTTTTGCTGACAACTCCTATTCCTAAAGGTCTGCTGCACTGTTCCTACTCATACAATTACATGAGGCTCTTCTCCTCCTGACTCTGTTAACAGGCTAAACATATTTTTTCCCAACAATTTCTGAAGTGTATGGCTTCTTCATTCTGTTAATCATATTTCCCCTACAACCTGTTATCAACTTCTGCTTCCAAGTCAACACAGCTCAACAACTGCCGTGGGTCTTCTGAGGCTAGTCACAGTGCAGTTCTATCTTACACAGATCTTCCCAGGCCTATGACTGAGCTACGACCTTTAGGAATTAGAATTAGGTCATTTTATTTCACCTCTTCTGGTCAGGAAGGTCAAACTGTTTTTCTTTTTTAAGTGTCCTTAGGTGTTCTTTCCTACTATTAGAGTCCTTTGAACTTAGCCTCTCTTTATATACTGGAAACAAGGATTCAACAACGGCTATGTGCTGAATAGCTTTGCTTTCCATCTCATGTTCAACACTCTGCCCTTTCCCAATCAGGATAGTTTCTCTGCTATTTTCATTCCTAACTTCTGCCCTTCCACAACATCCTGTTACCTACTGTAGTAACTAAGAATTTCTTCCCCAATCCACTACTTTTTTGTGAATAGGTACCTCTTTTTATTTAAAAACTTCAAAGATATATATATGAACATATAATATCCTAAAGCATTTCTTATATCATTTTAAAAATCTGTATCATATTATTCTTATTTGGTTTTTAGGTGAATCTGAAGTTCAACAAACTGAGAGCTTTGCTGATGACCCTGAACTAATGAGGCTTCATATAATGGCTGCTGTAAGTTAAAATAATTTATAATTTAGAAAAATACTTGCAAGAGTAAGACGTTACATAATTATTTTTTATAAAAAACATTCTGAGATTCAAAAATTAGAAAATTGTAGTTTCTATTTTTTAAATAAGCAGACTGTTGGATTTATCATTTTTGCAATTTGGCATGAATACTGAAATGCAAACCATTTTTATTTCTTTGTGATCTAGATCTCATTACATATAATACTGGGTTTACAGGTTGCACCAAGTTCATGTACTGTTCTTTATCATCATTGCTATATTTCAAATCAAACTAAAACTTTTTCTTTGTTGTAATGCCATTTATTTATTAAAAATTTCTTTTTGAATTTTACAAGTTGATTATGTTATATTTTTAATGGTCTGAGTTATTATTTTATGGCTAATGATTGAATGACCTATTTGCTGACTAACCTGCCTCGGTTTCTAATATCTGCTTCTTACTTATAATTTTCTTTTCTCCACTTTATCTTCTCTCTTGGCCTCTAACGTATCTATACTATTATAAATCTGTAAGCAAGCTGAATGTGTCTTAAACACTATCACACAAAAACTACTGTATTAATCTGGATGGTGTTTTCAAATTTTTGAACTAATGGTTCGGATCAAAATGTGCCGAATCAGCGAATGACGTATATGTACCATGGAACAGAGCATGTAAATTAAATCATTTCTATGGAAAAATTTTGGTTTACAGATCACTCTGTAGTTGAGATATTCACTCCTTTCAGGGAAACTGGCAAAAAAATTACACTATTATTTTTGGGTTATGTTTCATCTCATGTCTTTGTTCTCCAAAATTTAAACGATTAAAATTAACAGAATATGTGAATCAAACATAATAAGTGTGAGTAATATATAATTTACTGTAAATGCAATTATCAATATTATTCAATATAATCTCTCGAGTGTCGAGCTAGATGGTATTGTGTAAACACAAAATTTTGACAGCTAGCCTTGCTGTCTTTGTGAGGTCTCTTCTAACTTGTGTGTCATTCATGAATAAGGTAGTTTGATAGGAGGCTAAACCAATCTAGGTGGTGACAGCCAGAAGAGACCTGACACCTGATGAAGACAGCAGAGTTAGCTGTCAAAACATTATGCTTATAAAACACCATCCAGCTGGACACCTGATAGGATTATATTACATCAGTTTGCTGGGAAAGTCTCCACTCACACATCTAAATTATTAACATCATTGACAGGCACACAATTTGTTTCTGGTACATTGTACAGTATTGAGTGAGAATTAAAAAACAATTCTCGTTGAATACTGAACAATGTTAATTAAAAATATTAATGTGTGAAAATTCTCTCCTACATGGCAAATGGATGTGCTATTCAGTTTTTTCTCAAAGAAAGAAGTCCTGCAATAAACATCAACAGGTAACAATACTTACTTCTTATGTACAAATTTTGGCTGCTGTTTAAACCATGGCCAATAGAATAATCTGTTCTTTTTATTATCTAACCCTAATTCTGTAATGTTTGTTTACGGTTGTTGCTGTTATTGCTATCAAGTTGGAACTTCTCACATGTTATTGAGCTTATGACAACAGCATTGTGCAGGAGTAGTTTACATCATGATACCTGTCGTCACTTACACAGCACTTATGAAAACAGCTTATTTATTACAAATAACAACTAAATTCCTCCTGCCTTATGTTGCAACAAGAACATTCTGGTTCAGGCTGAATTTTAAGCTAACTACTATCTGCTAATATTCCTGTGACAAATTCAAATGTTATGGACACACCTTAACACGTAAAATGAATAAGAATTACATTTCGAGTAGTAGCAACATTTTCTGTGTAGTGTAGCATAATTTATCATAATCAATTTCATTACACACCTTCAATATGTACAGCAATTGCACTAAAGCATGTGCAGTAACACAGTCATTGTAGCACAATGTAAACTTGACTCCAACATGCTACCAATGAAATTAAAAAGTAACTAGGAATTCTAAAATATTATGCTACACTGGTAAATTATAAAACCAAATGCAACATGTCTTGTGCTTTAACCAAACTTATCAGGTATCATTTTGGTCCAAACTGAATTTCAACCTAACCACAAACTTCATTCATGATTCCCTTTCAAAAATTATAGCTTCTGTCACATGCACATTAATACATTGTATCGCGATCGAATCTTGACCCTTTGAAACTACTTACATGATGCTGAAACAATGACATTAGTAATATGGCATCATTGAAAGGAAAGGAAACTAAAAATGATTATTGGCTGCATTTCAAATTAACCACAAACTTTTCCAAGGTTTCTGTTTGAAGATCATAGCTTTTTGTGTCATGTCCATTAAAACATTCAGTGATTTGCAATTGAAACTAGATCCAAAGGAACTACTTACATGTGATTTAAATAATGGCATTCAAGTGTCTCAAAGTTAATATTTTGTAATAGAATTAAATCTGTAATGAATTTCTAAACATAACAAATCACACGAAACAAACCATTGGGGAAATGCTAGTATAAATATATTCTTTGATTGTGGGCTACATGAGTTAAGTGGATTTAGGAAGAGATCAGGCAATGACTTCTTAAATTACATAAGTGCAAAATCCTAATTTATTGCAATTAACAAGAAATCTGCATTACACCAACAGACTATATGAATGTCTGAGCTGAAGGACAGCATTCCCTACACTAGTCACTAGTGACGAATTTATCTAATTCCCATTCAGAATAAAATGCAAATAAATCAGATCTGGAGATGAGCAATACTATCCTGAGGCTGTCTAAGAAATGAACCCTATGGTATATCGTAGGCATATGAGAAAGATTGCGTCTAGTTTATGGTGTAGCAAGACATTGCTAAGTAGCAGACTTTAGTACCACAACAAAGAGATTGTTAAAGTTTATATCTTGTTTTGACACTGTTAACATTGTATAAACCAATGAATAGTTCCAGCACCTTCACTCTGCCACAAAATTGGTTTACAAGAAAGCCATAAGTGCAATTTTTGCAAGGCCATTGAAGTTAGGAATTTTTGTTGATGCCATGAAATGTAAATATTTTGGCATATTGCTTTATATAAAGCTCAGTTTAGCAGGAAACATTGAAGAACATCAAAATACTGCTTTGATTAGAGTGGGTAATGAAGCGATACACAATGAAGTAAAACAACTAACTTACTGATTCTTGACAGCCCCTTACTTTGATTTAATGGGATGGTATGAGACCCACATTATGGGTATTAACTATGGGAGCTCTGTTTGAACTTATCGTTACCATTTGCCTTACTCAATGGTCAACATTTGAGGCATTACTCACCTCACCCACTCTCCTCCATGTTATATTCGTTAATGAAGGGTTAAGACCCAAAAATGGTAATATCTCTTGTGTTCATATCTGTTGCATGTATCCTGCCAGTACCTGATGTAAGCGGTGGTTCATTCATCTATCCCAGTTTGTGATTCATTTTGTTAGTCAGTGCCCATTGTTTTATTGCAATATTATATATATGTTAACAAAGAAATAATAGACACTAAGTAGCAAAAGGGAATTACAAATTAGGGTAGGGAAGTAAACCATGACTTACCTTAGATGGTTGTAGGGCGTTAACATATAAAACAAACAAAACCACAAATAATATAGAAATTTTCAGGTTTTGGCTATTTGTCAACTAGAGGGAGGGCATTGTGGGAGACTATTTCACAGAGTATCTGTTAGTCAGGAACAAGGTGAGGACAAATTCAAACAGAAGCTACATAGAGGAGTAGTGATTTAAAGCTACTATCCAAACATTGCTAAATATCCGAACTAATCTCTGAAGGGCGAAAAGAGCAAAATAGTATAATAAAATCTTATCAACATAAATGAGCAAAAACTAAAAAATAAAAATATAAATTAAACCAAACAATCTATGAAATTAAACATCAGCTTTGGCTAGCAGTGGTTCAATTTAGGTAACGGGGAAGGAGACAAGAAGAGGATGGAGAATGTTAGAAGGGGAGGGGGAAGGAAAAACTATTATTACTGGGAATTACTTAAATTGAGACCAGGTAGTTGCCTTGTGTGCACTTTGTACTGGTAGGCAAGTTCCCACCTTCTGAGTTCAGAGGAACTGTTGCTGTCTGGGAGGGCCCTGAAAACAGGGACCGTGAAACAAAAGTTAAAATTATTGGTGTCATGGGAGATGGCATGGACAGCTACCGGATGCTTTGGTTTCTGCATGAATATTCTTCTCAGTAATCCAATAATACTATTATTTTGTATATTGAAATTAACATTATTATAGCCATCAATATTTTTTCGGTAAGCCACATAATTTCCTCAGGTTTAAAGTTGACCAGAGAATTATAAAATAAATTTGTATGTTAACAAAACACAAAAAAATGTGAGTAGTAACTGTTTTTTATCTTATTTACACTGAAAGATTTTCAGACATATTTATTTATTTTTGCAGAGAAGTTATCATACTCAAGCAGCAGCAGAATGTTATGCATTATTACATAAATATCCAGAAGCTGTTAATAATGCGTTACCTCCAATAAAATATACACCATTTCTGGTAAGATGCCTGTAGTAAGTTTCATCACAGTCAATAACTTTTCGCTCTAGTTATTGTATGTGGAAATTATAATTAATAAAAAAGTATCATTAATAATATGTTGATACCAAGAATGGATCAGGAATATTAAAACAAAAGAGGCTAGTTGAAGGTAGGCTGGTACATGAAAACAAGAAAAACATGATGAACATACTTCACCATATTTCAGGAACATCCCTTATTTATGAAAGCAAATTTGTGTTATAGCCTTAATGTGTGTGCTCACCCATTAATATGACAAATGTTTCATTTAGCACATGAAAAAAGCTCTTGTTGGTATACAGTGATGTGTTGAAAGAGTGGAAGGTTTTTTAGTGTTTCAAACATAAAAACATTGCTAGGAGCAAATCTAATGCAGGTGTGAAGCCCAAGAACATGTTATCCTTTGTGAATTAAAATTCACATATATATATCATGCAGCCCCCCCCCCCCCTGATCTGCATAGCTCACTTTTTATGGTGATTGCCAAAAGAACTCAGGGTACCGCATTCAACTTCCTGTAGGACCCATCAATTTTTACAGGTTTTGATTTGATCATGTGAGTAAGTCAGTATGCCCTGTAGTTCAGATCCCACATTAAACTAGATCCAGCCATGGTAGAGTAGGAATTCATAGTAAATAAAATCCTTTAGAAATATCCTAACTATCAGTGATATATGAACTTATTTACCAACCTGTCTTCAAATTTTAAGACATAATTTTAGCCTTTAAGTGGTATTTATAGGCACACATGTTTATTTATCGAAAGAAAACAGGAACTATAATTTCATACAAACAGATTAAAAAAAATATTAATGTGGAATGATTCTGAAGTTTATAGGCTTAAACAATACACCAAGCAGTTAATGAAAGATATGAAAACAAATATCGAAGAGAATGAATGCACACTGATAAAAGACCCAAAAATTAAAGTTGAAACATACAGTAAACACTATTCACATCATATGGCAGTTCCTGTGAAGCCAGAAGAAAATAATTAAAATAGTAAAGAAAGTACATTCAGTTAGGAGATGATGGTTGCCTGGTACATTTACTGGTAGAGCAGCTCCCACATACTAATTTTTGAGGAGAGGGACTGCTGACAACAGTCGGCATAAACTATTAAACAAGATTTTAGGGTTTTGTTTTATTTGCAGTAGAATGTGTCACAATCTATTGGTTAGGATTATTGAAGAAGAAAATTTACTAGTGACAATTCATCCTAATGGATTATAGATTAGGGATCTATGTACAAAGCAATACATTTCTTGCAGGCTATTTGGTATATGACATTAGAAGTTTCACAAGTAGAGCACACTATGAAGGGCGGAACTCTCTACAGTGGTTAACTTGATGGATATCGGCAGAAACCATATTGAATAAGGGAATTGAAAACAATAATCAAAAGAAAAATCCTGTAATGTAATATAAAAATATTTAAGGATAGAAAAATAAAACATCACTTGCCATAGTTGGATGCACAATATTTTAAGAAACCCCTTATTTATACAAAAGAAAGATGATGTATTTGACCATTTATAAAACCTAGACTCCCTTCTCTTGTCACTATCCAACAATTAACTTTGCAGTAGGTGTTGTAGAAATATTTATTTCCTTGAATTGATTTCTGTAGTTGAATTTAGCTTTTACTGATCTCTTGATATAGGATCAACACCAAGTTTTTCACCTCACAGTAGATTATTATTATACTAAACATGTCCTTTTTCAGACACTTTATAGTAACGTTCACATAAAGTTCCAAATCATTATTATTATTATTATTTTTAAATAGATTGATGCAATTCATACAAGTTTCACACTTTGATTCAAATAACCAATACTTAGTTTTTTGTTTAAGGTCACACATCACAAATTGCTTATACAATTAAGTTCTTTCATGCCCTCAGCCTTACACTAATAACACAAATTTGGGCTTCTCTCACTTCATCAAATCTGCTTATTCATCCATCATAGTCAATAACCAAGGAGTATCTCTGGACTCAACAAACAAACTTGCACCGAATTTGTCCAACCAACTGGTCGGACGTATACGGCTGAATATGACTGACTAATCCAAAGGTCATTGTTACTCATTTACTGGACACAACCTACTCAGATTTATAAAGCCAAGTGATGTACGAATCCAATTGGGCGTGTTCGTGCAGATAGCAAACACCTGTTGTTCTCCTAATAAACAAATCTTCATTTTTTTATCTTTTATTTGATCTTGATTTGTATTTTTCTGAATCTATATACACTGTTGTGGTACACAGTCACTGTAAATATTTAAATAAAAACATCTATGGAAAGGACAATTAATACAAGTGTGTCTACACACTTATAATAATTATTTTGTTAAAAATTAGTACAGTAAAGACAATCATTTGAATTTCATACTGGAATATTCCCAAATGATTATAAGATATCATTTTTGTCAGGACAGCATTTAGGCATAGGCTATTTAGGCTGGAGCTTATGAACCTGCACCACAAAAACAAAATTTGATTGTTTTTTATATTCCTTCTTTTTGTATATTGTTCCCCCCCCCCCCCCTTACATGATCATTTATTTTTAAAATTGAAATATTGATTTCTGAAAATTTGGCAACATGGACATGAATCTCAACTTTGCAGTGCCGGATCAAATGGGGAAGCTTGCTGCAACTTAAGTGGGGAGTGGGGGGGGGGGAGGGGGTGGCAAAATCATGTTTAAGGGGGTGATAAATGGCAAATTTGTGAGGTGGCAATCTTTTTTTTTTAGCTCTGCTGTGGAAAAATGAAAAAAATATCTCTATACTGCCCCGGGGGGAAAATTCATGTATGATTTTGCCCCATCTTGGAAAATTTGTAGATCCGTCTCTGCCACTTTGCATTCCGTTTCTTCTATAAATTTTAAGAGCGATATTAATATATCATATTGAATACCTTAATGATTTTCAATTGTCCTCATTTTTATCTCAACAATTATGTATACTTCTATATATGATATAGTAAAATATTCTACAGTTTAATAATAAATTTCAAATGTTTATTTTAGATTTTGGTTAGAAAATTGTTATAAAATGTGAGGTTATACTTCAAAATATTTGCAGGGGTAGGTGTGCATCAGAGGTTCAGCCCAAGGGTGTACACATCCTAAATATGGTCCTGACCTTCGTATTATTTCATAAAGGCAGTGTAAATTCTGTTTTTCCAAAATGTAAGTCACTATACATTTTATAAAAACATCTTGTTCGCTTGGTATTGAAACAATAATGATGGACTGACAATATATGTTGAATGTAATTCAGCTACAGTGGATGAGGTTGCCCATACAACCTGGTTGGCCGTGAAATTGGATGTTACTTGGATGATAATGATTCGGACGAAATCCAGTTCCAGTGGATGACTGGTCCAAAGCTGTAGGGTGTGAGGTTAATACTTCCTTGTGCTGTTTAATATGGCCCGTTATGCATTCTGGATTAAGCCAAAAATGACGAATGATAGCCGCCTCGCTGCTGTTTAATACAGACCATTTTCTTGAGAAACTTTATTCATTACTTATTAAAATAATTCTCCTTCAGTTTTTTCCAAGATTGATTTTTTATTGTACACTCAGCATCTTAAACTCTCACAAGCTTAACAAATGATACTCCAACGATTTTTTAAGTCCACCTATAACAACCAATAAACAAAATCATAGATGCTGTCAGCAATGCTCATTGCTTAACTCTTTGGTTTACATGTCAGCCAACTTAACCATACCAACATATTATTTTTATTATCATTTACACAAGTTATTTCACCATTCACTAACTCTATGGTTGTTACCTCACAAGGGTAAGATCTGATTGTTGCAGAATTGTGGAAAGAAGCATGTAGTTTAATAAGGCAGGAACTGACAAACATATAGCAAGAAATAACTTTCAACCACATCTACAAGAGTAAGAATGGCAACCGGTAGATACAAGGAGTAAAGAAAGATATGACAGAGATCAGAATAACGGAAGATGATATACAGGATAGAGCAACTTCCAGAAGATTGATACAAAATTTAAAGAGTTTCCAGGAGAAGGAGAAGGAGAAGAGGAAGGTTGATGACATCTGTATCCAAGAAAAGAGAAACAGCAGAGTAAAGGATGAAGAACTATTGGAAGTTAAGTAAAGAAGCATAGAGAAAAATGCACAGGATTAATTATTGAGATCCTTAGATAGCCAAAATCAAAGAGAAGAAGCTACAATTACATGTAATTTTATGTTTCAGTATTAAGAAACAAATAATAGTTTTTCATTGTATTGTCGATCCATTGACAGTTTCATATTGCCTCACTTTCTTCAAATTTGGTTCCTTAATAAGCTACACTCAAAGACGAGGGTGACTGAATTTTATTATGAAAACAAATAAGTGTCTTAGAAAACATACAACCACAAACAGAACTCCATCCTTAAATATATTTAGTGCAAATGACAGCCAATAGTTTTAAGATAATCAGTGGAAATATACAAAAGATTATAGGTCTTGAGGTTTTCTGCATTTATTGCATCCCAGGCAAATGAAAAAATTATATCTGCCAAAGTGTCCACACTTTAGAAAACCAGTGCAATGAGTGTAAACGCTTTTCCACCTAGGAAAGTACAACAATTTTGGGATTGCCAAACATGTTTATGTTCACTGCCACAGAACAGAATTTAACAATGTAAAGATACTGGCGCTTTAGTCAAGAAAGCAATTAAAATTCATCTAGCTCATAGATCAAACAGTGACATCCTCTTTTGTCTTAGAGGGTCATAGGAACCAGCCCTGGAAATTTTTTGGAAAGTATTGTGCATGCAATTCCACTGGCTGCCACCCCGTGATTCTCTCTGGAACACACATGCAGCATGTGGTGGATGGACTAGTTACTGATGGGGGGCGACAGGTGAACCGAAGTTACAAAAGAGGATTGTTATTTTAATAATAACTGATAAAATTGCAATGGAGTGCATGCTCCAGTGACAATCTTCCTACACACTTATCCTTCTACATTCCTCCTGCAGCCCACTTTTGCCCTCAACCAATTTCTACTTTAAATTCTGTCAGTGTTTTCAGTAAATTATTCATCACTTCTCTTGGCAATATATTCCAATCCCTTAACCCTTTCCTATAAAACAAAATTTTCCCACACCCTTATGCTTGAAATCAAGTGCCAGCTTGTGGTCATGGTCATCTTTACCCTTCCAAGCACTTCCCTTAATTTTCTCACCAATATCTTTCCACGCTTCATCACCAATATAGGCCTTGTACATTCTCATGACTCCTTCTATCCTCCAATGAATTCCACTCCAGCTTCTTTATCATATTAGTTACCGATTGTGTTTTTAAGTAATTTTCAAAGATAAATCTGGCAGCCCTTCTCTGCACTCTCTGCAACTCCTGTATTTGATAACCAAAATGTGGGCCCCATACTACACAACCATATTCCAGCACTGGTCTGACCAGCGTTCTGTACCCCAATTCCCTTTCTTCTCTAGTGCATCCCCTCATCACTCTTCCAACAGGTGAAGGATTTTGAACCCTTTTGTAAGGGATTAAAACCAGTATACCGGGGTGTAGTATAGGTTTCGACACCTTAACTGAATCTTAACGTGTCGAAAGTTCTTCTGAATCTGCATTAATAATTTTAAGTGACCATTTTGCACCCAGGATGTTCAGCTGCAAAGCTGAATGGCCGCCACAAAGCTTATTTGAACCAAAAGCTGAGGAAAGGTTACTGTTCACTATGAAAGCACGTAAAAATCCACTTTGATGAAAAATTAGAAGTTTATTAAACAGTCACATTTTGAAAATTAGCAATTACAGTTGAGTAGGCAATCGAACTAAATGTTTCCAAAAATTGGAAGTCGTGAAGAGGAAGAATTTACCAACTAACCCCTTTTGGAAAATTTATCGGTCCATAGTCTCTGCAAAGAATAGTCACTGGCGAGAAAAAGTCAACATGGCGATAATTCAACCATGATGCTTCTCTAAGTTCAAACCAACTGGATATCAACCCGGCTAACTAACAAGCACACAACGACACAAAGAAACATACTAGCGCAGATTTACTACGCACAAAGTTCCCGCATAAAGACAAAAGACAAAATCGAAACACGAAACAATAAAGGCAGCCAGACAGCCTGAGCAGCTAGCTGCATGATATGTGTATTCTACTGCTTACCAAAAAGTAGCCTAAAAAGATATGATTATAGAATGTGTTCAAAATTTAACTGTGTGTAGCTTGGCTTTTAAGGTTTATAAAAAGTATTTAGCTAAAATTCTAAAATAATTAGCTTTCTCGTAAATGAATTAAGTGTTAGTGTGCAATGGTTATAAGTTTCTGAAAAACAATTGGTGAACCCCCGATATGAATATTATTTGTGCAACTTTTTAGTTGTATCCGCTGAATTGCAAATTATTATGTTAAAATTACTGTCACAATGTTCAGTGCTTGCTCCTGATTTCAAAGGTGTAATTTTTATTAATATTGGTTGTGTATTTGCAAAGTTATTAGCTTGTCAAAAATCAGGTTTGAAATTGTCAAGGTGCCATAACGTAAAAACCTGTTTCTTTTTAATAATTATTGAAGTGATGTTTATACCGAAAAAGTGAGATTGGATGAATTTTCTTTGAGTTTTATTACATGTTTTAACAGTGGTTTTATTTACGGAAGTGGCTTAGTTTAATCGTAATTTAATTTCGAAATCACCACGTTTTTGTTTACAACGAAATAACTTTAAAATTGATTTAATATTATCTCTACTGCATGGAATGTTTTGAAACTTTAATATAATATACTAGATTTTTCGTTCTTTCAGGAAATTTACTATTTAGTGCGAGAAATTATGAAAACATAAGTTGTTGAAAGTGCAAGTGTTCTATCAGAAGTGTTTAAAAATTTATTTAATCTATTTACACAGCCTGAAACTACGAAATTTTAGTGAATTCAACTCCCTTTCTGATTATTATTATTACAAAATTACTTTACTGCATCAGAAAGTGTTAAGTATTAGTGAAATTATTACGTAACAAAAATCGATTTTTTACCAATTGGATAATAATGGATTACCCTATTCCAGGTTAGTTAAAAAGTGATTTACTATGATAAATTGTTTATTTAGAGCTTGTATTGTGTGTTGAGTGTCTTTACTGTTTTAGTTGAGTGACTTTGCTGTTTATTTATTGAGTTAGCTTTCAGTATCGGCTTCTGCATGAACTGTTTCTCTCCTATCCTGTAGTTACAAATTGAAAAATTTAATGTTTACTGGGAAGCTTACTCCCTCCCTTATGCTCTATAACTGAGGAAACTAGAATTTACCCAAATTCTAAGGTGCCTAAACTCTCCCACTATCTGTCCAATGTATCCTGCCCAGTTAAGTTTGCTATCAAATGTTATGCCAAGGTATTTACATTTTGAGTCTTCAGTAAGTAGCTGCTTCCCCACTTTATAATCACAATCAATCTTTAGCTTTTTATCTGTGTACCTAATGAGCTAGCTCTTCTTTGCATTTATCTTCATCCCATGTAGACCCACCCAGCTAGTTACCCTATCTAGATCACCCTGCAATGCTGTTTACAGTGTTCTATTGTTTTGATCCTTTTTTTTATAACATTATGTCATCTGCAAACAATCTACCCTCTGACAGTAAACCATTAACACAATCATACATTAGAATAATGAACAGCAATGGTCCCAATACATTACCCTGTAGTACTCCCGTACTCCCATGTACACTCCTACTTCTTTGATACTGCATTTCCTACTCTGACTTTTTGCTTTCTACCTTTTAGGAATTCTTGTACCCAGCAAATCACATTTTTATCAACTCCAATATTTTTTACCTTATTTACAATCATTTTATGGCTCACTCTGTCAAAGGCCTACACTATTAACTTGACCTCCTGTGCCCGTTTCATCAGAAATATCCTGCATATAGCCTGATAACTGATGAATATGCTTTTCTAAAGCCATGTTGCTGACTTTAAAACCAATTAGATTCCTCACAGACACGTCTGATATGGTTGCATATTAATCTCTCCATTAATTTACCTATCACCAACGTCAAGCTGATTGCCCTATAGCTTTCAACCATTTTTGTCACTCCTCCTTTATGTACCAGAACTAATATCACACTTTTACAGTCATCAGGTAAACAACAAGTATCCGGGCTCAATTTGAATAATGTTTCAGGATAAGGCACAATGTCCTATCCTACTAACTTCTGTAGTAATATTATCCACACCACCCTCATTACGGTTTTTTAGATTCCTTAGTTCCTTCATGATATATTCATATTTAATTTCAAATTTCGTAAGCTGCTCACTTCTAACTGTGCAGATAGAGTCGTTTTCTGATATAACCCCTTTAGTTCCTGAATTATTGTGCATAATAGTCTCACAGAACCAGTTACTTAATAACTCTGCCTTTTTTAAATCATCAGTTACTTCTTCTCCATCCTTATCTATAATTGTCTCTACACCCTCTCTTCCCCTCAGTTTGTAACAACCTTAGAATTTTGGCAAATTCTAGTTTTGCTTAGGCTGGACTTCGAAATTTCGAGTAAGAGTAGTTTTCAACTTTAAGGAATTTCCCTGTAATCGTTCCTACAGTTACAATTCGCCATAAAAATCATTTTAAAGTGTATTTATCATATTGTGAAATGTTTATTTTAGAGATAATCTGCTTTGTTCAAGTTTTGAAACACGCGATCTAAAAGTAGAAATTCTAAGATTGTAATATCTTTAAATCAAGTAAAGCGACAGCTGAACTTTTATCACCAGCTATAGTCAGCATTGTTCCGGATATTTTGGCAGTAAAATTAAATAATTTGGCAAAGTTTAATTAGCGATTTTAATTAAGAGAAAAAACGAACTTTTTAATTAAAATGAATATTAATTTCAAATTTTTATCAGTAGATAGCCCTAATTAAGATGATTATGAACATATAGTGGTTTTGGTGAAAAATTTAAGCATTTGTCTGGTAATTAAGTTTTTGAAAATAGATTGTCGCGGATTGTTGTTGAAGCGCGTAAAAAATTCCCATAAGTTGGTCATGGATGACTATAGTTTTAAGACAATAGAAACCTTTTGGAATAATAAATTAAATTAAAACAGGTAGAACATGACAATATAAAGTCCCTGTAAAAATTTTAAGTTAAACTACTTTGTACTTTTGAAGATATTAATTAAAGAAAGATTTGCCAAGGTCATAGGCTCATGCAGGGGTATAAGAGATCATGCAGCAAGCACACGTGTCTCACTCTGTGCTAGATTTTCAATGAAGTAACATTGCGTCGGTTGGTTTTCTCTCGGGTTGTAACTTGCCATGCTGGGCTGTGAACGGTCTTCAACCATGTTGGGTGTTGTCGTGTTATTCCACAATTTTAATGACTATTAAGAACTTTTAAGTTCTCAAAAGGGGTTTTGGTCAGTAATAATTTTCTCTCCACAATCTGCAATATTCTGGAAATGAGTGTTCGATTTGCCTACTCAACTGTTTAATGCATTTTAGTAAATGTGACTTTGAAAATAAAACTTTAAATTTTCTGGAAATGAACTGTTATAATTTCATAGTAGAACCTTTTCTAGATTTGTGGTTTAGAAACAAATCTAGTGGCAACCTTCAAGCATTTAAGTTGAGTTTCTATTAGGCTACATGGTCAAATTCAAATTATTTTGTGAAAATTCCACAGAACTTTTCATCAACATAAACTGTTAGTTAAGGCACTAAGGCGATGTTACAACCCCGGTGTCAGCCTTTGTCCTTACAAGTTTTCTGATATAACTATAGAAATTTTTCTAAATGCATCAGTGAGAGGTCCACTTGCACAAATAATATTCTTCATAAACTCATCCTTGGTCAGTTTCTTTGACATTATTAATTCCTTGATTTGTTGTTTCAAGAATTCCCTACCACGGTGCTGTTTCTTAGCTCTGTTATGTTCTCGTCTCACCAATCTTTTTGACCTCCTCACCTCCCTGTTATAGTATGTATATAGGTTCTGTACTTTACTTTATTTTCTGTTTTGGAATAAACATTTCTTCACCCTTATTTTATTATTTCCTTTAACTCTTCCCACTTCGCCTCCACTGTACTTGTGTCATTCTTCCATTTAATAAAATTACCTCTGAAATATCTGTTCAATTCCAAAATATGTGCCTTTTTATAATTGTGTCTATTTCCCCCTTCAATTCTGGCCACTGGTTTACTGAATCCCCTTATATACCTCAGAACTGCCTTGTGGTCACTTATTCCTTCAGTTACTTGGGATTCAACAAGGATATCATCAGGCTCTATTAGGATGATATCTAACATGTTTGGGCTCCTTGTTTTTTGCTCAACCACCTGTGTAAACCCTCCTTTCCTTACTAAGGTATTTGCACTGGAGCTGACTTAATAGCTGTCAATATGTCTACCTGTACAGATAGAATCACACCTGAAGAAGCTAGATATTGAAATATCACATTTTTACATTGTGTGACAGTAGAAACATGAAAATTCTATTGCAAAGAAAATACAACTTCTGTGAATAGCTAGAAGAACATAATATTAAGGGGTGATATTAATATTTGAGTTTAAACTGAAAGAATCAATTATAAAGTTGTAGTTAATAAAAATTATGAAATGAAGATTCAAGATAATTGATCCAGAAGAAGACCCAGGAATAGATGGCTGAGAGGAAACGAGTGTGTATGGGAGAAATAAGAAGGCAGTACCAATGTGGAGACAGATTTGTGGTGGAAAGAAACAACAAATTTGTAGAAGCTTGTATAAGCTATTGATGATGTTGGTGAATTAGTACTAATGCCTTTCGAAACAGGAGAAAGAAAATGAAATGATTTTTTTTAACTTATGGCTTTACGCCTCATCAAAGGCTAAGGTCATTATAGGCGGGATGGGACGGGGGACAAGGAACATGATGGAATTTGGCCATGGCCTTTTTGAAGGAAGCATCCCGGCATTCGCCTGGAGTAATTTGGGGAAACCATGGAAAATCCAAATCTGGATGCCCGGACAGGGATTCGAATCCGCATCCACCCGAATGCGAGGCCAGAATGTTAACTGTTCACCCACTATGCTTGGTGAATGATTTGTACTTGCGCCTGAGTAATAATCTTACTATCAAGAACATCCATCGTTAATAACAATTCAGTCATAAAATCACAAAAACAGCTGGGATGGTAAACATAAATGCTTTGTTGCTTATATAATCTCTGATAACGGATATAAAAGTTCTGTCTAAGGTATGGTTTGAATATTAACTATAGGGCTCCAATTAGTTCCTTGCAGAATATCTCAACAGAAAGTAAATACTGGGCAGAAGTCGTAGATAAAGACATTGGAAACTAGAGAAAAGGAAAGAATACTAGCAGAAGAGCTGATAACTTTTAACCATATATGAAATAAGAAATATGAAATCGAAAGAAAATGTGGGAATATAGTAAAGACAGAATAATAGTTTGAGAGGTATTTCATTTCAATGAAATAATTAGTCCAAGAAGAATCACTTTCGAGTGTGTTTATATTTTTTCAAAGACATCTGGCTTCATGGGTTTCATACAAGGATTTTACATTCAAATGTAAACAAATGCTGCAGTGGTTATAACTTGCAACAACTTCAAAACTAAACTTATCAAATATAAAACTCAACTAACTAACTCATCTCTGCCGATCGCTTATGTAGGCATTACAGAATAATTCAAAGACTTCTGCTGACGTTTCTCGAATTCTAACAATATTTAAAGAATTAAAATCACATTAAAACAATCAAAATTAATACAAAATCATTCACAATCATTATTAAATGTACAGAAATGAAAATTAAATATATTTACACACATAATTATCTTCAAAAACCAGTCCAGATCGTCACAAATTGTCCTTTAAGCATCGTAGCTCATATTAATATTTAGAATTACAAACTTTTAATCATTGTTTCATGTATAATATTTACATAGTTCCTTTCCATAAAACAATGTTCACAATTATTTGCAAGAAAAATATACAAAACCTTATTTAGTCAACTTGCTACAAATAATTCTTAAAATACAATTTCATTAAAGGTCTGGTCTGAGGGTCATTATAAGCTCTTATTGACATAAAAAGGCCTATGATACTGAGTCTAGGAAAAATATACCTATGCTTAAAAAGAAATAAATAAATGAATGAATTGTGAAACTAATTAGGAACATTTGTGGGAAGCATGAGAATTGCATGCAGGTTGATAGTAAACACTCTGAATGTTCCACACAGAAAGAGGAGTTTGGCAAAGAAGTTTTTGTCATGCATTTAGTGGTATTGTCATCACAGAAGTCCAGGATTACAGAGATCCCATAGAGTTAAAGGTGACACCATACACTGATGACATAATGATATGGAAGGAGTCAGAACGGGATCTAGAAAGGTAATTAGGAAAATGAACTGCAGTGGGTAAACATGTGCTGGAAATAACTGCCGGGGGGTGGGGGTGGGGGGGGGGGGAGGTAGGTGAGGGGCGAAGGGGAGGGGAAAAGGGGAGGGGGGAACAAGATAGTGAAGATTGCTAGAAACACAGCACAACACATCAAAGGATATGTTGCTCAATGACAAGAAATTGGGGAAGGAAGGCAACTACCAGCAGAAAGATGGAGGAAGAAATTGGGTAGACAATAAGAAAGAGTGGACAATTGCATCTTCAGATAAAGGATATAATCTGAAGTTGGTACATAAGGAAGGAAACTATTATCTATATTTCCAGCTAATACTGACTCTAAACCTGGACTCGGATGAAGAGAGATATTTTCAGAAAACTGGCAGAGGAGACAAAGTTAGTTAGAAAGTCAGAGAATTTCACAAGAAACGTTAAAATCAGAAATGAAAATATCTAGGTGAGATTGAGGGTTGAAGAATTTGAAGAGATGTTAAGAAAGAAGTGATTTCAGTGGCAGGGTGGCATGTTATGGGGATGGGCAAGAGAAAAGTGCCAAAGTTTTCCCTCTTGAACAGTGGGAGGGGAAGTTTTGGAGTAACCATCAGACTTGGAAAAGGATGCTCTGGAAGTGGAAAAGTCTAATAATGATTATGATGTTGATGATGATAATGGAATAAGAACAGAACAAAAAAAGGAGGAACATATTCAAGGAATCATTTGTGGGTACTGTTGTTGAAATAATAGGAAAAATAAGCAACACAAGAAACGAGGAAAGGTGATGAAAGTTTTAAGCTTGGCAAGCAAAGAAAAAGATAAGCATAAACAAGTAGGGATGAGTGAATGTAAACTGAAAGAATTACATCATTCAATGACATGGTCAGAATCTGAAGAGTTGTATAAGTGAAGTAAATCATCAGATTTAGATGAATCATTATAGAAATGATTAAAGCTGTTGTATTTATGGTCTTTCTGGTGCTGTGCTTAGTTCTGAAAGCCTGTTACATCCATTACCAGTTTGCTAGGCCTGTCATAGCTTCATTTTTCAAGGTTCCAGTAGGGCCTTCACAGTTACTGTATCAGTAGTGGGGCACACTAGATTCCCACTGTACATCACCCACACAGGCAGTCCCCTACTTCATGCCGTTGCCTATTTCTCAACATGTGGAGGGGGGAAATTTGTGCACATAGACAGTAGACAGTAGACATTCACAATAGTTTCACATAGAAAGAGGAGTCAGAAAAGGAAGTGTATTGTCACCTGTTCTGTTTATTGTGGTATTAGATGTAGTAATTGCAGAAGTCCAGGGAGGCAGAGATCCAACAGAGCTGAAGGTGATAGCATATGCTGATGACATAATAATATGGGGGGAGACAGAGCAGGAAAGAGAATTAGGGAAATAGTGGACTGCAATGGGTAAATATGACCTGGAGTTGAATGTAGAAAAAAAATCAAAATAATGAGGATAGCAATAAACACTGGACCCTTGTAGGATGTGTTAGTTGACGGCAGGAAATTGGAATGGGTAGAATTGTTTGTGTATCTGGGAAGCAAGTTAAATATCAATTGAAAGCTGGAGGAAGAATTAGGTTAGAGAGTAAGGAAGAGTGGACAATTGTGTCATCAGATAAAGGATGTAATCTGGAGATGGAACATAGGAAAGTAAGCCAAAATTCTTAGGGGGAAGGGAGTACTTTCTGAGTTGTTAGCTAAAGCAGTGAGGGAGCCCGTTTCCAGTGATGATGGGGTCAGGACTGTGCCTTTTTTAGGTTAGGGGCTGCTGTTGAAGGGACAGAAATAGATTATCAAAGTGATACTGATGCAGATTTGCTATAGGGAAAGTCACAGCTATTAAAGAAATAGATGAAATGGCTGAAACAATAACTGACTGCGGTAAAAGTGGGAAAGAGGAGATAAATTCTGAAAATGAAGCCAGTAGTAAGGGTGTTAATGGTAAATTGTAGAAGAATAATGAACAAAGTAATTGAATTTGCAAACTTAATAGAGATGGACGAACCACAAGTAATAATTGGGGTAGAGAGTTGGTTAAAAGAAGAAGTACTAGACAGTGAGGTTTTTCCTGATGGTTACAGAGTGTACCGCAGAGATAGAGGAGCAATTGGTGGAGGAGTCTTCATACTAGTTAGCAAAAACTACCACAGTTCACTGGCGTTCATAGATCAAGACCATGAGTTACTTGGGGTAGATTTCTGGGGTAATAAAAAAGAAAAAATCAGAGTGTTGGCTGTTTACCGCAGCGGAAGAATGACAGAAGAGGATGAGGCTCTTGGGGAGAAATTAAATCCATACTCAGATTTCAGAGGTGAGAATAGAATGATCATCATCGACGGGGATTTAAATTTACCAGGTGTAAACTGGGAAGGGAATAAGATAAATAACACAAGGGAACAAAGATTTGCAAATATCTTAATAAGGGAAGGAGGATTTACACAAGTGGTTGAGCAAAACACTAGGGGACAAAATATTTTGGATATATTTCTAATTACGCCCGATGTAAACCTTTTGAGGTATCAAGTAACTGAAGGAATAAGTGATCATGAAGCAGTTCTGATGGATATTAGAGGATTCAGTAAACCAGCAGCCAAAATTGAAGGGGGCAATAGGTACAATTATAAAAAGGCACAGGTTTCAAATTTGAAGAGATATTTCAGAGAACAATTCAGCAAATGGAAGGAAGGTACAAGTACAGTAGAGTCAAGGTGGGAAGAGTTCAAGGAGATAATAATAAAGGGGGAAGAAAAATTCATTCCAAAGCAGAAAATAAAGAGAAGTAGAAAACCTGTGTACTATAATAGGGAAGTTAGGAGGTTAAAGAAGTTGGTACGAAGAGAACATACAGAGTTAAGAGACAGCAGGGTAGTA
Source organism: Vandiemenella viatica (assembly GCA_031002005.1). Classification (NCBI taxonomy): domain Eukaryota; kingdom Metazoa; phylum Arthropoda; class Insecta; order Orthoptera; family Morabidae; genus Vandiemenella; species Vandiemenella viatica. The sequence goes on along the minus strand of CM061920.1, from coordinate 38,154,879 downwards.
GGGAATATTTGAAACAACTAAACAAGGACTTAATAACAACAAAGAAAATGGCTAAAGATGGGTTTATGAAGAGTATTGTCTGTGCAGGAGGTCCATTGACTGATGCATCTAGAAATTTCTATAGCTATATCAGGAAACTGAGGGGAAGGGAGGGTGTAGAGACACTTATAGATAAGGATGGAGAAGAAGCTACTGACGATTTGAAAAAGGCAGAGATTTTAAGTAACTGGTTCAGTGAAAGCATTAGGGACAGAAACAGGAGGGTCTAATTCGGAGAACGAGCCTAACAACACATTAGAAATGACGATAGTAAAAAAATTTGATATCCATCCTGAGGAAATCATGAAGGAAATAAGAAAGCTGATAAAAAATAGAGGGCCTGGTGAAGATAATATTACTACAGATATCTTAAAGTTAGCCGGATGTGACATTGTACCTTATCTTGAAATATTATTTGAATTGAGTCTAGACACTTGCTGCTTACCACAGGACTGGAAAAGTACCGGTACATAAGGGAGGGGTGAGAAATAGAGTTGAGAACTACAGGCCAATCAGTTTGACATCAGTGGTAGGTAAATTAATGGAAAGATTGATATGCAACCACATCAGAAATATATGTGAGGAACGTAAGTGGTTTTCAAGCAGGCAACATGGTTTCAGGCAAGGATATTCATGCAAATCTCAGTTGGTGGGATATATGCAAGATATTTCAGATGAAATGGACAAGGGAGGCCAAATTGATAGTGTAGCACTAGATTTTTCAAAGGCGTTTGACAGAGTAAGCCAAAAAATGGTAGTAAATAAGGTAAAAACTATTGGAGTGGATGAGAAAGTGATTTGCTGGGTAGAAGAATTTTTAAAAGGTAGAAAACAGGAAGTTAGTGTAGGAAAAGCGGTATCAAAGGAAGTGGAAGTAAAAATGGGAGTGCCACAGGGTAGCGTATTGGGACCATTTTTATTCATTATTCTAATGAATAATTATGTTGATTGTTTACTATCTGAAATTAGATTGTTTGCAGATGACATAATGCTTTATAAAAGGATCAAAATGATAGAGGACTGTAAACAGTTGCAGGGTAATCTGTACAGGATATCTTGTTGGGTTGGTAAACATGGGATGAAGATAAATGCAAAGAGGAGTAAGCTAATTAGATACACAAAAAAAAACCAAAAGATTAATCATGAATATAAGGTGGGGAAAGAATTGCATGCTGAAGACTTGAAATGTAAATATTTTGGCATTACATTTGAGAACAAGCGTATATGGGCACAGACATATGGGACAGGTGGTAGGAAAAGGTTTCAAAATCCTACACTTGTTGGAGAGGGCGATGAGGGGATGCATGAGAGAAGTAAAGGAATTGGGTTACAAAACTTTGGTCAGACAATTGTTCGAATATGGTGGTGTAGTATGGGACCCTCATTTTACGTATCAAATACAGGAGTTGGAGAGGGTGCAAAGAAGGGCTGCTAGATTTTTTTCTGGAAATTATCGCAGAATGCAATCAGTGACAGATATGATAAAGGAACTGGAATGGGATTCATTGCAAGACAGGAAGAGAATGAGGAGGGTCATGGGAGTGTACAGGGTGTATACTGGCGATGAGGCATGAAAAGATATTGCAGTAGGTATGAATAATAGTTCATGGAAGGGAAAAGATGACCATGACCACAAGCTGGCACTCGATTTCAGGCACAAGGGTGTGGGAAGATTTTCTTGTTGTAGGTAAGGGTGTCAGGGTTTGGATTGAGTTACCAAGGGGAATGATGAATAACTTACCGAAAACATTAAAAGAATTTAAAGTTAAAATTTTTAGAGGGTAATTGTAGCGGTGTGCAGGATAGGGGGAAGTTGGGAGTGTAGAGAAATTGCCACTGGAGCATGTGCTCCATTGCAATTAAATTAAATTATTATTATTATAAAATGACTAATCATTCACCAAATTTGATGGCTGTGACAAGTGAAAAACTCAAGTGATGAACAAAAACATATTCAATGTTTCAGTTTTAAACCTTATTCATGTGATAGGGAATTATTAAATGAATAAAGTGTAAAACAAAATATTTCATATGTTTTTATTTGTCACTTATGTTTTTCACTTATTACAGCCTTATACTTTGGTGAGTAAAAGAGATCAAACATAGGAAGTCTGAGAAATATGGGACATGGATTGATGTGAAATTGTAGGGGAAGAATAGTATCTCGATCAGCTTTTTTTTGGCCTTGTCCACACTTGTATACAAAGTTGAGCGATTCTTATATTTAGACAAGAAGTCTATAAGAAATCGAGCGATGTTAAATAGACAATTGAAAGACAAGTTCATGTCTGTAGACATGCTTTTAGAAGAAACTCGCAGAAATCTGGTCTCCCATTCGAAATGGGAGACATGAGACAATTGTTAAACAATGTTGTGCAATATTTCATAGTGTGAATGTTTTGGTAGACTTTGTCATTAGTTATTGTCGATGAGCTCTGGAGAAGGCTTAGTCGATTTTCTTAATTTTTTATTTTTACTGTCAAGACGTGGCCTACAGAGAGAGTGTTATCAATAATAGAAGATTTTGACTTGACATCTTGTTTGTGGGAAATTACTATTCCCAAATAAAAAAATCGAACTAAGAAGAAAATAGTTATTAAAGAGCTGCCAGAAAAATATGCAGTGTCCATAGGCGATGTAGGAAAAAAAACTCCAAAATTTTAAAACAGCTTTTCCTCGGGAGAATAAAAAAATAAATCAGATGAAGAATATGGCGTATCTCTTGTAAAGTATGCTTGGTTCGCATACGAACACTTATTTCTACTACAAGGTTTAGAATCAAGGGGTAGCAGAAGCACAGACTGTGGTAAAGTAAGAAAATTGTGAATGAGGAAGTACAGAAAACATTGTAAGTACATTAAAAATCTGTTTTATTTAATTTTTATACATGGATATGGAAAAGTAGAGAATCAAGAGAGACATGTATCTGTTAAAAAGGGTGTGAGAAAAGGTTGTAGCCTATACCCGTTAATATTCAACTTGTATGTGGAAAAAAAAAAAAATCCATGTGGCATAAGTTTTCAGGGAGAAAAAATCAGTATGCTACGATTTGCTGATGACATTGTCTTGTTAGCAGAGAGGGCTGAGGATATTGAGCAGTTACAGAATGGCATGAACAAAATACTGAAGGAAGATATCGGACTGAATATAAATGAAAGCTAGACAAAAGTGATGAAATGTAGCAAAAATGATACCAATACTAGTAGATTAAATATAAAAATAGGATTGGATGCAATAGGAGAAGTAAATGAATTCTGTTACTTGGGAAGTAAAATTACAACCGATAGCTGAAGCAGGAATGATGTGAAAAGCAGAATAGCACTAGCAAAAGGAGTCCTTATGAAAAAGAGAAACCTTTTGGTTTCAAATATTGATCTAGGAATTAGAAAGAACTTTTTAAAACTGTTTGTGTGGAGCACAGCACTTTATGGTAGCAAAACGTGGACTTTAGGAAAACCAGAAATAAAAAAATTGAAGCATTCGAAATGTGGTGCTACAGAAGAATTCAAAATTAAGTGGACTGACAAAGTAAGAAATGAACAAGTTTTGGAAATGATGGGCGAGAAAAGAAATTTGTGGAAGAAGCTTACGGAGAGAAGAGACAGGCTGGTAGGTTATGTTTTGAGACATGCTGGATTGGTTAATTTGTTAGTGGAAGAAACGGTTGAAGGTAAGAACTGTAGAGGAAGACAGAGATTAGAATATATTAATCAGATAATTGAGGACGTGGGCTGTAAGGGGTATGTAGAAATGAAGAGGTTAGCACAGGATAGGAAAGGATGGAGGATTGCATCAAACCGGTCGAAAGACTGATGACAAAAAAAAGAAAAAAGAAAAAAAATGGAACAGAAGACAATATATTAAAATACAGATGATTTTATTAATAATAACAACCTACCAACAGAAAATATAATTTTTTGGTGTTAGTAAAACATTTCACGCCTTCACCAATGCTTCTTTTTTTGCTTATTTTCATTGTCCATGATTAGAACTTCGCAAGCAGCGATTCAAACAAGTTCAGCCATATTTAGCAGCTAACGAGCAACAGGGCTTTCCAGTGTGTACATACGACAAAATTTCTAGACTTGATATGTATATTGTCTATGTACATATCTATAGACAGTTCCCAACATGTCTATAGATGATCGCTCGACTTTGTATACAAGTGTGTACTTAGCCTTATATTGGAGGGCACCCTTACACTGAATCCAGACAATCGGAGACAGTTAAATGATAATGATGAGTAAACAGTTATAATAATGGATTATCTGAGTTGTGAAGTGTTCATTTTTTCCCTTCACATACAAACAAACGTATTTTGATGAAATGGTTAGGACAAGTTAAACGTTTATATTTACACTACCATAGTTTCCTATATGAATCAACAAAAAGTCCAAAGTTTTTTTAAGATCGTTACTCACAGTAAAGTTTTACTGGAGTAAATAACATTTTATATTTCAGCAGTTTCCTTCAGTTAGACCATATTAAAATTATATAAAATATGAAGACACAAGAACTGCATATGAAATTAAAGTTCAGCTATAATGACTCTTTCCAACAAGGTATAAACATTCACACATAAAAAGATGAAACACATGTAATATTAAATTATTTTACATTTTAACTATACTTTCTATACTGAATTATGCATGAAAGTGAATATATTTATTAAAAAGTTATGTAATTTTCTTTCCCTAGAGAGCATGTCGAGCTGGAAATTACAGGCTTATTAAATTCATGCTGAAAATTGGTAAGTAAATTTCCCTTTGAGAAGATGTGCTCTTTGATATGTTATTCAGTGGTAAAAAATTGGTTCTCTTGGATTATTTTATGTTGGAATATAGTTTGTTGAAGATATTCATTAATGACAGTTAGTCATTGTATGGGTAAAAATAGAGCGTAACAATGTGTGTATTTTCCATAATTTTATAATATTATTATGTGTATGAATATAATTTCAGAGTAGAAATAGGAGAAAATCTCAGTATGGACTTAAATAATTTGGGAAACTGCATAAAACAAGGTTTTTCTACCAAAGGCAGTATTTCAATGCATAGTATTTGCAGCTCTAAATGTCATTTGTGCAGTGATATTATTAACAGATTATATTAAAACATGTTAACATTGTAACTGTGTTTGCTTGAAAGTATGCCTGTCATTCCTTTAGGTAATTATAGCATATAATTTTCTTCAACAATATTTCATAATCTGTGTTAAAACAATTAAGTAAGAACAATACCTTCTATAAAAATGAATATTGTGTTGTCATTTGTAATGATGAAAAACATAGAGTTAGGAAGAACTAATTATGCAATATTATCTTGGATAGTTATAATTTTAGAAATAGTTCTCTCATCTCTACTTTTGTTTCCATTATAAAGGAAAAGAGAAAGACTATGAATATTATACAATAATGGAAAATTAATCAGTCAGTGTCGCGACACCACACCACACTGGAAGTACAATTGGTTTCAAATTCCAGTCCTGTGTGTATTATCTTGAATGTGGTATTTAGGCAGTGTTCCACTATTACATAGGTGAATGGTGAGATGGTACCAAATTTTCACCTCATAAATTACACATTTCACAAAGAATACACATAGAATACAAGTTAATCATTTCACAGAGAGATGGAAACACATCTGCTTCCCCATAAAAACAACAACAAGCTTAGCAAGCCAACAGTAGCTTTCAAAATAAGCACAGATGACCCATGAAAATGAAATATTCAAAAAATAATGATAGTAAATAATAAATTTAATCCATGATCTTCCAGAAATGTTAGAAGGAGCATTAAAACAACAACATAATAAGTTGAACATCAAACATAATATTTTTGTTGGCCCCAAAATCATTTAAAGTATTTAAAATGTGATATGAGATTTAATGTCCCAAGGCAATAGTTAGTGTGTGAATGAAGCAATGTTGCTGGAAACTGGTGGGGAGAGTGCAGAGTGAAAAGATAATAATTGGTGCTAAAGTTGATAAAAAAAGTGTGTAGGTGTGGGCCAAAAAGAGGTTTTTTACAGGCATATTAGGCAAATAAAAACAACAACACAACAATAATGAGTTAAACTAAGCAAAAATCAGAATACAGAAATAATAATAATAATAACAAACAATATTATAGAAATTTATATATTTTATAGGAGTGAAGTAAAGTGGAGAAGAAGACTAAGTATAAGGTAATGTCTAGACACGAGAGACTGCTGGTAGACTAGGAGTAGCAGGGCTGAATAGTCTAGGTTTCAAATATAAAGTGTCAACTTATAAAGATTTGTCATGATGTTAAACTGATTTATTAAATTACTTGACATACCCTTACATTATAATTGCCCCATTCTTCTTGGCTAAAATACAAGCTTGGACAATTTACACTGGTAAATTATATTGAAATTAAAGTCATGGTGTAGATGTATACCCTATGATTTGGGATGTCCACCAATGGTGGGCTGAATTAACTTTTAGTCGTCATATATATGTGTTATGATGTTGATACCAGAGGACCATCCTCTATTCTTGGTTGGGTGGTCTGCTGAGGGTAGTGTAAGATTAAATGGGAACCATTTTAAGAAGAGTGATTATAGGCTAGGAATTTTTCTGAATTCGATCTTTAATGGGCAAAGGTATTATTAATACCAAAAGGATTTTTTCCCCCAAGCCATATATTTCCACTGATACCTAACCGAAATCGAGAAATGAGGTATCATTTTAAACATTAAGGTGTCCGCTTTGGTCACATCAACATCATATTTTAAGAAAGGAATTTTTCAGAATTGGACCATTAAAGGCAAAACGATCAATATTTCAATAAGGTGTTTTTTTTTATCATGAGTCATTTATCTTCCTTGATACCTAACTGATAAATGAGGTATTGTAAGCACCTTTGAATTTTGGTAAATTCTAGTTTTGCTTAGGCGGGACTTAGAAATTTCGAGAAGTACAGTTTTCAACTTTAAGTAATTTCCCTGTAATCTTGCCCACAGTTACAATTCATTATAATAATCATTTTAAAGTGTAATCATCATATCGGGAAACGTTTAGTTTAAGAGATATTCCAGTTTGTTCAAGTTTTGAAGCACGCGATCAGAATGGTGAAATTCTAAGATTCGCAATATCTTTAAATCCAGTAAAGCTACAACCGAACTTTTATCACCAGCTGTAGTCAGCACTATCCCCAATATTTTGGCAATAAAATTAAGTAATTTAGCCAAGTCTAATTAGTAATTTTAATTAAGAGAAAAAAATAAGCTTCTTTATTAAAAGAGATATCAATTTAAATTTTACATCAGCAGATAGCCCTAATTAAGACGATTTCAGACATATATGGGTTTTCATAAAAAGTTTAAGCGTTTGTCCGGTAATTAGGTTTTTGTAAAGTAGATTGTCGCGGATTGTTGTGCACGCGCGTAAAAAGTTCTAGAACACTTGGGGATTTTACCCAGATTTGAATGTATCACTACGCGGTGACTTAAACAGCTAAAACATTAAAATTAATTACTCTAAATTTCTCAAGAGACTGCCGCTGGACTTCTAGTAGATAAGTCCAGATACTATCAAAGTTTAAACATTTTTAATAGTCGGGATCTTCAAATAAATTTCGTACTCTTTGAGCTACGCGGAGGAAAAAGATGTGATACAGTTGCTGACGTCACTGGTTCTCGTGGTTTCTATAAAAGAGCCGGTCTGTGGCTGTCCGTGGTCTGTTCCGGTCTGTCTGTTCCTGCCTGGCGTCTGTTTCGGTCTGGCTTTCGTCGCGCTGGTTGTAACTCGCCATGTGGGCTAGTTCAACTATGAGGGATCGTGTCGTGTTAAATCATAACTTCAATGACTGTTAAGAACTTGTAAATTTACTAAAGGGGTTTCGGTCGGTTAGATTTCTCTCCACAATCTGTAATCGTTGGTAAAGATAGTTCGATATGCCTGCTCAACTGTAAATGCACTTTTGAACTTTTGAATTTGAAAATAAAAACTTTGATTTTTCTAACAGTGAACTTGTGTGCTTCAGTAGGTAGCATAAAACCCTTTTCTTAATTTGTGGGTAACAAATTTCGTGGCGACCTAGGCATTTAGTTGAGTCATCCTGGCTACATGGTCAAATCAAATCAAAATTATTTAGCAGATGTACTGAGAATTGTGAGCTATCAAGAGTGTAAGTTAAGGCACTAAGCCGATACTATAACCCCAGTATCGGTCTATGTCCTTACATGGCGACCGTGACAGGACTTGGGTTTTCACCCATTATTAGGGAGTTCTGTGATCAGTGTTTAAGGGAAAGTGGTAATTTTAAGGCCTAAACAAAATCAAAACAATGTTGAAACAGAGACGTTTATAAAACGAAAGACTTTCCTACGTGGAATTTCATAATGCAATTGTTTGTAAAACACTATAAATTTCATTTCTATGTTTGTAAAATAACACACATTATTGTTTTTTTTTGAAAACAAATTTGATGTTTTATATGTTAATATTTTTCAATGTATTTTTGTAATTTGTATTTATACCACTTATGTCTCGTACTTTGATAATATGTTTGATATTTCGACAATTTTGGTGATAATTTTGTGAGACACACGCTTATAATTTTGTGATCACTTGATATTTCACATTTTGCTTTTTTGTCATAATTTGTTTGACATTCAATAATTTTTTGTTTAATATTGATTCTCAGGGTGAATGAGTTTTAGAAAATTTTGTAATAGATGAGAGAAGAGGTTAAGTTTTTGAGATTGTTATAAATAATATTTTGCTTTTGAGTATGAATGGCGGAGAGAAAGAACCGAACCGACATGCGATAGTTAATTTCTTTTGGGGATTTAAATTTTTTCTTATTTTTCATTTCTTTCCTTTTATTTTTCAAGATGTTCAGTTAGTTTTCTTGGGAAAATAACTTCAATCTTCAGGGGGCATGTAAGCACCTTTGAATTTTGGTAAATTCTAGTTTTGCTTAGGCGGGACTTAGAAATTCGAGAAGTACAGTTTTCAACTTTAAGTAATTTCCCTGTAATCTTGCCCACAGTTACAATTCATTATAATAATCATTTTAAAGTGTAATCATCATATCGGGAAACTTTTAGTTTAAGAGATATTCCAGTTTGTTCAAGTTTTGAAGCACACGATCAGAATGGTGAAATTCTAAGATTCGCAATATCTTTAAATCCAGTAAAGCTACAACCGAACTTTTATCACCAGCTGTAGTCAGCACTATCCCCGATGTTTTGGCAATAAAATTAAGTAATTTAGCCAAGTCTAATTAGTGATTTTAATTAAGAGAAAAAAATAAGCTTTTTATCTAAAAGAGATATCAATTTAAATTTTACATCAGCAGATAGCCCTAATTAAGACGATTTCAGACATATATGGGTTTTCATAAAAAGTTTAAGCGTTTGTCCGGTAATTAGGTTTTTGTAAAGTAGATTGTCGCGGATTGTTGTGCACGCGCGTAAAAGTTCTAGAACACTTGGGGATTTTACCCAGATTTGAATGTATCACTACGCGGTGACTTAAACAGCTAAAACATTAAAATTAATTACTCTAAATTTCTCAAGAGACTGCCGCTGGACTTCTAGTAGATAAGTCCAGATACTATCAAAGTTTAAACATTTTTAATAGTCGGGATCTTCAAATAAATTTCGTACTCTTTGAGCTACGCGGAGGAAAAAGATGTGATACAGTTGCTGACGTCACTGGTTCTCGTGGTTTCGATAAAAGAGCCGGTCTGTTCCGGTCTGTCTGTTCCTGCCTGGCGTCTGTTTCGGTCTGGCTTTCGTCGCGCTGGTTGTAACTCGCCATGTGGGCTAGTTCAACTATGAGGGATCGTGTCGTGTTAAATCATAACTTCAATGACTGTTAAGAACTTGTAAATTTACTAAAGGGGTTTCGGTCGGTTAGATTTCTCTCCACAATCTGTAATCGTTGGTAAAGATAGTTCGATATGCCTGCTCAACTGTAAATGCAACTTTTGAACTTTTGACTTTGAAAATAAAACTTTGGATTTTTCTAACAGTGAACTTGTGTGCTTCAGTAGGTAGCATAAAACCCTTTTCTTAATTTGTGGGTAACAAATTTCGTGGCGACCTAGGCATTTAGTTGAGTCATCCTGGCTACATGGTCAAATCAAATCAAAATTATTTAGCAGATGTACTGAGAATTGTGAGCTATCAAGAGTGTAAGTTAAGGCACTAAGCCGATACTATAACCCCAGTATCGGTCTATGTTCCTTACAGTATCATTTTAAAGATTAAAGTTCTCCACTTAGGTAAAATCACAAACTAAGAAAGAAATTTTTCAGAATTTTACCTTTAAAGGGCAAAAATAATATATACAAAGATGGTATGTACGATACAGGTCAGAAACAAACCAATAGATAGCAGCAGCACATAACACAGAGATATTAATAAAATGCTTTACTTGTGTCAACAAGAAGTGAGCACATTACTGATACATAGCGGCATCACATATCATAGAGATATTAATGAACTGTGTGTTTTTTGTACAATAAATAGCTTTTCGGATGTTTCTTCTGTTATGCAAATAGTTCTGTTTTGTATTACAATTCCTATGACATTGTAAGGACCAATGGCTGACACCGGGGTTGTAGTATTGCCTTTGTGCCTTAACTAACAGATCACGTGAATGGAAAGTTCTGTGGAATTTTCATAAAACAATTTGAATTTGACCATGTAGCCTACTAGAAACTCAACTTAAATGCTTGATGGTCGCCAATAGATCTGTTTCTAAACCAAAAATCTAGAAAAGGTTCTCATTCTACGAAATTACAACAGTTCACTTAAGGAGAATTTAAAGTTTTATTTTCAAAGTCACATATACTAAAATGCAATAAACAGTTGAGTAGGCAAATCGAACACTCATTTCCAAAATATTGCAGATTGTGGAGAGAAATGACCAACTGAAAACCCCTTTTCAGAATTTAAAAGTTCTAACAGACAATATTCTCGCAGGCTATCACACCGAAGTCCAACATGGCCGACTCGGTAGCGCCAAATTTCAACCGATTTCCTCCGGCTTCAACACAAGACACAAGTAAACTTAACATAGCACTCCACGGAAAAAGGACCAAGACGAAACCGAAAGAAAGAAAAGACTACATATTACTAAGTTACTTCTTTAAACATCACTGAGAAAATCATGCGCGGAGTTGCGTGATTACTTTCCGGTGTACGAGTGAGACAATGTGAACTTACTGCATGATCTTTTATAGGCTGCTCAGAGCCTATGACCTTGGCCAATCTTTCTTTAATTAATATCTCCAAAAGTACAAAATAGTTTAACTTGGAATTTTTACAGGGACTTTATATTGTCATATTCTATTTGTTTTAATATAATTTATTATTCCAAAAAGGTTTCTATAGTCTTAAAACTAAAATCATCACATGACCAACTTAGGGGAATTTTTATGCGCTCCAACAACAATCCATGACAATCTATTTTTCAAAAACTTAATTACCAGACAAATGCTTAAACTTTTCACCAAAACCACTATATGTTCGTAATCGTCTTAATTAGAGCTATCTACTGATATAAGTTTCAAATTAGTATTCCTTTTAATTAAAAAGTTCATTTTTTCTCTTAATTAAAACTGCTAATTAAACATTGCCAAATTATTTAATTTTACTACCAAAATATCCGAAATAATGCTGACTATAGCTGGTGATAAAAGATCAGTTGTAACTTTACGCAATTTAAAGATATTTCAAACCTTAGATTTTTACTTTTATGATCACGTGTTTCAAAGCTAGAACAAAACAGAATATAAACATTTCGCGATATGATAAATACACTTTAGAATGATTTTTTATGGTGAATTGTCCCTGTGGGAAAGATTACAGGAAAATTCCTTAAAGTTGACAACTACTCTTCTTGAAATTTCTAAGTCCAGCATAAACAACTTTACAATCGATCTATATGTTTACTGTGAATTTACTTCCTCCCTTATTCTTAAGCTAAGGAACTAGAATTTGCCAAAATTCTAAGGTGCTTACAACATTTTATTCACGAAATTTTCTCACAGAAAAATGGAAATCCTGTGTGTATTCCATTAATTTCAGTGACAATTTATCATGTATATGTTTTATTCATCCAATAGTTGTTTCTTAATACACTATAAGTATTTATTAAACTAAACAAATAAACAATTGCTAGAAATTAGATGGTTCTTCTTTCATCCTATTACAAACCACCAACCTCAGTGTTCATCGTATTTTATTTGTGAAATTTTTTGCACATGTCATCTAATTGGAAAAAAAGAAGGTTTGTAAACAACAGCAAAGGTGAGGAAAAGTTGTTCATATGAATCTCTTTAAGTGAGCTGTATATTAAGATATTTCTGATTAAATGTATAATGGGGGGCCAAGTTGATTTGGAGAGGGTGCAAAGAAGGGCTGCTTGATTTATTACTGCAGAACGCAATCAGTAACAGATATGAGAAAAGAGCTGGAATGGGATTTATTGGAAGACAGGAGGAGGGTGAAGAGAGTCATGGGAGTGTACATAATGTATGTTAGTGATGAGGCATGGAAATATAGTGGTGTAAGAATTAAAAGTAATACATAGAAGGGAAACTATGACCATGACCACAAGCACAAAGGTGTAGGAAGATTCTCCTTTTTAGGTAAGGGTGTCAGGGATTGGAATTAGTTGCCTGAAATGATTAATAATTTACCAAAAATATTTAAAGAATTTAAAGTTAAAATTTGTAGAGGGCAAATGTAGGAGGGTGCAGAAAGAGGAAAGATGGGTGTGTAGGGAAATGGCCATCGGAGCATGCACTCCATTGCAATTAAATTAAATTAATATGTCACCAGATCTCTCAATCTGAAAGCATGAGCTATAGCATGATAACTAATAAGATTAAAATAATTGGGTGTAAATCAGGACAAGTCTTGCTGAGTGAAGAAATTCTTACTAGGTATGAAGTTCACAAGGTGTTAATATAAAATTTTATTCCTTTCTAAATATGTTTCTAACAATTTTGGAAGAATTTTTAAAGACAGGGAAATTTTCAACTTGCTAATCAGTGAACAGGGGAAGAGATTGATTGCTATTTAAGTTTCCAGTAAAACAAAATGGGACCTTTATGTAAATTTAGAGACTCAGAAAATTATGCACTGAAACTCTATAACAAATGCTAAGAAATATAATCATTAAGGCCAAGAACAAGTGTATATTAGAAAAAATGAAGAATTCCCACAACAAAAGGAAAACTGTAAGAAATATAACACATTATGAAATAAAAAAACTTTGTAAATCACTCAGAAAACTTAAAAATTAACAAAATGAATTTGTAAATAGTGAAGTAAGGGCACTTTGTAGCATATTTAAGAAACATATTAATTTAGCTGATGAAAAAAATTAGGTATAGACAGGATGGTGTAATTACACCATTGAGACCAATAGCTAAACCACTACTGCCCTGGGCAGACATTGGGTAAGCTGAGGACCAGCTGAGGCCTGTGGCATTTTGCCCATCCTATCACCCTATTGTTATACTTCTGTATAGACAAACAATCCCCAGTTAGTTTCTTACGGATTCTTTGGTCTGCTTTGCCACCAGTAAGAGTATCATAATAAATAAGTTCATGAAACAATTAAAACCAAAAACATGCTTAAGTCAACATATCAAGTAAATTACTGAAAAGATGTCCAGACAGCCAGATACTTGCCCACATGTTATGAATTCTTTAATGCAAGGTATATTTATAAATGTACTAAAGTAATTTTAATCGAGGTGGACAACAATGATAAGAAAAATGCTCCACAAACCCAAAAATCACAATATTTTGGGTGACTGAGCTCACATATGCAATACAGCAATGTGAATGGAAGTTTCAACTGTTACAATCAGAGCGGAGGTGGTAGAGGTGCGAAACCAATGTCAGTGGAAATACAATTAAGGGAAAATTAAAAAAGATGTATGTATTAGTGGCGAAAAAATATTTTAAAATATAAAAGATAAATTATATATGTATATGTTTTGCTACTGGAATATCAAAAATTCAGGTTCCTATCCCTTCTTCTATTTTTTTTTTTTTTTTTTTTTTTTTTTTTTTTTTTTTTTTTTTTTTTTTTTTACCTATTGCTTTACGCCTCATTGATGTTGAGGTCAGTAGAAGCAAAATGTGACTTGGAAAGAAAATCAGCCATGGCCTTTTGAAGGAAGCATCCAGGCTATCTCCTGGAGTGATTTGGGAGAAACCATGGAAAACCCAAATCTGGATGTCCAGATGGGGATTTGAACTGGTATCCTCCCGAATGTGAGGTCAGAGCATTAACTGCTCACCCATCATGATCGGTATATCCCTTCTTCAATAATAGAGTAATGGTGGCTGGCAGATTTAGCTGAAAATTTCAATGCTCAATCAGGCCTGATGTTGTGGTGAGGGATTGAGAGGGAGGGGGGGGGGTAAGGGTAGGGACAGCAGGGCAAAATTACCCTGGGCCCACCTAGCCAAATATAGTTATTCTCCTATCCATATGTTTATATTATGCTGATTTATATGGTGCCTTTGTTTCCCAGCAATCTATATATACATGAAAATAAATTATACATGCAAGAGATGGGTTAATCAGAATGTGGAAAATGAGTCTTATCTCAAAATGTGGCCCAGTGAATGCCTGGTATCCAGAATGTGTTGGTAGGCCAGTTACCACCTCCAGGATCCAGATGACTTGGATTACTAAGCTATGAGAGTTATGAGAGATGTCATGGGCAGCAACAGGGTGATCTAGATTTTCGAACTATTTGTCTGTGAACCTTCATTCTGATGGATAACTGGATCAAGGTGAGGCTGTTGTAAGAAAACTGGCAATGGAGGGAGGTGAGCTGCTTTATGAGGTGGGAAGTGGCACAGGTAGCACGATCAGTGATGGGGTAGGTTTTATCAGTAGTATGTTTACGATAGTTTGATCTGATGGATGCATATGGAATATTTTGCTATATGGAGATAAGAGCATTAGAGAGTTGTTGTGTGATATTTTTAAGTTAGCTTGCCTAGTGAAGATTATATATGAGAAGGATAGTGGGGAGAATGAAATACATATCAGGAAAATATCTGAGAAAGTCGTATCCACAAAGAGAATTGAAAAAAAAAAAGATTATGGTTGGTTTTGGGTTATTTAAGTGTGCTTGACAGTTTTAGGTTCAAAATATCTGTTCATGGACCAATTCTGAGGGAAAATTATGGGGACTTAATGGCTTGTGCCTGATTGTTGGAATAAATGGTAAAGATATTCTTGATCAGAGGAGATGTGTCTGCCTTGGATCATTAGGTGATAGGGGAGGAAGCATTTTGTGTATTATGGGTGTCAGTTATCAAAATTTAGAATGTAGTTATGTGGGTTTGGTGTGGACATAGGTGTATTTATAGCCATATGTCTATGTGATGTAGGTGTGGCAGCTGAAAAATGTTACTCCATTTCCCTCTTTACTTTTAACATCCTCTACCCTCTACCCTGCACCAGACAGTAGGACAATGTGACTCTATTTCCATCCTTACTCTTAAGTTCCTCTTCACCCCCTATCCTTTACCTTCTACCCAAGATACATGAAGTGGACAATCCTGGATGCCCCATAATTGTCACCTATTATTTTTCTACAGAAAACAGAGCTTACTTCATGGACCAACAGTCTTAATCTTTCATCCATATCCATCCACCCTAAGTCAGTCACTCTTCACTTCCTAGAGAATCTGTCAACAGTTCCCACATACTTACTTACAAATGCCTTCCTGTTCCCCATAGATGATCTGTCTCTTTACATTATCACTCGTTACAATTTCATAATACTATCCTATCCCATCCTTCTTCTGGGCAGATTCGAAGAATCTTATCTTCAGAATATTACTTTACAATCCACTGTAGGTTAAATTATATAGATCTCACTTTTATGATCTGTACCCATGGTGGAAACTTATGCCCCTATACTTGAAATTGTCCTACTTTCACTTCCACGTCACCTACCTTGACATCTTCATGATGACCATGTCTGTCTACATCAAACCCACAAACCTACAACATTTTTTTACATTCTTTGCTGCCACGTATATCACAAAAAATTCTTTAGTCCCCACTGTCTAGCCATCCAAGTCATGAAAATCTGTTCTGATTAGGAATCCTTCACCCTTTACTGTAACAACTTGATATGAGCCATTACATCAGGTAATTATACCCCAGAATTGATCCAAAAACAGATATAATGAGCCAAAAACCGTCTGGCACACTGAAACACGCAACCCTAATTCAACCATAATCGTATATTTCTCACCCAGTTCTCTCTCTGAACTAGATTATTTTTCATCGCTGTGATATTCTCAAATCTTTTCATGAAATGTGTTGCATTCTCCCCACTATCCTTCCCACAGTACTCCATATCACTTTCAGTAAGCCAGCAAAGTTAACAAACATACTTGTTCACAAATACCAATCCTCTAATGCTCCTAAACCAACCCATAATTCCTTTCTTTGTAATAGACCTCACTGCAGTATGTGCAATATCCATCCACTCACCACAGCCTATTGTAACCATACCACTGGCAAACATATCCCATCACAAGTACCACGTCTCACCTCATATGCCAACTCACAAATCTCTATTGCCAGAGTTATCACATCAATCTCACCATGAATCAGTTACTCATCAGAATGAATGGTCAAAGACAGTTTACTCCCAAAATCTATGACCATGCCAGCTCCCGCAATTCTTGTAACCTTGTTAGACGATCTGCTGCACGGGTGTTTATGCACAACAGTTTACGCTAAACTCTGACCGTGGCTATGGCCTAAGGATAAACATATAGGATATTTTTTTAAGTCTAAATCAGTAACACAGTAATGATACATAGACAAAAACCATAATTTTTGGATCTTTGTTAGTATGTGGAAACTGTGCCTTTTTTTAGGTTGGGGCTGTTGGTGTGGGGACAAAAACAGATAATCGAAATGATACTTATTGTAGATCCACAATGGGAAAAATCACAAGTGTTAAAGAAATCTATGAAGCTGCTGAAATAATAACTGACTGGATAGAACTGGGAAGGAGGAAGTTAATGCTGAAAATATAACAATGTCACTAATAAGGGTGTTACTGGCGAACTGTAGAAGTATAATGAACAAAATAGTAGAATTTGCAAACTTAATAGAGATACACTAACCACAAGTAATTATGGATGTAGATTCTTGGTTAAAAGAAGAAGCACTAGGCAATGAAGGCTTTTTCTGGTGGTTACAGAGTGTACTGCAGAGATAGAGGAGCAATTGGTAGAGGCATTTTCATACTGGTCAACAAAAACTATTTTAGTTTCCTGGTTTTGAAAGATCATGACCACGAGTTACTTGGGGTAGATTTCTGGAGTAATAAAAAAGAAAAAAATCAGGGTGCTGGCTGCTTATCATAGTGGAAGAATATCTGATGAAGAAGATGCTCTTGCGGAGAAATTAAATTCAAACTCAGATTTCAGAGGTGAGAATAGAATGGTCATTATTGGTGGGGATTCTAATTTACCAGATGTAAACTGGGTAGGCAATAAGATTAATAACACAAGAGCACAGAGATTTGCAAGTACCTTAATAAGGAAAGTCATAGAGCAGAACACTAGGAGACAAATCATATTGGATTGTTTCCTAATTGAGCCAGATGATAATCTTGTAGGATTTAATTTAATTGCAATCGAGCACACACTCCGGTGGCAATTTCTCTAAATGCCCATCTGCACCCACCTACATTTGCCCTCTACAAATTTTAACTTTAAATTCTTTCAACATTTTTGGTAAATTATTCATTATTTGGTAACTTATTCCAATCCCTGACACCCTTACCTAAAAAAGAGAACTTTCCCACACCCTTGTGCCTGAAACCCAGTGCCAGCTTGTGGTCATAGTCATCTTTTCCCTTCCATGAATTACTTTTCATACCTACACCAATATTTTTCCATGTTTCTTTCAGCAGCATATTCCTTGTACACTCCCATGACCCTCTTCACCCTCCTCCTTTCTTGCAATGAATCCCATTCCAGCTCTTTTATCATATCTGCTACTGATTGCATTCTGTGATAATTTCCCAAAACAAATCTAGCAGCCCTTTTTTGCACCCTCTCCAACTACTATATTTGATATTCAAAATGTGGATCCCATATTCGAACAATGGTCTGACAAAAGTTTTATAACCCAATTTCTATACTTCCCTCATACATCCCTTCATCACTCTCTCCAACAAGCAAAGAACTTTGAAACCTTTTCCTACCAAATGTCAAATAACTAAAGGATTCAATGATCAAAAAACTATTCTGATGGATAGTAGAGGATTCAGTAAATCAGAAGCCAAAATTAAAAGGGGAAATAGGTACAGTTATAAAAAGGCACAGATTTGGAATTTAAAGATATATTTCAGGGAAAGTTTCAGCAAATGAAAGGAGGTCACCGATATAGTAGAGTCAAGGTGGGAAGAGTTCAAGGAGATAATAAAGAAGGTGTAAGAAATATTTATTCCAAAACAGGACATAAAGTAGAGTAACTATGTACTATAATAGAAAGCTGAGGAGGTTAAAGACATTAGTAAGAAGAAAACACAGTTAAGAGGCATCATGTCACATAACCTTACTTATGCCATTATACCTTCAAAAACAGTTTAAAGGGTCCTTAAGACACTTAAAAGCAATAGCAAATTGTTTTAGAAGTATTTTCCAACAGTTTTAGAGTCAGGAAACATGTTTGTAAGGAGAGTTTGCGTTATTATATAAATTTTTGAAAGTAAAGAAACTTAAAATTTTTTAGAAGCCTTTTGGCCACATTCAGTTCCAGAGGTGTAAAACAAGATGGTAATTCAAATTAGGTCTAAAACTTGCATTTTAGAAAATTCTATTAAAAAGATATCTTGAACTTGGTTATCTCGCAAGCTCATGGAAAATATTGCACAAGAAACTGTTTTCACTTAATTTTCAAGGTACAGTTAAGATTCATAGCTCAAAATGTTTGGCATAAAATAATTTCACAACATATGAAATGATACAGTCAATAACTAACAGGAAAGTATATTTTTCAGACAAAATAAGAGATTTCGCTGACTTTGCAATTCACCATTTCTGCGGACATACGGGTCTGAGGGCATAGAATTGACATTTAAATTAAAGAGAAATCTTCACTGAACATGCACAGGGATTTTTGTACAGCTTCTGACAATATTCAAGCCATAAAAAGGAAATTAGGGTTTAGACAAAATGGTTGCTACAAAGCATCATTTTGGAAACAAAGGATTAGCATTAAAGGAAATAGATAATGAGGAAATAATATTACCATCAGATAGAGAACCAAATTTAGCAAAGTTTGAAAGATACTCCAGATTGGTAGTACTCATTTATTTTGAGATAATCGACATAAAAATTTTTAGTTGACTTTGCACTTATAGTCAGAGTAGTTTTTCACTATCAAATACATTTGGATTCTAGACATGTTATATGTCAAACATTGAAGAAATTTTTATAGTATATTTTGATAACAGAATCATTTCACAGACCGAAGAATTGTAGGAATGATGACAGATTAAAGCCTTTACAACTTTAGTTTGAAATCCACAACTCCTAGGAGAAAAACTCTCATTACTAAAATTGACATTTAAAATATGCTTCACAACATATCAAAATTTCAGAATGATCAGAATAAAAATAAGGTTTCCCTTTGTCAAATCATGAGTATGCTGGCCCAATATGAATATAAGGAGGCACTGCTAGATTCAAGGAGCAGCAGTATTCTGGCAGAAATTGGACTGAGAGTATGGTGTGTTGGTCGGCGTGGAGATGTAGGAAACTTTAGTAGGGATGCAACAGCAGTGCGAGCTCACTCTTCCTTCAAGATTAACTTTTAACTTTCATCTGGGTGTTAGTAGGAAGTAGTTTTCTGTGAGAGTATGGTTTAACCTGCAATCATTTATTTCAGATAGAAGTCTGATGCTTTTCTATTAGGCCTACACTGGTACCGAGTTTATGTAAGAACTTTTGCAAAATATATAACTTTGAATTTACCAGGAAGTCTAGAGTTCTGAGAACATACCTTTATCCCCTTGAGGTAATTATGAGGGATTGGTGATCATCAAAGAGAATCCATTAATTTACCAGACACGATCAAAGTTAAGGCTAATTGCTTTATGCTACAACCCCAAGCAAGCAATTGTCCTTACAAGCAGGGTAGTAGGGAATATTTGAAACAACTAAAAAAGGAATTAATTATAGTAAAGAAGGTAGCTAAAGATAGGTATTGTTGGTGAAGGGGGATGACTGATGCATCTAGAAATTTCTATGGCTATGTTAGAAAACTGGGGGTGGGGAGGGTGTTGAGACAATTATAGATAAGGATGGAGAATACGTTATATAGGAAAGATTTTAAGTATTTGGTATAGTGAGACCATTAGGTACAATGAATCAGAAATGGGAGGGTGTATATAGGAGAAGAAGCTGTACAACACAATTAGAAATGGGCAGACCAAAAAATCTGAAATTGATTCTGAGGATAGCAAGAAGGAACTAATAAAGCTGAAAAAAACATAAAAGAGTTGGTATACATAATATTACTACATATGTCTTGAACATAACATTATATGATACTTTACCTTATCTTCAAATAATATAAACTGAGGCTTTATACTTGTTGCTTACCAGAGGACTGGAACCGTGCGATGGTAGTACTGGCACATAAAGGAGAGGTGAGAAATAGTCAAAAATTATAGACCAATCTGTTTGACATCAGTGGGAGGTAAATTAATGGAAAGATTGATATGCAACAACATCAGAAATATATGTGGTTTTCAAGTTGGCAACATGGCTTTAAAGAAGGGCATTCATGAAAATCTGAGTTTGCAGGATATATGCAAGATATTTCAGATGAAACTGGCAAGAGAAGCCAAATTGATAGTGTTGCACTAGATCTTTCAAAGGCCTGTGATAGAATGAGCTGTACAATGGTGGTAAATAAGTTAAAAATTATTGGAATGGATGAGAATGTGTTTTGCTGGGTAGATGAATTTTTGAAATGTAGAAAGCAAAAGAGTAAGGTAGCAAATGTAGTATCAAAAGAAGTGAAATTAAAAATGGGAGTGACTCAGTTGGAACCATTGTTATTCATTATCTAACGAATGGTTGGGGTAATGGTTTAATATCAGAAGTTTGCAAATAACATAATGATATATAAAAGAATCAAAATGGTAGAGGACTGAGGACAGTTGCAGGATGATCTGGACGGGATATCTAAACATGGGATGAAGATAAATGCAAAGAAGAGTTAGCTTATTAGTTACACACATAAAAAACTAAAGGTTGATTATGATTATAAGGTGGGGAAGGAATTGCCTGTTGAAGACTTGAAAGGTAAAGTTCAAATTTGACAGTTGGACAGGTAGCAGGAAAAGATTTCAAATACTTCACTTGTTAGAGAGAGAGATGGGGAGCTGTATGAGAGAAATAAAGGAATTGGGTTGCAAACTTTGATCCTACTATTGTTTGAATATGATGGTGTAGTATGGGATCCACATTTTGTGCATCCAATACTGGAGCTGGGGGGGGGGGGGGGGGGAGACGGGGGAGTGTACAAAGAAAGGCTGCTGGATTTGTCTCTGGAAATTATCACAGAACACAATTAGTAACAGATATGATAATGGTGCTTGAATGTGCTTCATTGGAAGTCAGGAGGAGGGTGAAATAAGTCATGGGAGTGTACAAGGTGTATATTGGTAATGAGGTGTGGAAAGATATTGCTGTAAGAATGAAAAGTAATGCATGGAAGAGAAGAGATGATGATGACCACAACTTTGCACTCGATTTCAGGCACAAGGAGATAGGAAGATTTTCTTTCAAAGGTAAGGATATCAGAGATAGAATAAGTTACTCAGAGAATTGATCAATAATTTATCAAAAACCCTGAAACAATTTAACATTGAAATTTATAGAGGGCAAAATAGGTGTGTACAGGAAAGGAGGGAAAATAAGTCTGTGGGGAAATTTCCACTGAGAATGCACTCCATCGCAATTAAATTATAAAAAAAAACCAAAATAATGATTTCACTTCAACAAAACTCCACACAGTGATAGCTTGTATCAGAAGTTAATGAAATTGCACATTCTAACTCGTTTAATACTATATTTCATTAATGACAGTGAGGCTAAAACTATAATATTTTAAATATTTGTTTGTCTGTTCATGGAGCAAGAAGAAAAACCAAACATTTCAATGAAAATATTCACAGGGAGAGTGTATGTCATGTTAGTAATATCTTGCATTATGTTTCGAAGTAAATTCAACACTATAAGAAATAAAAAATTGTTCGCTAATTCATGTGATATATAATAGAATCTTACATTTAATACTGTGTAGCACAAATCTTATCACAAATGAATTGTTTAACCATGATTAGTATTCTGTTTGTGGTGAAAATGTGTTTAGATCATAAATACCATAAAAAAAATCAACTTTGCGATAAATTTTGGACATTGTATCTTAGATTATACAGACAAAAATAAAATAATTTTCTTCATACGCACACCGTGCAGCACCACTTCAAATATTGCTTACCATAATAAAATTGGCCCAATTAGTAACAGTTTCAAGGTGTGGTAGAAGGATATGACATGCACAAACATATTTTCTCATCTTCACAGGTGCCATTTTGAAAATTTGCACTTACTTTCCTTTTTGTGGTTTGTTCTGCATTTTTTTACTACTAAAACTGAGGTACTTAATCTGAGGTAAACTTTTTCCATGTGCAATTTTTTTGGTAAATTGTTTCATGATCTATAGATTCTCTTTGTGTACAGTTTTCGTGATACAATTAAATCCAGTATTTTACATTTCATATTATCCCCATTTTTACCAGTTTAGTTAACAAAATACTGTGATCTATAACATCTAGGTGACCAATTAGTAACGAGAAGTACTCATCACAGAAGATATTGAGAGTTTTGGACTAGGTCTAGTTGCAGTTTGGGGAGGAACTTTCATAGAGGATTTGATGTATTGTAAGATACTGACTTGACTTATTTCTGCAATTGTCATCCTGTGATTTGGTCGACCTCCAGCCCGCTAGATCTGAGCATTACATTGGGGGATTTTACTGTTTGGGAGCTCCAACATTAGATTTTATTGAACACCCTAGGAATATAGTGGATTGTTCAGGGATGAAATCCAGTGTCCATTCAGTATGTATGCGATGTTGCCTGATCCGAGATATTGAACTGGCCATCCCAGAAGCCATTGAGCAATAGCACTTTAGCCAACTGTGGATTATGGCGCATTTTGGCATCAATGATGCTTGTCACCAAGGGTCAGGTTATCTTCTGTTTCTTCCAGCAGGTGACTGAAAGGGTGCTTTGACCAGTGGACTCAAGATATCACTAGAGCCAACAGTCTGCCGCAACATGGACATAAATGAGTTTGGATTCTTGACTGAGGACTGACAACACATTCCTCAATATTCACACTATGTTTGAGTTATGTATGGCTCCCTGCACACTTGAATCAGCTACATGAGTGTCAGTGATCATGTAGAGTGCATTGGGAGGTTTTTGAGGCTAATGTAGGAAGACCTATGACTTGAAATTCAGTAAAGGGTAACTCAAATAAATTCAGCACAATATGTTAGGACCAGCTTAAGACAATCTTGACTGTTAAAAGTTATTCTAGTTAATTGCTGAAGTGTATAACAAACTGGTTGAACTATGTTATCAGTAGAGTCATATTAGGCTTTGGCCAAAATAAACCAAAGGTTTGGAGGAATCTGAAGTTTATGTTTAGCCGTCCAAAACGAACAAACTTTTACGAATGCCATCAGCGCAGTCCGCCCGCAGATGACAGTAAATATGAAGAACTGCTTGGCAAAGGTGAATGGGGAAGTCTATTGTGAAGCCAGTGTGAAATACCATAACTGGATGAAGTTATTATTATTATTATTTTAAATCAGAGATAATATATATTCCTGCCAAGGTTTGAAAAAGAATGTTAAACAACCTACTTTACCAGATATCATATTGCCCTATAATCATCTGATTTCTTTGCTGATTGATAAATGTGATATGGACCTCATCATTGTAGACATACTTCCATACATCCTCGATGAAGGAGAAGCACTTCTCAGATATGATTTTACTGACTGTCAGATACACCAAGATACAGTTAAAAGTCTGCGAAATATTTTAGTATGTCTTTAATGTCAGTTATATACAAAAAATAAGGAAAAAGTTACACTGCTTTAGGAAAGCCTGAATGGATCAGTTTTACCTTGGCCATATGGTTTAATCAAAGATGTGTATATTTTGAGTGACATTATAGTTTCCAAAATGGAAAAAAGTTACACTGGAAACTAGTGTCTTGGATGAAGATTGCACAGGAAATCACTGAAAATGTTTCCAAATACAGTGTAAAAAAAAAAGATCCATATGGGTATTCCTGAAACTGCTTCAAATAAGTATGCAGGCATGTGCCATGGCAACTTCATTTCTATTGGTTGTGTGGCTCACACTCTACAGCTCATGATTCGCGATGACAATAGTGAAATTTTTTAAAATTGTAGGACATTTTAAGAACAGTGAAAAAGAAACATGTGGCTTCTCCAAACATGCTTTGATACAAGATATAAATACTTGTTGGAACAGTACATACTTACTGTTAAAGAGACTTGAACAGTAAAGTGCATTTAATCTGTATATGGCAAAATATAGAAATTCCAATTGCAGAAAAATGGATACAAATGAGCAACTTTAAAACCATGCTAAAGTGTTTTTATCAACCAACCGTTAATATTTGTAGCAATTCATCATGAGTATCTTTAATTATACCATTCAATGCCATATTAAATTTAAAAATAGCTTAGAGAATTCTCTGAAGATATAGAATTGCTCAAAGTCACCCTTGTGAGCTCTGTTAACAGGACATTTGCTGCACAGGAAGTGCTTACAGTTACCATGTAAGGGAAAAGTCTAGTACTGGGGGTGGAGTATAGACTTAGTACCTTATCGGAAAGTTCACTTGATTAGAAAAATGTTCTCTGACTTAACGCTAATAATTTTAAATGATCATGTAGTCTGCCTGGAATTCTCAACTGAAATGCTGAAAGGTCACCACTAAATTTGTTTAAACCACAAACTTAGAAAAGGTTTCAGTCTGCTACAAAATCACAAAAAGTTCACATGCATAAAAATTTGAAGCTTATTTTCAAAGTCACATTTTTTTAAATTTAGCATTCTACAGTTGAGCAGGCAATCAAACAAACATTTCCAGAAAATTGCAGATTGTGGAGAGAATGGAACCAACAGCAAAAACCCCTTTCGAAAATTTAAAAGTTACATAATTACTAGTAATTATGTAGTTCTTAGTAGTTGTTAATGTCACGATCTGGTAAAGAAAAAATCATCATGGCCGACACACGTTCCCAGTCTGGCTCAACCAGTTTCCAGCTCCCACTCGACCGACACCAAAAAACTTACGCGGATTCAACTTACATAGCATTCCCAGAGTAAAGACTGAAGACCAAACAATACAGACAGCCCCCTCTACGAGGTACCTGCTTATATACTCTTCATCCGCACACCACCTGTATACGGACGCTTTTCCAAAAGGTATAAAGTGATTGGGATTATAGAAAGTGTTCAAACTTAAACAGCATATATAGTGTTTAATTAAAATTCTTGAATGATTAGTTTGTTTATAAACGAATTTAGTTTAAACGGCGTAGTGATAAAGATTTTGAATGTTCAGTGGTGGTTCCACTAATTCTGTCTGGATTTATTCAATTTTTAGGCAACCCTGCTGAATTTCAAATAATCTAAATAAAATTAGTGCCAAAGTGTTCTATGTTAATTCCTGATTCCAGTGATGTAAATTTTATTATAATCTTTGGTGAAATTGCGAAGTTATGACTTTAACAAGATTGGGTTTGAAAACTGTTTAGCAAACACTTGGTTTCTGGATCATTATTAATAAAGTGTTGTTTATTTCGAAAAGGTGAAGTTATCTGAATTTTCCTTGAATTTAGTTACGTGTTTTGAAAGTTGTTTTATTTACAGAAGTGGCTTGGTTTACTTGCAAATAAATCTCAAGTGAAACCACGTGTATTTAACGATGAAATAATTTTAAAAATGTATATAAAATCTTTTCTACTGCATGAAATGTTCTTAAATTTAAATATGTTATACTAGATTTTCGGTTCTTTTAGAAAATATACCTTTTAGTTTGAGAAATTACTGGAAACATATGATAAAAAATATTGGAAGTTAAAATGTGTTTATCGAAGTGTTAAAAATTTATGTACACTATTTACACGGTCTGAAACTACGAAATTTTAGGGAATTTAACTTTCTTTCGAATTATTATTACAGTGGGTGGCCAAATTATTATACTCAATAGGTCATAAAGCAAAAAAAGTCATGAAGTTTTTAAAAGACGAAAAAATAACCCTCTTGGATTGGCCTGGAAATTCGCCAGACCTTAACCCTATTGAGAATGTCTGGGCGGCGCTAAAAAAAGAAATTTGCAAGGATAAAATTATTACTAATAAAAAAGAATTAATAGAAAATATTATTACAGCATGGCACAGAACACCTGAATTACAAGAAATTTCCAAAAAGTGCATTGCCAGCATGCCGCAGCATCTACAAAACGTGATTGCTCAAAAGGGAGGATTCACTAAATATTGATTAATATTTTTTTCTATTAATATAACATAATTCCTATGCTAAATTATGTTTTATTTATTTTTCCTTAATTCATTAAACCTATAAAGATAACAATAAAAACGATATCATAGGTCTATTAGTAGATTAAATGTATAATAACACACGAAACAATGTTTTTTTTTTCAAACGAGTATAATAATTTGGCCACCTACTGTATTTTCAAATTACTTTACTTCATTTAAAAGGGTTCAGAAATAGTGAAATGCTCACGTAGCAAAAATCTATTGTTTGCAAATTGGATAATAATATATTACCCTATTCCAGGTTAGTTTAAAGATTCTTTACTATTAAAAAATGTTTATTTAGAGCTTGTGCTAAGTGTTGTGTGGCTTTACTGTTTCTAAATTCATTTATTTAAAGAATTTGCTTGTGGTATCAGCTTCTACATGAAACTTTTCTCCCGTAACCTGTACTTGCAATGAAACCTTATGTTTGAAGGAAAGCTTTCTCCCTCCCTTATACCTGAAACTAAGAAAACTAGAATTTACCAAAATTCTAAGGTGCCTACAACCACTCTAATCAATCCCTGGTTTAAAACTAAGTATTTGACTAGAAATTGCGAATACGAAGACTGAAATTTTGATATTTCTGCCTCAAAATTGTGCACTTACAATAACAAATTGAATGGATCTTATGAATGTGGATGATGGTGAACTTGCAACTTCCTGTTCAGTATCAAATCATATTCCTGACAATAAATTCCCAGCAGATGATTTATTGGATACCCATAACAAAATAACTTTGACTGAGACTGATTTAGAATATTCACACAACTATCATCTGCTATTGGAAGAATATTTGACTTGTTATTTAAAAGAAACTTTGATGCTGAGGACTGCTGAAATTTTTCAGTATTGGCTTTCCAGTCCATATATTTATTTATGACTGATAGCAACCAAATATTTATCAGCCTGTCCTCCTAGTGTTCCTAGTGAACAGTTGATTAGTGCTGACAGCCAAATCTATGACGACAGAAAAGCTAATTTAGATGGAAAACTTGTCGAATAACTTTTATTTTTAGCTTATAGCATCTGGCTGTTTGGCTATAAAATCTTGATCTACTTTCTGTTTTGATTACATTTTTATTTAACAAAAAAAAAAAAAAAAAAAATTATACCTAAAACTATTTTAAAAATATTGTAGTTGATTGGGTTTTAAATGATAATTTAATATGTGAGACTAATTTAGACTGCACGATGTCATATTTAAGAAACTAGAATAATTTATGTTAGGCAAGACAACTGAAACTTGTTTTTACTGTTGTTAAAAATGACAGAACTGTTGTATTTTATCTAATGTAAGCAAAAAGAATGGGTATGTATTGGCAAAAGCAAAAACTATAAATAATTAATTATTATTTTAATTTACTAGACAAATTATTATAATTGATTTAGGACTGTTACTGTTAATTTTTTTTTTAAATTATTGCTACATAAAAATAATATCATTTAATTTTGCTATACTACATTGCTGAAAACCTGGTTTGGTAGAATGTTACTGTTTTAATTCATTCTAATAAATAAATATTAAAAATATGTGTTTACAATTTTTGTAAAGGTACAATTTATATCAACACTACAAAATAAAAAAAATAACAGTTTAACAGTTTGGATCTGAATTTTTTGTATACTTTGAGTTAGTGAACTACGATGTCTGTCCCAAAAGTAATGCATCACTTTTATTTAGGCAACTGTTTGTTGTGGTGTGGTCAGACCAGTTTGGATAGGGTGGGTTAAGGGGAAGGTTAAGCTTTTCAATGGTTCCACGCTCGATTGTTTCCATGCCCTGGGAAGGATAGAACGTGTCAGTTTGTGAGCCCCTGTGTAGTAGTCACATCGTTCCCTACAAAGAAGAAAACTTTGGATAAAAGATATGTCATAAAACAACGGGAAGCTGGAAATTTTTGAGATGCTTCAGCATACCTTCTGTGATGATTGTCTTTCCAGATCACAGTCAAACAAGATGTTCAAAGAAAGCCGGGAGGGGTCGCTGGTGAAGCCCGCCAAGAATGCCCTTCAACGTCACTACATGATGATTGTGTGTCTTTGTGACATAACATAGAGAAAATATAAAGAAAAAAACAAAAAAGGAGTTGGTTGCTAGGGAGATGATAGCCTAACAAGAACCGGCGAGCAATTGGGTTGAGTGTGAGCACTTTCGAGCTGACGACATCTAGTTACTGTATATCGAGAACCTTTGTAATCTTTGGATTCTTCTTAATAAACTTTAACAAAAATAAAGATCAATGAATTATATTAAAGTTTATAATAACTCAAGTGTTTAAAGATTAAGTTTTCATTGAAGTTTCGCATAAAGACTTTTGAAGAATGCCTATGAAAATAACAACAGGAAGTATATTGAAATACGGTATTGAATATAATTAAAATACGAGAGGGATACATAAAATATAAGATCTTGTGTGCACCAGTTATTGAATTCTTACTGTCGAATGAGTATCTGATTAATACTGGATTTACTGAACATACCAAAAATGATCATTCACCGGAATGTGTCAGAAGATTTGCTCACACACAAAGTTGGCGCCACACTTGTTCCAAAATCTCTGACCATTGCACAAAAACAGAATCGAGTGGACATGTGTGAAGAACTCATGCAACTTTGCAGAGATCACCCTAATTTTTTGGAGAACGTTATCACTGGGGATTAGACATGGAATTTCGAGTATGATCCAGAAACAAAGAGCCAGAGTCACCTGCATCCGAGAAGAGATCAGTTCTTCGTGGGAGCTTCACCAATACAACATGCCAGCTCATACCACCTTTGTTGTCATAGACTACCTGACACACATAGGTGTGGCAATGCTGCCACAGCCACCCTATAGTCCCATCCTTGCTCTGGCAGACTTCTTTTTGTTCTCCCAACCGAAAAGTGTCATGAAAGGAACACATTTCAACACTTTAGACATAGTTAAAGCAAGTACGATGAGTGGTCTAAAGGATATTTCTGCTGAAGACTTCCTGGGAGTGTATGATGTATGGAAATTGCGTTGAGAAAAATGTGTCAATGCAGAAGGGTCATACTTTGAATAAATTCAAATTGATGTATCTATCTGATCAATAAATTTGTTTTAAAAATTTTCTTTTTGGACATACCTTGTAAGATATCTTATTATTGTAGCATCTTCACCTACAGCTATGGCTGAAGTGTATACCAACAGATAAACAATTGCTTCAGCCAAAAAAAAAAAACTTTGGTTAGAAACTAGTTATTACTAACATAAGAGTGTATATTGTAATAGATACTGAAAACTGGTTAAATCCAAAAGTATGTTGCACAGAAATTTTTAGTAATAACATGGATGTTTTCTTGTAAGGATAGAGTACACTATCGCACAGCAAGTACATTCAGAGCCATCTGTAAATACCTTCCCTGTAATGAAACAGATGTCAATATGGTCTTTGAAATCATATGGATTAATCTCTAGGACAAAATTTGTGACATCTTCCATATGTTGACAAGAACTGTTGTTGAGGAGTTAAGAAATAAAAATAATATTGCTCGATGATTTTAGGATCATGCAATAATACTAGTAGGTGAATCCAACTTGTCTTTTATCGACTGAAGTAATTTTAATTTTAGTGTGAGGGAGCATTCGCTCCAGTGGTAATTTGCCTACACATCCATTTTCACCATTTCTTGTACCCATCTACTTTTGCCTTTTACGAATGATAATTTTAAATTCTTTCAGCATTTTTGATAAATTATTCATCAATTTCTTTGTAATTTATTCCAATCTCTGATCTCATAACCTATGAAAGAAAATTTTGTAATTACAATCACTGAATTTGTGACAGAAATAAAGCGTCTTGTACAATCATTTTAGACCTTCTCAGGGCATCATATTCAACAGGCGGTTAAAGTCAGTATGGTAATGGTATCGATAACAAAAACAATATATATCTTATGGTTACAGAATTATTCAAAGACATTTTAGTGAAAACAAGAATAGGTGATTACAAAGGGCTGACTGCAAATGTAGAATCAATAACTCAAAATGTATATAAAAAAGGTAGCACTTTTTAAAAAGTTTGAATAGACATCAAATGATTGTTTTGGAATGTACCTGAGAGACAATCACCATAACTTGAAAGTACCAAGAGACCATGTGAAAATGTTATCAAAAAAGCAAAGATTGATACATGCTTGCCCAGGGATGGGGAACTGTATTGACTTAGTAATTTTAATTGAGTTAAAAGATCATTTCAGAGTGATCCCTTTAATGACTTAATTGGAATTCACTATCTAATAGCCTCAAAAACACACAGAAATTTTGGTTGTTCACAAGAAAAGTCAGTTGCAGTGATAACAATATACCAATAACTAATCCACAATGGATGTGGGGTTTATGAAAGCCGCAACAAGGCTAATTCATTTAACACCAAATTTAAAAGTACTTTATCCATTGTAGGACATTGTGTAGAGATTGATTTATTACCTACAGATACTGCATATATTGTAAATCATTTAATTGTTGTGCTGTTTTGGATTCATATTGCAGAGGACTGGTTGACAAAAAGATAAAATACAGAGAAGAGCCACTTTATTTGTGACTGTTTGGCACAGCCCATTACAAAAGTGGCACACAATTGATTCATTTATTGGGCTGGAATTGACTAACAGATAGATGACGTAGATTTCATTTGAATTTACTGGGAATCATCCGTATATCCACTTTCATTTATGAATGCAACAAAATACATCTTTTTCCACCTATTTGTGTCTTATTGGTAGAAAAAATAAGATTAGAAAAATAAGGTGCTGTACTGATGCTTACTTGAATTCTTTATTCCCTAATGTCATTCAGGATTAGAACGTACTGAGTAAATATTACTTTTGATACAAAGTATTCTTATCACCCACAATTTTATCACTTGCAAAGTATAGATATAGGTGTAGAAGGAATTAAATCAATGGAACAATATCTGCTTTGCATTCAATTAATAGTTGTATTGTTTATGTATCTGAAATAACATAACACTTTGATAAGGAACATATATTGCAAAACCTCTTTTGTATCATGTTTCAATATAACTCAATAACTGTTATGAAATCACTTGTGGAATAACCAGCAATAGAAATAAATTTTACAGTGTTGTTTTCACTTCTTTCAGGAGCAGACGTCAACAGTCAAACATCAGAAGGTGATAATGCAATATATTTGGCTGTTCATTGCTTGTCTAAGAGGCATGGTAACTGGGATCCTAGAATCCTCAATATGCTGTATAAATATGGTACTGTAGCCAATCAAATACATTGGAAAATCATACTGCATTACAATTTTTGTTTTCATTTTTAGGACTAAAGCTTGTCTAACATGTTGAGTTTTAGAAAATTAATAGGATTTATTTTTATTCCAGAATAACAGTTTTGAACTATATTCTGTTGCTTCACAGTGCAAATACTTTTAATGTATACTTTTAATTTTGTTAATTGTTCTATTAGGAAAAGTGTCAAATAATAATTTAGGAGGTGATAGTACACAACAAAATGAGACAATGATGTCTTATAAACATTAGATCACGAACACATACTTCATTGCAGGTTCTAAATATGATGCCTGTTCATGGCAACACAAGCCTGTGCTCTTCAACATAAGAAAACTGTCCTGGTTGCTACGTGCAGACATGCATTGAAGACACAATTCTGGAGTGTCTGCACATTGTTAATTGAAATGGCTTAAGCCAATTCTTTGTTATATTTCCATAACCAAAAGTCTAGGGGACTGAGATCTGGAGAATGGGCAGGCAACAGTGTATGGACTCTGCGACCAATCCAGTGGTTCTGAAATGCCACCGTCATGTGTCGACAGACATTGAGGTGAAAATGTGCTGGTGCACCATCGTGCATAAGCCCCATCTTTTGTTGTTGCTGCAAAAGCACATATTCCAGCAGGATAGGAAATGTGTTAAGAAGAAATTTCTGATAACAAGCCCCATTTAATCTCTATGGGAGCACACATGGCTCTATTATCCTATCACCATAAACACCTGCCCATACTTTGTCTGAGAAGCTGGCTGGTCACTTCTTTCTTGAACTGCATAAGGACTGTCAGCAAACCACACATACTGATTGTGAAAAATTGCAACACCATCTCTTTTAAAGCCCACCTTGTCAGTAAATAGACTTTGAAGTAAACAGTGGTTATGTATCACACATATGTAACAGCCATCAGCAGAATTGCAATCTGGGCAAATTTTGTGGTGGTCTAAGGGACTGGATGCTCTGGACATGGTATGGGTACAGTGATTGTTGATGCAGTACCACCCAAACAAGAGGATGACTAAAATGTTCTGTTGCTGCTGTTCTTTGCATACTGGCGTCAGGAATGTCTTCCAATGAACTTAGCACACTGATAGGTATCTCATTTTTAAATTGAAGAAATATGTAGTCCAATAAGATTCAAGTCAGTTTATTCCTTTATGACATTAAACTCCAAAGATGTTGGATGAAAATTTAAACAAATGCTTCAGCGATTATAACTTTCAAAGACTATTCAATGCTCTGAATGCTCAAATTTGTCTCTGCTGATCACTTATATAGGTTTCACAGAAAATTTGAGAATGTTTCAAAGACTTCCAACAGATGTTTCTGAAATTCTAACAATACTTAAACAATTAAAATCATATTAAAACAATCTGAATTAATACAAAATCATTCAAAATCATTATGAAATGCACAAAAACAAAAATTAAAGATATTTACACTCAAAATTATCCACTTAACTGTCACAAATTGTTCTCTAAACATCGCAGTTCACTTCAATACATAGAATTACAAAGTTTTAACTAATGTTTCTTGCATAGTACTATCCATGAACATATTACATAGTTTCTTTCTACAAAACAATGTTCATTTTCAAAAATTCACTATTAAGTGCAAGAAAAATATACAAAACCATATTTACTCAACTCCAAGGTTGCTACAAATAATTCTTAAAACAAAATTTCATTACAGGTCTGGGTTTGAGGGCTGTTATAACATGCTTCTTGAGATTGGGTGTATGGCTGAGTGCGGCTGTCCATAGCCTATCTTTAGTCCAGTAACGGGGTAGTTCTCACTTGCATCACATCACGTAGAAGATATTTTCCTTATCTTGTATATATTGGTGAGAGTATGCAGAAACCAAGTTTTCGACCTCCAACACCCTCGGCAGAATTTTCTGTGGCCAAAAAACATCAAAATTTGGGTACTTTTTTCAGTTTTTCATCTATAACTCCTTCCTGATAAGTCCTATCAAGAAATATTCTATTTTCAATTTGAAAGAGGACAAAATTTCCTACAACTTTCGTATTACAAACTTTTTTCTAAACTCAAAATTAAGCGAGCTACAGTTCTTTGAAAATCAGCCAAATTTCACACTTTTCCTAAAAGTTGGGTTTTTACCTAATTTGCAGCTCAAAATGACCTGAAACCCCTGTATATATAACCGATATATATATATTTCTGTATGACATAGTATATATATGTACTATACTTTGATTACTGATGGTCCATTCAATAATCATATAGCATTGTTGGCCGGGAGATCCCAAAGGATTGTTCGGCCACCAGGTGACAGTGTTATGGATAGGCCGCGCAGCGCGCTTCTTGTGGCTATCTAACCTGACCAAGTACTAGTACCGCATATAGGGAACCTACAGCTTAAGGTGGAATTAAAACCACAGAATCATTCTGGCTTTCTCCATATTACACAGCAAGCTGTGGCAGAGGTAAAGCTTGGGTTAATGGCCTTTGAAAATTACTGCTGAGAATGGCCATTGCAATTAAATTAAATTAAATTAAAGGCTCTATAAAATTGTAGCAGGCAGGAGCGGTTAGCGCCCCACTACCTGCCACCTAGACACTTTAAAACATTTAAAGCTTTCAAGGCTCTGGCTTTCACGCCTTTAATATCTGGCAGCCAGCCGATCCTTGTGTCTAACATGAGGTCCAGAAGTTGACCAATATCAGGAAAATGGTGTTCCTCAAGGTAAGTTGGGGCTCTGCTAAATGACTTATGCTATGAGTGAAAAGTAAAAACCCAGTTTTGTCGGCTGAGAAATGAAAGCCGGTATGTACTGACCATTTATCTGGCCTGTTCTGTGTGAGTTGTAGCTGCTGACCATTCATCTAGCCTTTTCAGCACAACTTGTAGCTGCAGCCACTCAATCCCTCTCAGGCTGGATGATGCACAAAAAATTTAAAAAATCATCAGCATATAAGGAGTACTGTATGAGAGTCCTTATTATTGTTGAGATACTGTTAATCACAATAGCAAAAAGGGTCACGCTTAAAACTGACCCCTGAAGAACACTGTTTTCCTGAATTAAAAGATCTGACACCTCACTACCGACTTGGTACTGGAAGCAAGGTCCTAATAAAAAAGAATTTAAAAAATGGGGAAGGTTTCCCCTAAATTCCCATCATGTAATGGTTTTAGAATTGAGCACCGCTAGGTATTGTAAGCCTTTTTAATGTCGAAAAACACACCAACAAGTTGTTGGCTGCGAATATAGGCATCCTGTATTGCCACTTCCAGCAGGATCAGGTTGTCCAAGGTGGAACAGAACTTCCTGAATCCACAGAGAATGTGGCTCAACAGGTTTTGGGACTTGAGACACCAGACGAGACAGTGGTTAACCATCCACTCTAGTGTCATTCCCATGCAGCTTGTAAGTGCAATGCTACAATAGCTACCTGGCAACAACTTGTCTTTCCCAGGTTTTAAAATAGGGATGAGTGTTGCTTCTTATCATGAATCAGAGAAGTGCCCTTTGGTCCAAATCTCATTAAAAATATCTTGAAGGTACTCTTTAGCATCTTTATTAAGATGCCTCAGCATCTTGTAGTGTATCAGGTCAGTCCTTGGTGCAGTGTCTTTGGTGCTATCCAGCACCCAAGACATAAAAGGCCAATGTATCTGAAGAATCAAAGTTTAGAATGCGCTTTGCAGCAGTAACTCTTTGTCGCTGACCCTAAAGGTATAAATTGTCAGATGAAGTAATAGCAGCGAAATACTCTGCCATCTGCTGTGCTATGCTTCGTTCATCGGTAACTACACGTCCTTGATCCAGTAAACCAGATACTGGCTGGTGGGAGTACCTTCCAGATATATGGTGTATTCACTTCCCTTACTTTTGAATAACTTGTGGAATGGATTAAGGTGCTCACAAAGTTCTGCCATTACCTATTTTTGCTCTCCTTGATCAACTGATGTGCCTTAGATCCTGCATTATGGAACACTGCCAGGATGTCAGATATTGGGTGCAACCTAAATCTGCACAATGCCCATCTGTGATGCAGAATAACAAAATGACATTGTTCCACCAGAGCATGGGCATCCTTCACATTGTTCTGGAGCTTTTTGGCATGGAAATACCAGCTGCTTGATATTTCACTTCTGTGAAGTGATTCACCTTCTGCTATATGCTGTCACAGAATTGCACTATAACAGAATGGCAGAACAGCTGCCAATCTGCATTACTGAAGTTCCATTGGTGTCATGTGCTCCCTCCTCCATGCACAACCCCTAGGTGCATCCATGTGGGAAGAGGTCACTTCCATGTAGGTCACACTCCACCTCCCAATGCATGGAAACCATAATTGAAGGAGTGCACATACAGAGATCGATGACGAACCAGAAGCAGTGGTGAAGTAGGTCATTTGTCCTGTATACAGGATACAAACTTTCTCTTGCTTCATTAGTCCACCAACTGCTCGGCCTCTGGAGCAATTGGCATTGGAACCTCACAATGCACTGTGTGCATTGAAATATTCTAGAAAGAGTAAAGGCTGAGTAAGCTGCCACAAGATGTTGTAAATGCCGTCATAATCTGCTCTGTTTGTTTACATTTTGTAAGAAGTACAGGTTAGTAGTAGTTGAACGTCACTTAGTGCAGTAGCGTAATTTAGTTTTGTATTATATCTTTAGTGGTGCATGGATTTGGTTAGAGTAAACTCTGAGTGTTTACATTTTGTAGAAAGTACAGGTAAGCAGCAATTGAACATCGCTTAGTACAATAGCGTGATTTAGTTTTGTATTATGTCTTTAGTGGAGTGTGAATTTGGTTAGAGTAATCTCTGAGTGTTTGCATTTTGTAGGAAGTACAGGTTAGTAACAGTTGAACGGTCACTTAATACAATAGCGTATTTTCCTTTTATATTTTATCTTTAGTGGCGTGCAGATTTGATTAGTGTTCTCACCAAGTTTTTGGAGTTTGTACGAAGTACAGGTTAGTTCAAGAATCTGTCTTTTTCTTTTTCTCGTTTTTCAAAAGCAGTATGGCTAGGGACTGTGATTGCTGTGTGCAGACGCAAGCTGAGGTGGCCGATCTGCGCACACAGCTTGCAACTGTGTTAGCGAAAGTTACACAGCTGGAAGCTAGCCATAAAAGGTTGTAGCAGATGTGATATGGGAGGAACCTGATGTATCCATGCCGCTCACAGATTCTCCCATATCAAGCATCGTACCTGTAACCCAGGCTGAGGAGCAGGAGGCCATGCCTCGGTCACCTGTCGGTGACTGGTGTATGACTTCTAGACTTTGAAGCCGCACACGGGGACAGGTTTAAAGGCCAGCATGCTGAACTTGTTCGACTGTCCAAGAGGTATTATGTATTGTCAGAGGCTGACCCAGTCCCACAATTGTCATCCTGTAAGTTGACGGCCCCCTAGCCCGCTGGGTCTAAGCAAACACAGAAGGAGATTCTAGTAGATGGGAGCTCTAATGTTAGACAGTTAATAGAGCCCCTCAGGGAAATGGCAGATTACTCGGGAAAGAAATCCAACTACCACTCGGTGTGTATTCCAGGTGGCCTGATCTGAGATGTGGAACAGGCCATCCCAGATGCCATATAACGGAAGGGGTGTAGCCAACTGCAGATTGTGGCTCATGTTGACACCAATGATGTTTGTCGCCTTGGATCGGCAGCTGGCTGAAAGAATGAACTCTATGGCCAATGGCTGCAAGATACCGGCAGAGCTAACGATCTGTAGCATCGCAGACAGAGTTGATTGTGGACCTCTGGTTCAGAGCCATATTGAGGGGCTGAACCAGAGACTACGACGTTTCTGTGATGATATTGGCTGCAGATTTCTCGGTCTTCGCCATAGAGTTAGGTGTGCACTACACACGTGAATCAGCTACACGGGTGGCAGGGTCCATGTGGAATGCACTGGGTGGTTTTTTAGGCTGAGGGAGGAAGACCTGGAACACGAAATACAGTTACGGGCAACCCAATCAGATGCAACACCGGAATGTAGGAGGACCGTAAAAGAATCTCGACAGGTAAAAGTTCTCGTAATTAACTGTAGAAGCATTTGTAACAAACAACCAGAACTTGAAAGCTTTATTTGTAGCACAGAAGCGGATATCGTTATTGGTACAGAATGTTGGCTAAAACCGGGAAATAAGTTCCGCCAAAACTTTTAAGGATAGCATGAATGTTTTTCGTAAAGACAGATTACATTCTCATGGAGGTGGGGTATTTATAGCTGTGAGTAAATTCCTCCCATGTAATGAAATAGACGTCGATACGATCTGTGAAATCACATGGATATAACTCAATGTTGCTGGGTCAAAACTCATCATAGATGCCTTCTACCATCCACCCGATTCTGACATAGCCATCGCCGAGGAGTTAACAAATAATGTAAATACTGTAGCTAGCCATTTTCAGGATCATACTATGATTCTAGGAGGAGACTTCAGTCTGCCTTATATCAACTGGCATAATTACGTTCACATAACTGGTAGCAGGGATAAGGCAGCTTCTGAAGTATTCTCGTTTTTTTTCTCAGATAATAATCTAGAGCAGCTAGTTAATGAACCTATGCGGTGTCATAACAGTAGCGAAAACATTTTAGATTTTCTGGTTACCAACAGGCCAGAATTATTCACCGACATATCAACGACCACTGGAATCAGCGATCATAAATCGGTAATTGCGACTATCAAATTAATAACTAAGTAAAAAAGGGGACGGATTGTATACAGGTTCAGTAAGGCATCAATAACTACCATAACTTCAAGTTAACAAGGGACACCATTGAAGAGATGTTTCTTTTATTTATACATATAGTCAGGAAAGGTATGGAAATACATATATCGAAGCGGACAATAAAGGGGAAGAATGATCCACTATGGTACACATGCGAAGTGAAAAGATTACTCAAAAACAAAGGAAAATACACGCTCACTGAAGGAGGAAGGAGTGTAGTCGCAATTTAGAAACCTTAGCTGAGTTAAGAGGATGTGTTAAGAATATGATACGTGAGGCCTTCAACGATTTTCATTCCAAATCTCTCTCTAAGAGTCTCATAGAAAACCCAAAGAAATTTTGGTCGTATGTATGAAAAGTCAATTGTACCAACAGCAATATTCCAGCACTAATTCGTGAACGTTCTGAGGTAAATGAAAGCTGCGATAAAGCTAACGTACTAATTACTGTATTCAATAATCATTTGCTGATGAAAATAAGCATACCAATCCTGTTTTCCCTTGCCGTGTCGAGTTGGTGATGGAATCACTATGAATAGATACTGCAGGTATCATAAAGCAATTACAGCTCCTGTTGTGGGGGAAAGCACCAGACCAAGATGGAATTCCAGCAAGAGTATTTTCAGTGTATGCAGCGGAAATTGGGCCATTTCTGTATGATATATTCAGAAAATCCTTAGCAGAGTGAAAAGTACCTTCAGACTGGAAAATCTCCTAAGTAACTCCGATTTTCAAGAAAGGTGATTAAAGTGGTCCTGGAAACTACCATCCCAGATCTATAACATCTGTTTGTAGTAGAGTTATGGAGCATATTATATGCTAGAATATCATGAATTTTCTAGATGAATATAATTTGC
The DNA here is from genome assembly GCA_031002005.1 of Vandiemenella viatica. NCBI lineage: Eukaryota > Metazoa > Arthropoda > Insecta > Orthoptera > Morabidae > Vandiemenella > Vandiemenella viatica. The sequence continues at coordinate 38,115,262 of CM061920.1, read as the reverse complement.
TTGCAAGAAATCAACACGGATTTTGGAAGAAAAGATCATGTGAAACATATCTGGCCCTATTTACACACGAGGTAATGAAAGTTATTGATGCAGGTTCACAAGTAGATGCAATTTTATTTAGATTTTCAGAAAGCCTTTGACTCTGTGCCACACAAATGCCTTTTAGCAAAACTTTGAGCGTACAGTATATCGGATCAGCTTTGCGAACGGATAAAGGATTTTCTAACTGGTCGGTCGCAGTATGTCATTATTGAAGGTGAAAGTTCTTCTAATCTAGATGTTACATCGGGTGTACCTCAAGGAAGTGTAATAGGACCTCTTCTTTTCTTAATTTTTATAAATGATCTCGAAGATAAAGTGAAAAGCATTTTTAGATTGTTTACTGATGACGCAGTTATTTATAGGGAAGTAAGAAATTTGGCCAATTGCTTAGAAATTCAGTGTGTTGTGGATGTTATTTTTGCATGGTGCGCTGAATGGCAACTTATTCTAAATTGCAACTTACACTAAATTGTAAAAAAGTGCAAGACAATGAGCATAACTAACAAAAAGAATCCGATTGTTCAGAAATATGAGGTAAACAGTTCAGTTATTTATATAGTTGATTCTATGAAATATTTGGGAGTAACAGTAAAAAGGAACATGAAATGGGACTTACACATTAATTCGTTAGTAGTTATAGCTAATTCTAGGCTGCAATTCATAGGTCAAATCTTGAAAAATTGTAATGAACAAACAAAGGAGATAGCGTACAAATCTCTTGTGCGTCCACATTTGGACTAGTGTTGTGCAGTTGGGATCCATTTCGTAAGGGGTTGATTGACAGTATAGAGAAAGTACAGAGAAGAGCCGCTCGATTCATGACCGCTTGCTACAGTCCTTATGAAAGTGTCACAGAACTGATTAGTAGACTAGGCTGGGAGTTTCTGGTAGATAGACGATGCACGTTTCGTTTAAGCTTATTGGTAAACATGTGTACTCCCACTTCCACTTATGAGTGTAGCGAAATACTTCTTCTACCTACCTATTTGAGTCGGAATAACAGGAAAGATAAGATTATTGAAATAAGGTGCCACACTGATTCTTATATGAATTCCTTTTTCCCTCATACCATTCGGGATTGGAATGCACAACAAAGAGATTAGCTTTGGTGCTGAGCACCCTCTGCCACCCATAATTTTGTGAATTGCAGAGTATATATGTAGATGTACATTCGGTGGTAGATATATCAAGCATACAGTCCTTTTAGTGGGACTGTGTATCCTCACTGCTACTGCTTGTAGAACAGGGTGTAAGGTATCCCTCGTTCTATTTTTCATATTTGGTTAGAATCGGGCCGAGTTTTGGGTTAACTTCAGTACACGATACCACACTTTAAATCAAGTTAACAGCACTTCTAATATAATAAAGTGAATAAATAACACATACACAGCATAAATAAACTATAAATTGCCATAAAGACATGATAGTTCAGCAGGAAATAGGTTATTTCACATAGGAGTAAATTTTTAATAACGGATACTAACGTTGGTTGGCGAGATATTTTGAACTGATTTAAACGAAGTAAATGTTAAATAATTGCAAATAGAATGCATAAATAAACCTTTTATCATGTCTAAGACACATTATTTCAGAGATAAATAAGTAATTTCAGTAAAGGAAAATCTAACCCATAAATTTTGGCACATTCCAGTTTTAGTATTTCTGAAGAGATTTCAGTACAGTAAAGACAATAAAGAACCTATATTACACAGGCCTAGACTCACTATGACCATAACTTCAGAAATAAATATAGTTTAGTAGGATTTTTAAAGAAGTAAACTGGATGATAAAATAACAGTCTGAAGCAGAAATGAAAATAATTCATTGTAATGAAACTTGACCATCTTAAAGCTCCAAAAACAGCAATAATAATCCCTGAGATAGCTTAGTAGATAAATTAATAGGTTTCTGATAGTTTTGAAAGCATTTAATAGTCATAAGAAGTAATTATATTGGATTTTTAATACTCATTTTGCTTAAACAGTTCACATACATAATTTTGGTCTTTTAAGTAGTTTCAGGATTTTAAAAGTAGAAAAACAAGCAGTAAATAAAATAATCTTTCAATTTTAATAGATTTTAAATAGTTTCAGTCTGTAGAATATGAAATATCAGTGAATAAATAGACGCCGGTAAATCGATTAATTTGTCCAACTTTTAGGAATTAATTCCAGCACTTTAAAGCCATTTTCAAGAACGCTAAGGACATGTAAATACCAGCTAACACACATAATTAATTTTCTAAACACATTTTAAGACATTTAACTAACCTGTTGAATGTTAATCCGATCATGAAATAATTTGTTACAGACACTGCACACATAAAATGCTTCAGCACTGATTTTAAACACTGCCACACAATATAAAGTAGAGAATAAAATAAAACAGTCCGAAAGTGAAGTAAATTCAATTAATTCTGATAGTTTCCAACACTTTAAGTATTTTTAAATATAATCTTAACACGTAAAAATTGAACACCCAGCTTTGGCATTTTATTATTCAAAAGCCTACTTAGATTCCGGGTTAAAGAGTAGCTTGTTTTAATAATCCATCCTTTTAGCTTCCCACATAATTATTTCATGCTGTTTAAAGCCATAGAACCGATGTTACAGGTTTCCTAAAAACACTCGACATAAAATCCACGTGTAAATCACTAAATAATTTATTGCGTCTCTGATAGAACAGCTACAGAGATAAGATAAACTTTAAAATGCGCAGGTAAATTCAGGCTACACTTTGATAATTTTTCCGGCTCAATAATCCATAAAACTTCAGAGTTATTCCATGAAAACTAAATAGTAGCCACAACCGATTGTTTGGAATTAACGGTTTTACCATAACTTAACTGACGTAAACAAAGTAGATATTTCGGGAGAACCTAAAATCGAGAATAACATTTTAAGCTTACTTTCGCGTTAATAAGAACAACCAATTTTAAAAATAACAAAACTTTGACTAAAGCTGTAAGATTTGGGAAAATCAACCATATCGACAAGTTTTTGGAGAGACAAAATTAACATAATATTCGGGCACTAAACACTTCATCTAGTAACACACATCACTTTTACCATTTCCTTGCTGAGATTAACCTAGTATTAAGAAAGTTATTAGATCAAACAGTAGGGTATGTTTAAGAGCGCGGAGGTACACTGTAGACATACGTCATCACCTGAGCAACTCCTATATAAGGAAGCGGGAAGAAGACGCCAAAAAAAGGCGGATAGATCAGTCTAGATGTTGAAGTGCATGTGAAAGCACGCTCGGGTTTCGCGCGGAGTGGTTAGGGCAAGATGGAACATCATGGCGGCGAGTAGTGCGCATGTCTGAGGAAAGGACGCGTTAGTGGCGGACATTTTGAAAATTTGGATGGACATGTGAATTTCGAACTTTTGTTTTGTTTCAACTGGGGGAGAAGCGGTTTAATGCTCTTGGTCTCAACTTGTAATCTTTGGTGACGATAATATCCGATCGCTTTGCTAACTGTAAAATGACATTATTTGTTTGAAGAATTTTGGAAAATATAACTTAGTGATTTTGACTCTTGATTTTCATTTTATACTTTAGTACCCTTCTTGTGGTGGGTTTAAAACTACAAGTGGCGACTGTGGTCTTATTTATCAGTTAGCATAAAAGGTTTTAACACGGTTACAGAACTTTCTTTTGGACTCAGAATATTTTGGCAGCAGACTGGTTCAGGTGATCATAGCCGATACTATCCCCCGTATCCGCTTTGTCCCTGACAAGGGGTGAGAACGACAGGTTCAGAGCGGACAGTGTTTCGTAAAAACACAGCTACTCCCCCATTTGCTCGATCACCCTCGGACCGTCCTTTCTTTAGATGTCATAACCTCTTAGCACTGGTTGGTGTGCTGGTCTAAAGTGTGTCTCTTGTAAGCAGAGAAACAATGGTTTATACCAAGCTAAGAGTTGTACTTCTTCTTTGTGAGCCTGAAAACTGTTAATCTTCCATTGAAGTATTGGAGCCATCCTACCTATTTAATTTTACTTGCCATAGTTTGGGTGGGTCCACAGTCTGTGATTGCTGAGGAATGGGACCAGGTTGATCCACCAGCATTCCTTCATCTTTGTTTTCTTAATCAGAAGATGGATCAGATTGTAAGCAGGGCTCAAAGACTTGTGGATCTTTCTTCCACTGAGGCCTTTGCCCCTTTCTTTCTGTGCCAGTTTGTGTGCCAGGAGAAAAGGAAGGGACTTCACAAAGATAGTGGGGTCCGTATGTTTGAATTTCGAACCCTGAACTTTCTCCAATATTTTCCATCTGCTACTGGCTAATGGCGTGGCCTGTATTGCTTCTGCTGTAGGTGTTGCTGCTGTTGTAACTGACTGGATCGTGGCTGTAGCTTCTGTAGGGGAAGGCTGTGCTTCTGCTGATGGAACTACAGAAACAGCTGTCTTTGAGGTCGGGGTTGCAGACATGTTGCTAACAATGTTTACGGTCTTTGGTGTTAAGACCTTAATGGGTTTGGTGCCACATTCGCATTGACATGAGCACATTGGGCTTGTGTCCAAGTCCACAATGGATGTCTGCATAGCAACACTTTCATTCCTGATGGAAGCTGACAACGTTTTGGGGGATCTTGTGGTGAAGACTGGTGGCACAAGTGCCTTGATCTGGTTCTTCACTTCGCCATAAGATAGTCTCGTTCCTTTGTTTTTAATTTCTGTACTTTCTTTTTTTATCAAGGTACACTCGATACTCCTTGATCCAGGCTGGATGTGATCTGGAGCAGCTGACACACGTCTGTAGGAGGGTGCAACCAGTACATAGCTCATGTGCAGCCTTTCATCATTTCCCAACTGGTGATGTTGCCTTTGCAGTTTTCCATCGAATGCCCTAACCTCTGGCACTTAAAGCAACACATTGGGATGGGAACATACGGGCGAACGTTTATGTTTAGATATCCAACTTTTATGGACTTTGGCAACGTCAGAGTGCCGAACATCAAGATGAAGGTGACAGTCTTACGCTTCATGTGATATGACGTACATCAACCACATTCTCTGATCCTCACTCCTTAAGGAGTTCCTTTGACTCTGTATCAATATGATCTCTGCAAGTGATCATAACTTTGCTTGGGAATTTTATGGAGTTTGCATTTTACTACCAACGCCCCGAGTTTCTCAGACTTAAGAAGTTGGACAGCCTGCTTGTAGGTGGATGTTTCTAAAAGCAGAATCCCTTTTGCTCAGCTTTTTCTACTTTTTAGCATTCCAACTATACCTTCAAGACCTTTTTGTATGTAAAATGAAGAGACCCTCTCAAAATATCCCTCCTTTCTTGCCATTATTATGAAGGTGTTATCTAAATGATAACCCTTCCCATTACTTTGTCCTTTCTCTGTAGGAGGGCAACCAACCCTCGTCTGCTTGCCTCCTCTTTCGGCATTAGATTTCCTCAGTGGTATGCTCAAGCTGCAGTTAGAAGAAAGAGATTTGGGATTTTTATCCATTTTGGTCTCACGAGTTCAGAGGAACCACATGTCGAGCGACATGGAGCTCCTCCATCATGCCACCAAGCCCAATACAACAGGGGTACGGCAGGTGCTCCTGAGGTTGTATGCTAGCAGAATGGTATGCCTCACTACGCATCCACCTTTTTGGCACATTACTCACCTTGAGGTTGAGGGTGTGGTTCTTCTTCTTCTTCTTCTTTTTTTTTAATTTAAAAAAATTAGAGGTTTGTACCATCCTCGCAATCTGGGCAAAGATGCCAAGATCCTAGACATACAACATTCCACACCCTACAGTGATCGTTGAAGTGTGGTAGGAGCTTATTGTGTGGGAAACTTATGGTGCTCACAAGTTTTCAGCTCAGGTACCATGGATTCACCAAAACCGTATCTGGCACTTGTGTACCAGGACCCAGTGCGGAATATAGAGTAAAAGGGTTAAATGTCATGATGACATATTGTAAGGCACCCTTTAGTTCACCAAAAGCACTGTCACTAGCCATCTCCAGCAGTAAAATATTCTATAGATCCATTTTGAAGTCGCTTATGTTGGACTTAGAAATTTCGTGTAAGGTAATTGTCAACTTGAATGGATTTTCTTGCATTCATTTCTACAGTGAAAACTCATCATAAGAATCATTTTAAAGTGTATTAATTATATCAGGGAAAATTTATTTTAAGAGATAATTCGGTTTGTTCACATTTTGAAACACATGAGTAGGAAAACAAAAATTTAAGATTTGAAATATCTTTGAATTGAGTAAGGCCACAGCTGATCTTTTATCACCAGCTATAATCAGCACTGTTCCGGATATTTTGATAGTAAAATTAACTAATTTGGCAAAGTTTAATTAATGGTTTTAATTAAAGGAGAAAAATTAACTAAAGGGAATACAGTTGAGAAATTTATATCAGTAGATAGCCTAAATTCAGAGGATCATGGATATATAATGGTTTCAGTAAAAAGTTTAAGCATTTGTCAGATAGTTAAGATTTGGAAGATAGATTTTCACTAATTGTTGTTGCAGCACGTAAGAGCGCATCTAACTGGTGACGCAAGAGACTTCAATTTTAATTTTATAGAAAACCTTTTGAAAGATAAATTAAGTTAAAATGTGATCGTATGAAGCCCTTGTAGAAATTGCAAGTCAAACTACTTAGTATGTTGGGAGATATTAATTAAAGAAAAAAGTTGCTAACATCATAGGACCCAAGAAGCTTATAACAGGCCCTGGATACATCCTAGATGACTCTTTCTTTCGCTGGAAATCAAACGCGTAACTTCGCTCTAGTTAGCAGAGCGAACCGCTCTAAGCAGTAGTGGTTGCGGTGAGTTCCAACATGCTGTAATAGTCGTGTTCTCACTAAAGTTAGTAGTTTGTCTTCTCCTATAAATGTGCTTAACCTTCTAATCTTCAATGGAACTGTTGTTTGATGTCTTATTCATGTTTCTGGTATTGATAATTTGAAAGTGAACTTAATTTCAAGAATACAAGTATTGTGTGATTTAAAACTGTGTCAAGTGAACTCATTTCATTATACCCTTCGTATTTGAGGTTTATAATACGAATACATGGTGGCTGACTTAATAAACATTAAAGGTACCCGAAAGGCCACACAAGTCAAGAACTTAATTTTTCATAGTTTAGGCAAAAGTGTTACCTCCCCCATACACAATTTGGTCTAACAACATCTGGCTCAAAACACAAACTTGACATTTGTTTTAACCATCAAAATTTTTAGAATTCATGTTGAGTTTCAAGGAAATTAAAAGCATTTAATAAAAGTATTAAACACAGACAGAGATGATCTTGTTATTGTTTGAAGTTGGTATAAACCATTGACCATGATGTGGATATGGTCACATATCTAGAATAGTTTTTCAGGATCAAAGGTCATGTTAGTTTGATTTGATGTGGCTGAAATATGAAGCTGACCTGTGTTTCGCACCAAGTGTTCACTCTGCAAAATTTGAAGAATACCTGTTGAGACTGAATTGACTTGAAGTATTAAAGACAGAAATTTTGCACAGATACATACTATTTACACAATATAGTAAATGGTGAAATGTCATCACTGCTTGACATAATCTGTCTGAGATATGACTGTGACATCATTTTCACCCTAATGATTCCCTCTGAAATGTTTTGGTGAGTTTGAAGGGTCTTAGAAGTAAACCTAATAGAGACAGGGTTTTCGCACCGGTACAGAATATGCAGTATATAGTCTATGTTCAACACCACATTAGCTGATTTGAGTGAAACACAATTATGAGCTGTGTGTCGCACGCTTTGGGATCACACTGCAAAATTTGAAGAATTTATGTTGAGTTTAAGAGGGTTAGAAGTATTAAACATGTACAAACATTATTTTGCTATTGTATGTATATAGTAAAGGTATTAACAATCATGATCATTTCATCCAGTCTGGCTGAAATATGAACTTGATTTCTATTTGACTCTAAAGGTCTGCTGTGCAAAATTTGAAGATTTCCTATTAAGTCTGTAGGGCATAAGAATGTGTAAAAGCAGATCTGTGCAGACAGATACATCCTCTAAATATGGTAAAAGTATCAACGATGGTGATTGCTAAATCCGATCTGTCTGAAATACTGACTTTCCTATATTTTACCTTAAGTGTTAGTGCTACAAACAAAGAATTTCTGTTAAGTTCGAAGGGAGTAAAGATGGGTTTGCTTGTACAGAAATAATCTCTTTATGGGAGAGATGCGAAATGTCCTGTGAATCTGGCATGGAAATGAATATAAAAATATGACTTTTGTCTGCAGGCTGTGAAACTTTCTGCAGTAATTTAAGATTTAACCTGAAAATACTTTTTTCATCTTGTACTTATTAGCATTTTTCAGGTATGTGTTGCAGTTTACTTCCTTCCTTTCCATTTCTTAATTGTACTGATCAATTGTACTTTTTCATTCCATATTAACCAGGTTGTGATGTCAATTCTGCAAAACAACATGGTTATACACCATTGCACCTAGCAGCACGGAATGGACACATTGAGCTCACAAAGTGGTTACTTGTGCATGGTGCTGACCCTGCAAGAGTGACTCACAGGGGACACAAACCTGTGGACATTGCTAAGCTGCAAGGTACTAAAGGCTACTAAATTACTTAATGTTTTTAAAAGTGTAATGAAAATTGTTGCACAAATAATTTAAATGTAGTAAATTTCACATACCATAGCTTTCTATTTTAACTGTAATTGTTGATAAACACTTAAACCATGTGTTAAACAATGTACAACTGAATGACAGCTGTAAATTTGATGTACTGTTAATAATAATTTATTTTATTTAATTGTATTGGTGGCAATTTTTCTACATACCCATTTTCCCCCTTTCTCGAATCCACTTATTTTTGCACTCTGCGAATTTTAATTTCAAATTCTTTCAGCTTTTTTGGTAAATTATTTATCACTTTTCTTGGTAATTTATTTCAACAACTGATTCCCCTACCTAGTTTAGTTTTTGGAATAGAAAACTATATTAAAAGCCAAAACAATTTTGTATGTGCATAAAAATTTATTTATTTAGTTGTTATTTGGTTACAAATTAGGCAGCTATCTCATAAACATATGCTCTGAGAAACTCACATTCTTATTGTAATGAAGCAATAGCTTCCTAGAGTCCAAACAAGGAGGTAAAAAAAACTCTTTAACATTACAAACAGGTTGTATAAACAGAAACTTAAGAGAATCTTAATATCAGAGCAGTTTTAAAATAAAATTCAGAACTGTATCATATTCTGGAATATAACCAAAATTAAATGAAAAGTTCCACAAACATTTCCAAGGTACTATGACTAAAAATGAACATTTGTAATGTTTATGGCGGCAGAAAATTTTATTTATGATGATAATTCGGTTTGAAGATTGATTCTAACAGGGCAAGCTTGGTGATGTAATCAATAGCTAGCTCACGCACACGGGAACTATAACATTTGGAGTAGAATAAAAGGAAGACTGTTACTTAAACAGGTGAAAAAATGTATCTGTGGCAATACATTGTCAGTGTTCAGATAAACTTCATAACAAAAAATGTGTCAATAGGTAAACCTTAAGTATTTTTTTTTTTTTTTTTTTTTTTTTTTTAAAGGTGTAAATAAATTTGACTTTAATTGCAATGGAGCACACGCTCCGGTGGCAATTTCCCTACACACCCAACTTCCCGCTATCCTTCACTCACCTACATTTGCCCTCTACAAATTTGTACTTTAAATTCTTTTAACATTTTCGGTAGGTTATTCATCATTCCCCTTGGTAACTCATTCCAATCCCTGACACCCTTATCTAAAAAAGAAAATTTTCCCACACCCTTGTGCCTGAAATCGAATGCAAGCTTGTGGTCATGGTCATCTTTTCCCTTCCATGAACTACTTTTCATACCTACTGCAATATCTTTCCATACCTCCTCGCCAGTATACGCCCTGTACACTCCCATGACCCTCCTCATCCTCCTCCTGTCTTGCAATGAATCCCATTCCAGCTCCTTTATCATATCTGTCACTGATTGCATTCTGCGATAATTTCCAGAAACAAATCTAGCAGCCCTTCTTTGCACCTTCTCCAACTCCTGTACTTGATACTCAAAATGTGGGTCTCATACTACACCACCATATTCGAGCAATGGTCTGACCAAAGTTTTGTAACCCAATTCCTTTACTTCTTTCGTGCATCCCCTCATCACTCTCTCCAACAAGTGCAAGATTTTGAAACCTTTTCCTACCACCTGTCCAATGTGTCCTGCCCAGTTAAGCTTGTTATCAAATGTAATGCCAAGATATTTACATTTCAAGTCTTCAGCAAGCAATTCTTTCCCCACCTTATATTCATAATTAACCTTTTGTTTTTTATTTGTGCATCTAATAAGCTGACTATTCCTTGCATTTATCTTCATTCCATGTTTACCAACCCTACTAGATATCCTGTCCAGATCACCCTGCAACTGTTTACAATCCTCTATCGTTTTGATTCTTTTATATAGCATTGTGTCATCTGCAAACAATCTAATTTCAGATAGTAAACAATCAACACAATTATTCATTAGAATAATGAATAGCAATGGTCCCAATACGCTACCCTGTGGCACTCCCATTTTTTGATACCACATTTCCTACCCTAACTTTCTGTTTTCTACCTTTTAAAAATTCTTCTACCCAGCAAATCACTTTCTCATCCACTCCAATAGTCATTGAGTCATAAACATGCTAAAAATTAATAAACTAATAGCAATTTGTTAAAAGTAAGGATCATTAAAAAGAGGGCGATATTCCAAGAAGAACAGTGAAAATTCCAAGTAAAACCAAAATTAAATAAGAGACTTATAACTAAAAGAAATAATTCATTTCCTTGAAAGTAAAAATAGGTGCAACACACTGTAATTATAATAAATATAACAGCCAAATAAAAATACCCACAGAGGTAATTCATACAACAAATTAAAGAGGAAAGTTAATCAAGCCACTTGGTATAGGTTACTCTTTGTGGAACCAAATAATTTTAAAATCATAAATAAATAATTAAAAATTTTCATCTCTTCAGTTTTGAAGTTTAAGTACACCTAAACAAACAGAAATGCAAAAATATGTAGAATAATTAATTTGGTAAGATGGCCATGTTTGAGGAGGAATAAAATAAAATGGTGATCAGGGATTCTGAGAATTTTGTGTGTTCCTATGATGAAAGATATTTAAGCCCCCCCCCCCCCCCGACTTTCCTCCAATCACCAGTCAGTCAGGGAAACATGTATGTTCCAGTCATCAGTTTTCAATAACTTGTAACTTCAGTGATTTAAAATATTTGGTATAATTTGGAATTTGAAAATATCCAATGGAATTTTGACTTAGAAAGTATTCAGTCTCAACACAAAGTGATAACTCTTGTGAACTTTAGTAACAAAACTTTTAAATTCTTTAAGGAAACAAACTTTATTATTTGTAGTTCACTTAAAATGTTCTTTAAATTTTTGAAATTTGGGAACCATGTAAATTTTAACTGAATTAAAGCATTTGAATGTGGAACTAGAGGTGGTTGCATGCATCTTCACATAGGAGAAGAGCCTGATTTAAATATTCAGTCAGATGTATTGTTACCTGATACCAGCATCTACCATCAAACTATTTTTGAGAATATATTGAGAGCTGTTTAACTGTGAGTTTTCATTTATGATTAAAACCTTTTCACTCGCAATGTAAAATATAATGACATTGCCAACTGATTCAGGAAGAGCTTACCAAAGAAAGAATTTAAAATAGTATTAGGTTAAAGACAATATTTTCATGATCAAAGTTAATGATTGAACTTGCTGTACACCATGCAACATTTTGTCGTTATGTGATACTCATTATTGTACAGAAAGGTACCATTCAGTTTGCCGTGCATTAGTCATCTCTAATATTTTTCTGAGCATGAAGTCAAGTTTTATTTTACTTTAAGCAGTAAAATCATAACAAATAAAATGTGTGTAAAACAACATATTTTCCCACCAAAAATTTAATATGTCCAATCATAATATTAGTCAAGAGCTCTATTTATGCCTCCTTTTTTATAATAAGTCAGTGTAGTTTTTTCTTTATTTGTACTATTTGGGACATAACATGTGTATTGGGTTTAATAATGTTGGCACAAGAAATGAATAATGTAAAAGAACAATTAGGTGTGCAGGGGAGACTAGGGCTAGTTGGCTACGTGGGTAAGTAGACACAGTCCTTTTAGTATCCGAGTTTACAGTTAGAAATCATCACAAATCGAGTGGTATGTTCCTTCTTCTTTTTTCCACCCACCTTTGTAGTTTTAGTGATCCCCGTAACAACACAATATTTAATGTACGAAGGCTGATTTTTGGCATGGTGAGTAGTTTTTTTATGATTCTATTCTTTTTGTTTTATTCAATATTTACTGTAGTTATTATTAGAGACCTAATATAGCATTTGATGCAGCAATTTATTGTTTAACACTAGGTTTTTTTTTGTTTTCCCTTACTCTGCATTTGCCCATTTGGTGCTACTTTTATAGATAAAAGTCAGTTGGCACAGTTAGGAATGGACTAGTTGGCTACATGTGCTAAACTACCTGATACATTTCATGTGGAATTTTTCCATTAAACATTGACATAATCCCAGAATAAGATTGTATACCTGCATGTACAACTGATAGACCAAATTAAGTTAATACATACAACCCATAACCAGAACCCAACTAAGATCTCAGCCCAAATTTAATCACATGCAGCTTGGAAACAGTTTCCCATGAGCCTAAATCTTCAGCAACAAATTAGAAACAGGTCTAATGAAGCTGAGATGAATTTTGTAATATTAGAGCAGGGTAAGCAAAGGCTAGATGTTCTAAAGATTCTGTAGGTCCACAATCACCTTTAATATCATTGTTGAACAGTGAACTTCTTAGATGTAGTCTTCTCAGGAGACTAGCCGAGCAATCATGGTGTTACCACACGATATTTTGGTGATCTGAGACTCCGTCACCATCACCACAAGATGGCGACAGAGTCTCAGATCACCATATCATCGTGTGGAAATACCTTGATTACTTGGCTAGTCTCCTGAGAAGACCACATCCATTCTCGACACCGAGAAAGACTTTGTTCCTATATAATGGACTTCTTGGCACTAAATCCTCAACCACAGGCAACTTTCCACTCATACGCTTAAGCCCTGAAGGTTAGCAAAAAAAAAAAAAAAAAAAGAGGGGGGGGAAATGAAGCACTACAATTTTGTCGGATTTGCCAAATTTGAAATCTCTAAGAACACAGAAGGAAATTGCAGGAAATAAAAATAGATCAGTCTCAAAAGAAAAGGAGGGAGAATCGAAAAAGATGACTGTTAGTATGAAAAACAGTGAGGCCAAGAGAAGGTTATTTTCTCTTAAGAAAATAGTTAAAAAAGTCACACACAAAAATAATCATCAAAAATGTAGCTCAGATGAAGAGGAATGCTTTTCCCTGGTGTGCATTGAAGATTATTCGAGAAGTAAACCAAATCAAATACGGATTCAGTGCACAGTTTTAGCTTTGGGTTCATGAGGCTTGCACAGATGGAAATCCTTGTTTTATGTGCATGATAACTTTAATTTGGATTATGATGTTGTTGAATAAATTGAAATGTCTATGAATTAGCCTATAATTATTTCATTATGAGTCTAATAATTTTGTAAAGTATTATGATTTTATATTTTTGAATATAAAAAAAACACATTTTGCTCTGGAGTGTGTATCTTTATTTGCGTAAAATTATCCTTTTTATAGCCCTTGCCAACCTACCCTGTGGGAGTAAGTGACTAGCCCTGATACAGTGCAAGTTGGCACACTTAACCCTTTGCTGAAAATGTTTCTTATAAGTTCATATATTAAAAAAATATGTATTGTAAGCTACCTTACTATCTATTTTCGACATTCAGTCACGATCCAACAAAGTTTGAGGTTAACAGTCAGTACACGATACCATAGTTGAAACCGAAATAACAACACTTTAAGTTCAGAAAAGTAAATAAACAACACATAAGAACCATAAATAAGAAGTTTCTAATAAAATATAAACCATAAACTTACCTAAATGAGCGTAATCCATAATAATCCTGAAGTAAAGTAAACAGATCTGGTTATACAACCACAACACTAATATTCCGCTAAATTAAACACTGCAAAGCACTTTAATAATTATAATTTCACCTTTGGATATTAAATTCACTAATAACTCGCAGTTCCAGACTAATTTAAAGCAGTAAATATGATTTTTAAAGCATCTCCACATGGAGTGAGCTCAATGTTTAATTTCAGCACATCTAAACAGTTTCAGAGCTCTAAAAGTAAATGTAACCAAGCAAAATAACCGGCCAGTCAATATTCTTTAAGTTTCCGATAACCATCAACTAATAAAAAGAAGTTATAAATAAATAAAAGTCCACTTTTTGATGGCGTCGTAGCAACTAATTTGTAAATTGAAATTCTTTCCGGCTAACATACCGAATTTCACGAACTAAAAACTTTTCTAAAGTACTTAAATTAAATAAAGGTACGATTTAAATTTAGTTTCAGGCCACAACCTCCTTTAAATAAAAAGTGAAGTTTCGGTAGCATCACCCACGAAACCATTGAAATTTAGAAATTCTATAACTTCTGATAGCCTTAACCGATTTAAAAGATTTTTATACCACTGGACTCAGCAGGAACTGGGGAACACTTTGAAAATAGTATTAACTTGATATTTTAAAGTTTTGCAAATCCATATTTCGCATGTGACGTATGATGACGTATTGCAATACGCTAAACAAATTTGCTTTTAACCCTTTAACTGCTGCCGGCGGATCGTGTACCTGCCGCGCTGTGGCCTGCTACCTGCGCTAAGTGATTATCCCTGGGGACGGAGCCGTCCGAGCGGCTCCACCCGCCCTTTGCTGAATGTTTCTGGCGAAGCACTGTGACCTCTCACGACTGATACAGAATAAATGCTCTCACTACATAGTTTCTCTGCAAATAAATTACTACAGAATAAAACTGAATCATTAACCCTATTTTTCATAACTAATAATTATTTCTTGCTTGCATTTTTTCTCGATTTTTGCAGCTTTTGTCGAAAGCGTGGTGATTCTTAAATTTACGTCAATAGTTTACAGTTCTTTCTTGGCAGTTTCTGTAGGTCCCTTACTGTATTAGAGTGTTATTGTTGATTCGATAAAAATGCTAGAAATATTGTATTTCACACTTACATATCGCGTTCAGACCACGACTGAAAAATTAGAGATATTCGAACTCATACAGAGAGTTAAAGCCATACGATTTTTCCTCGCGCTATTCACGAATATAGAAAGAGACCTTAAAATGATAATTGTTCAAGCAGCCTCCCCCACACACCGAAATTTGGTTTGCGGAATATCTTTGTAGATGTAGACACCCAAAATATCTCGATGTTGACTGAATGTTTGCTGCGCTTTGTAATTACCCGATTATACGTAATTTTGTTTCTTTGATGAAATTTGTTCCACATAAGTACTCAACAGATTTTTCATTTCTAAGCTATGAAGTGTCTGTCCATTAATTACGTGATGTGAAATAGAGGGGGGGGGGGGGCGGGTTGCGGTGAAATCGCACGAAACCTCACCAGAGTAACAAAAAGCGGTATCTGGACATAAGTTCACTAAAAATTGGAGTATTTAGAAGGGCATCTCTGGTCCAATATTCCCTAATTTTCAATTTTTTTCACGCTAGGCATCAGAAGACAAATAGCTCTGAAACAATACATTTCATCATATCCAGTATCTTTCCACTTTGATATTCGAGAAAGCTCTGATTCTGGAGTATTCTTCATAGTGGTTATACAAAACCGATTCTTTTCATCAGCTATATATTTCGTCAGTTCTTCTGTAAGAAATAACATGAAAACTGACAGAATACTTGACACATTCCCTATTTGACACGCATTTCCCAATAGTGTAACATCAAATGCGTGACTAACTGGACGAAAATGATTTTCTAGTTAGATTTATCGCCAAGACGTAATTTCTTCGTAGCCGTTTCACTATCACTTTCTGATTCTTCAGAACAACTAACTTGTTGAAACATGAGACTGCATTGTCACCCCTCCTGACGAGTATGTTTTAGGAATACAGCTTTCCGATTTTGTGGAAAAAGCTATCACTTACATCAAAATGAAGTAGTTCATCCTCAGTGTCGCTCATCATAAGAATCTCCATGATTTATTCCTCAATGCACCAACGACGTCTTTCAATTTTCTTTATAAAATACAGGACACAAAGAACACTGATGTAATTTTCGTTGAACAGTGAACTGTAGAGGGAAGCCTAGGCTCCCACCAGACAAACATTCGTACAATAAACTAGCGACCAAAACTGCGAAAGGCTATTGATAAATGTGGCGAGAAGTCCGCTGTACGACTCAGGTAGCGGCAGGCGGGTGCGGCTTATCTCGTTATCAGCACTAAGGGGAAATCCAACGGCTGCGGCTATACCCGTCATCAGCACTCGGGGCCCGCAGGCAGCATGACGTGTATAGACGTCAACAGCAGTCAAAGGGTTAAATTAACCAACTTTCAAAATTCATTTTCACCGGTCTGGAAGCTCTAAAAACAAAACCAATCACATCACTACACTTGTTTCATTACGCTCTTCATCTTGGGATTTTTTGGTAGCACTTAGTTGAGGGAAACGTTTTCTAGATAGACTATTGTCTAGGTCAGTAGGCCATTTTGATAAAAGTTAGCCGCATCAGCCTCTTCGCGGAGTGTAACAGAACGGCTTGAGGAGACCACACGCATCTCATATGTTCTTAAGTTTGAGAAAGCCTGGGCTCGCGGTGGCTTATGGGTAGGCAGGACCAGAGCAGCATAGTTGACCGACGCCATTACTAAACAGGCATGGGAAACTCTAAAGTCTAAAACTTTCCAACATGTGTTCAGCTTAACTTTCAGTTTCATTCGGGGTGGTGCGGTCTGTTCTGTTTCATGACTTGTGATCTTCAGCAATTGATTTTCTCCGATTGCCATTGCTAACTGTGACTTTTGTAACTTCTGTGAAAAATTTTAAGAATATATGCTTCAGTGATCCGGATTCAGACTTTCATTTCTGCTTTAGTACCTTTCTTACAGGAGGTTAATCTGTAAGTGGTGGCCGCATTAATTATTACAGTTAGCATTCTACAAGGTTTTACACGGTTATAGAACTTTTTCCGAACTTTGACAACTTTTTGGATGACTTCAAGTTTAGGTTTACAAGCCGATACCGACCCCGATATCTGCCTGGATCCTAACAGTATCAATATCTGATAATTATTAACAAGGAAATTTACATTAAAAATGCATTTAAATACTTTTGGAAACATTTACCGAAAAATGTACAAAAATAATCTCCGCAACCAATTTAGCGTTAAGACGTACTTGTGAAATGTTCTGAATATGCAAGGTAGTTCTTTACCAAATAGTACAAGTTTTATTATTATTATAGTTGCTGCTTTTGTAAAGAAGGAAACTTATTAAAATACTGGAAGGTCAGTATGGGAAACTAATGCATATACAATAACAACACTGAAATAGAGTTCACACTTGGATTTAATCCAGAACAATGAAATGTACATTTCTCCCAGTGCCTCCATTAATACTGTAATTTTACTGTTTTGATAGACTATAATATCAGATTTTCATCACAATATTTTTTAAATTCTATGTGAACCTGTAAATCTCCAGACATTCAACTTAGCACGGCAGCAGACTATCAATGGATCCATAAAATTTTATAATCTTTAAAAAATACCTATAATGACATAATTAAATCCTGGAATATATATTTTATTAAATGCAATTTGTTATATATCTATTATGTTACCTAAACCATTTAGTTGGAGGCCTGTTACATACAATTCATATAGGAAATAACTTTTATGATAATTTTCGTAATATTAAAGCACTTTTCAGTGTAGAACATAACCTTGTTATATATCCATTATCTTGTCTAATATATATAATTCATTTAGAGAACAGTTTTAATAACCACTTTTTAATAATAAAACACTTTTTAAATTCATTCCATAAAACAGGGTGAATAGTAACAGTGGGGTGATTAGCAACGAAACTTCACAATTGTACAAAAATAATATTCTCAGATATTTTATTGGAATTTTTCCATTTTTAATTTTTTTGCCAGTTAACTAACATAATAATGGAGTGGGAAATTAAGTTTTACGTTGTTGCCTACACTACTGTCTTATCCACAAGAGCTGATACTAAATACAAGAAAATTATAAATTTTTACTTCTCCGAAACTTTCTATGTATTTATGAATCTTTTAATATTGCAGGCTAAAGAGTACTAGTTTTTCAAATGACATATGACTCTACAACAACAGGCTATACTGGTTTCCATTTCTTGTTAAAACTCTTCACATCAAATTATGTTTTTTGTAGTTGTGTCATTGAATTATATTTCACGGGGTGATTCGGAACACCAAATATTTGATCAAATTGAAGTCTAATGACTCAATAAAGATGACAAACAGAACTAAAAAATGAATTATAAAAGAATCACCATCAGAAGATGACTCAGGTTATTAAATAAAAGACAGTGATAAAGAATTTAGACTATCACAACCTTTTAGAAAGGCTTTGAGTTTCGAGCTCCAGAAAGCCGTTGGATTTTTAATACTTTTTCTTGGGACGACTTCTCAGTGACTAAAGCATACGAAACAAAAGGGAAATTCATACAGATTCTATGTCAACACAGTTTTTCATCCATTTTATGAGGGGTTAGCAGGTGTTTTCTACAAAAGCGTTGCACAGGCATGTAAGTTTTCCATGGCGGATGAAGAGTCATTTTTTTCTTGAAGATGTGGTCTAGAAACTACAGCCATCTCAGAATGTCATCTTGTTTTAAAAATGTGTTAAATTTCAAGAATGACATGATTGATTTGAACTTATATTGAAGCTAGTGAAAATGTTTCAAAGTTATAACATTTTTTTGACAAAAAATGTGGGTTGGGATTTATATAACTACTTTGATGCTTATTGAATGATCTGAATTACTGCCTTCTAATTACTACTTGTTTCTAAAGACCCACTTTCATGTTTAAACCAAAGAAAACTAATGACTTTTATATGTGTTCCAATTCACCCCTACCTGTGGGGTGATTCGGAACACTATGAAAAAAAAATACAAAAAGTGCCTAAAGAATTATTCTTTCACTTGCAGCGATCTTAACAAGGTTAGACCCAAGTTTTATGTCCAAATTCATAATTAAATTTAAGAACCTTTCAACCTTTATTCAACTTGGAAGTTGAAAAGTGTTCCTATTCACCACGTTTTACAGTTCTAAAACATGTTTGTAAAAGATATACGATTTAAATAAGGTTATTTTTCAGGCATAATGAATTTTGTTGCTTTCCTTTCGACTAAGAAAGCATAAAACAATGTTTAATTTGAGATGTAATATGTTTCGGCTTAAAAGTTTATTTAAGGAGATATTTCAAAAATAAATAATTTAAATGTGGTTAAGAAAACAACTGGGAAGATAAAAGTAGGCTTAAACGAGGGAGAAAAATGTATTGAATAAAAATATAACAGTTTAACAGTAATCTGAGATTTAAATGGTGAATTTTCCTATTGTAGCTTGGCGACACTGCCACATGTAACTTTAAAAAAATATAAAATCTTAAACAAGGAAACCTACAAGAAAATTTGTCATGAGTTAAAAGATTCTAAATATATTAAACTGCGACATATTTAAATTTCAGGAAAATCTGAGTAAAATTAGCATACCATGAGAATGTGGGATTTTGGTAATTCACGAAAATAGTATTTGCCTGTGGGCATACACCAGTGTTCTGGGACATTTCAGCTCAAGGTTAGTCAAGACTATAACTAGGGTGACTATGCTTCCTCAAGGTTCAGTCTCATTTAAACAGTCAACAGGTGCGTGTTGTGTCGCAAGGTAAAATTCAAAATTTAAAGACTCAAAGCTTAATTATCTTGCCTCGGAATAAGTTTGTGGCACTAACATTCATGTCATGAAACTCAATGAAATTTTTTAGAAATGGTTTAAAAAGTCATTAGAAGCAGTGGTTACAACTATTATTAAGCTCACACTGAACTTTGGGGTGAAAATATAGAAATGTTTGCCAGAGTGAATGTTTCTCTACAGTGTTGTGCCTTGGAGGATAATCTGCATCTTCATATGTGATTTTCAATGTGTGATACTGCCTTAAATATCTTCAACAGTGAAATCTGATACCAGTGTTAATGTCATTGAACTTTCAGAATATATTTAAAATTCGTAACCACAGTGACATGTTTTCTTTCATGTATGACCTGTTAGCTATTACAGGGTAAATGAATAACTTAGCAGCCATGTTTAAGAACTCTATCATCTTCAAGGAAAGATATCAGTACTACAGGCACAATGATCAAGGTAATAAGAATGTTGTACAACCCCAATGCACATCTAGCTATTACAAATTTCCTTTGATATTTTATGCAATAAATATACTTCATCCCGATTACTATATTTTTCAACTTTCTAACCCAAATTCCCTGAACAGAGTAGCTTGAATGAAATCTGAGCAATTATACCCTTGGACTAGCATCATTTTGCCTCTCGCCCTTATATACAGGTGGCTACATCGCTTGGCCATTTTGCCTGTGGCACCGCACAACACTAAGCTAGGTTTATAGAAATTTAACAGCCTTGGCTACAAATGTCAAGCAATTGAAATCATTGAACCCCTTTCAGATCCATAAAGAAGCTATCCACTAAGGTAGAATTTATTCATGTACCATTAGCTATTTATTATTCACTTCTTGAAAGATGTTTTACTTCATAATTCAATAATTCCTCCTTGTGCAGCAGACTACACAATTTAAGCTTTCCAACTTTCTTAACTTTTTACTGAGTCTAGCACCATAATATTCTGTTTGCTACTGAGAAAGATGTATTCCTTAAGTGTCGTGCATGGTTACAACAGCTCTTAATTTAATCTTAATACTTACAAAAAGTCATGGGATAGAAAGATGCAAATATGCAAATGGTTGTAGCAATGTGGCTGAAATGAATAAGTGTGCCATACAGTTTTAGGGCTTTCATTTGCACCCTTGTGAGTCACGTGAAAGGTTTCCTGACGTGATTACGGCCACATGACATGAATGAACAGACTTTAAATGAAAAATGGTTATTTGTACTAGACGCATGGGGAATTCCATGTCTGAAATTCCTCAATTCACAGCATCAAGAGTGTGCTGTACATATATATATTTCCAGCATTACTCTCCGCCATGGACAGCACAGTAGCTGACCACCTCTAGTCAATGTCCGAGACCAGTGACTTCTACGTCAAAGTGCCTGTGTTGACAGACAGGCAGCACTGCATCAACAAACAGCAACACTCAATGTGGGATGTACAAAGACATGTTTATACATACAGTGCAGCTAAATTTGGTGTTGAGGGGGAATGCAGCAGAAGACCGAAGTGAGTGCCTCTCCTGGATACGTGAATATTGGTTTGACCCTAGATGACTGGAAAAATGTTATGTGGTCAGATGATTCCTAATTCCAGTTAGTAAGAGCTAATGGTAGGATTTGTGTGTGGCGCAGAATCACAAGGTTTGGCTGTCAGGAATGCTCTGTGCAAGCTGGTGGCCTCATTTTTGCTTTGTTTACATGGCATGGATGGACCTCTTGTTTAACTGATCCAACCATTGACTGGAAATGATTATGTTCAGACCATTTGCGCCATTCCTGAAAGAACTGCCACAATTTGATATTTATGCGGAAGGGAAGGTAAATTATACCCAACACTTATCAAAGTTGAAGGGTGAGTGTTGGCTAATTTATCCCTCCTTTCTACATAAATGATTTAGTCATCTTCATCGCCTCAAATGAATCCAAGTGGAAAAATACACAAATCTCCAGAATTTGGAATCCTAACATGTCATCACATTAAAGAAGCCATTAATACCAAAACTTTGATCTCACTTAACTCCAACTTAGTCATAAACACATAAAAGATTTGAAAATCTTCAATCTATTATTGTTGTCAAAATAAACAAAATACCAGCTATCACATCGTGGCAGAATCTGCTAGTAATTTTACAATCAGTGAAAAATCATATTAATACAAGAAATAGACTAAGAGACGGCTTCTTTATTTTGTCTGATGTTTACTTCAATGTCATTTTAAAACACATGAAATAGACAATTACAGGAACTATTTCCCCATTACTGCCTTCTATTGTCTCATCGCAAGATTTCAATAATACATAGTTTTGTGTAGCATTTGGTTCATTTGTGTATAGTGACTACTTTATACATGGTTAAAGACAGATTATTAGTGGGTGCAAAGACACATGGTCATGTGTTAGTAAGAATAGTATCATTCTAGGTTTGAGTAAACCTGTACTATTCTAAATATGTTTTCATTTGAACTTCATTTCTTCAAAGCACGATTTATGCTACTACTATTTTGGACCTTTAGGAGGGTCAAATATTTTGTTTATATTACACAAACAAACATCTTCCATTTACCATAAATTTCTTGCAAAACACATTAAGACTTTCCTATCCAAATAAAACAAGCCAAGTTTCTAAAACATGATCATAATTAAACATTTGGATAGGAGAAAAACCACCGCTTACCATAGAAGAGATTCCTGGCGTCGAAACACGAAAAAAAAAAAAAAAAAAAAAAAAACGTACACACACAGAGTAAAATTTCGATCTACAGTCTTTCTTCAATAGTAGTGAGATGGCTGCCAGCCTTAAACTTGCAGCCATACCACTACTACTGAAGAAGGGCTATAGGCTTGAAAATTTTGCTCTATGTGTGTACATGTTTTTTTCATGTCTCAAGTGCTGCTGGAATCCTCTTCTATGGTAAGCAGTGGGTTTTCTCCTATCCAAATGTTTCAGACTTTTGCACCGTTCAGCACCTTTGTTTCCTAATAACATATATATATATATGAATCAAATTGGGATAGGGAAATGAGCCACCACTTACCTTTAGAGGATGGATGTGGGGCAGGAACACACAGGAAAGACACAAACACAAATAATAAATAATTTTTGGGATAAACCCTTCGTCAATGGGAGAACATTATGAGAGGTGGGTACAGCTGGAGACTGCCTTACGGAAAGGGTCTTTCTGTGAGGCAGTCTCCAGCTGCACCCACCTCTCATAATGTTCTCCCGTTGACGAAGTGTTTATCCGGAAAAATTACTTTATTATTTGTGTTTGTATCTTTTCTGTGTGTTCACACCCCACATCCATCATCCAAAAGTAATTGGTGGCTCATTTCCCTATCCTAATTTGATTCCTTTCCGCTACTTAGCGTCTTGATTTCATTGTTACTATTGAAGATCCCAGAACATAATGATATTATACTTTTCTTACATAAATTATGAATTAGGTGCGAGTCATTCTTTGTAATTTGATAAATATATGGATTTCTATAAATGATTACTAGATTAAAGTCTGAGCAATTAGAATAAACACCACTGCTCACTGTTATATAAATGCTTATCAGTTTACTAAGTTAAGGTTTTTCCTGAGATGCAACTTTTGTTTTGTTTTGTTAAGGACATCAAGAAGTTGTAAAATTACTTACAGTCAACACTGGGACAGAAACACAGGAATGCAATCACAAGCTGTGTGATGTCAGTTGCAAATGTGACTGTCACTCGAAGAAAGTATTATGTTCTGGAGATCATGTAAAGAGTAGCAGCAGCAACAAGAACATATCTTTATAACTAAAAACAAATTAAACCATTATTATGATAAAAGTATTTATGGTGGAAAAAATAATAAAATTGTACAATTGTTGAATTCTACTAGATAGGAAACAAATACTGGTAGAAAAAACCTTATTGTTACAAGTAGATTTCAATTTTCTGAATTTAATGAGAAAGAGAAACTACATAAGGCAGCTCTTATCATACAAACAATGATGCCACTAACTAAAGCTTTCTTCTTTTTGACATTTACCCTTCTTTATCATAGTGTATGGCTTCATTTAAATAAATAAGATTTTTATTTTAAAGTTTGGTTATTGTTGTATCAAGTTAATACAATCTGAACAAGAGTTCAGGGGAAAGGGGATGTAGAATCTCCATCTTTTCATGTGTTCATTGTTACATGCTCTAGTTAAGCTTATTTTTTTTTTATTCATAAAATGGGGACAATTATGCTATTAATCTTGGTGGTTACTGAAAAATGTATAGAAGCCATAATCAGAATGATAGAACTCAGATTTTAAACTAGGACTAGTCTATTGTGCCTCTCAATGTGCATAACACAAACTACTGGATGATTTCATTAATTGAAATGAAGAGATATATGAAGGAGTTCTAAAGCATTTAGAAATTTAGATATATATCGGATAAATAGATCAAGTTAGTACAAGTTTACACAATCCAGATGAGCTTGGTAACATCAATGGTATTACCTTATACCATAACTTTCTGCAGTGTCAAAGCTGCTGATATGGAATATAAAGTACCAGTATTGTAAATTAAAAATGCATATTAGAATGAAATATAGCAGCATATCTCACCCTTTTCAACCTGTATGCCAGGAAATTGTCAAAAATAATGCCGCAGACTACTAACTTACAAGGACTTATTTTTTTTACCTATGTATATATTATTAAAATGTGGGACATATTTTACTACATGATTATAACATAAATCTAAATGGACAGGACAGATAAAATACACCCAACACTCACCAAAGCTGAAGGGAGGAAGGCAGCAGCAACACAAAAAACACAGAAAAAACAATATTTCGGATAAACACCCTTTTTTAAGTTAGCAGAAGTATATGGCTGAGCTTGTGCAAGCCCTGCATTCAACACAGCCACTCATAGAAAGAAAATGCCCAACGGAGGTGGTGGGGGGATCAATGATAATATAACTGAAAGTATAAATCACAAGAAGATTAAAATGGGGAAAATTAATAATAATCATTAAAAAATAAATAAAAAATGATTTTTTGAAATAAGGTCTATAAATACATGTATCTGTTGTGCTGGCCAGTGATGCGTGTATAGGACGAGGATGGAAGATATTATCAGAAATTAAGGCCTGGAGGATGTCTAGTCTGCAGGGTGTGTTGATATGCCAATTCCCACTGGTGGAGTTCAGATTGGGAGGTGGTATTTGGTAATGGCTCTGACTGTGAAGCAGTTTTAAGGTTGTGGGTGTTATCAGTACTGACATGGTGAATAACAGGGAGGTCTAGGTTTTGGGAGTACACAGTTTGTCTGTGGCCAATGTAGGAACTTGCACAGTGGAGGCAGGTGAGGTGGTATATGAGATGGGTTGTTGTACAAGTGGCATGACCTATTATGGGGCAGGATTCACCAGTAGTAGGGTTGCAATAGGTAGTGGTAGGTGGATGCATAGCTCATGTTTTGCAATGGGGTCTCTTACAAGGGAAGGATCCAAACGGTGGTTTAGGAGCATCAGAGAGTTGATATTTATATACAAGTATGTTTTTTTAGATCAGGCAGTCTGCTGAAGGTGACACGGGGTGGGGTGGGAAGGATGCTGGAAAGAATGTGGCACATTTTGGGAAAGGATCTGAGAAAGTCAGCTTAAATGAAGAATTTGGTTTAGCGATTCCAGGCCAGGGAAAAACTGGGTGATAGGGTTCTGGTTGGTTTGTGTCAGTGTGGTGGACAGTTCTTGACTCTTGATAGCCATTTTTGGGCCAATTCTGGAGGATAATTGTGGTTTACAAGTGAACGGGTCAGCTTGTTGGAGTAGAGAGTAAAACAACATAAAAATCAGAAAAAAATGTGTGTTATGTTTCAGTGTAAACTAAAGTTTAAGAGTTTTCCATTTCTCATATAATGCAGTATTTAGGGGTAACCACTCCATACATCAATTCATCACATATCACATTTGACATCCACCAGTTCCAATTTTTTCATACTTCATTATAATATACAAGTACTGTTGTAAAACATGCCTGAAATTATTATAATTATTAGAGGAAAAATCTATCCAGGGGATTAAACAGCTAATTGTTGGGTGTGTCAAGGAAAAATGTAATTTTTTCATACAAAAAAGTAAAAAAGAATATTATTAAATGAATTGCAGAATGTAGTAAAAATTTCTGCTGCCAGAATAGATAGTTTCAGTATAGTACCATATGTAATCAATGGTGGAAATCTCACTGTCTAGTACTCCTCCTTTTAACCAAGCCTGTATCTCTATAATTCGTTGTGGTTTATGTTTCTCCAGTAAATTTGTCAAGTTCCATAACATCATTCATTATTGTTCTACAGTTCACCAGTAACATTCTTATTACTGATTTTATGTTATTTTCAGCGTTCACCTTTGCCTTCCCAGTTGTTCCCTTGTCTGTTTTTGTTTCAACAGCTTCATCTATTTCTTTAGCGTAAGTGATTTTTTCTTTCTTTCTTTAGTGCATCTGCAATCAGTATACCTTTGATCATTTATTTTTATTCCCTCATCAGCAACCCTTTACTTAGAAAGGTACAGTTCTGACCCCATCTTAACTGCAAGTGGGCTCTCTTAAAGCTTCAGCTAAAAATTCAGAAATTACTGCCTCTACCTTTCTACTTATGCCTACAGAAACACCAGCTACCAACGGTGTCCCCGTGCATGAACTCAAAGGATTTTCCCAAGCCCATTTCAGTCTTCATGTTTATCCCCCTCAGAGTGTTGTTCACCTGTGGCTGCTGACCATGGCAACTGCATGATCCTCACCCTTGTATGCTGTGATTACTTCACCTCCTTCCTCAGGTCTCTCTCTATATTACAGTTTGTGTTTCCGTCTATACTATTGCCCACACCTACCCTGTCACTGCTTTAACCTCCTTAGTGAAAACCCTATAAAGTTATCCTGTATGCTCTATTATCTGCCATAATGTTATTCTAGATTTGAAAAAAACTTGTGACCTGGCAGCTAGTGCCTAACTGATCATGTAGAAGAGGGCCTACATATTATTATTAGTGCCTTAGCTTCTTTGAATTGCACCAATGTTTGTAGATTATACAAAACAGTACCTGATCAACCAAACTTGGCTTCATATTAAGATAAAAATATTTTAGGCATAAAACTTGATGTTGCATGGTCCACTCCAACAAACTCAAAGTTTAGTTTTGCTCTTTTTGCACCATAATAACAAGTTAACCTGGCATTTGTTGCCAAGTGGTTAAACTTCTTAAAGAAACTCTTGTTAGATAATTTTGTAACTAAAATTTAAAGTTCACATCTTTCAGTTTGAAAAATAAAACCTTAATTAGCATCTGAAAATGAATTTTCTCAAATATGCGATCTTGACAGATTGATTTGTATGTCCATGTACCACTGATCCTTGAAGCCATTCATAGGAAAGCCAGAACATGAGAGAGCGCAATTCAGAACTTTTACTTACATGTGATACACAATCACAATTGATAATTAAAATAAAATTCAAAAATGCATATGGGATATGAAACTACTTATAATTTTTCAATAATTAAAGAAAATAAATTTTAATAATACAAACCAAATGAAGGTAAGGCTATAAAATAAGTACTTGCATATAATGGCTATTTTGGTATCAATAGAAAGCAAACATTTCAAGAAATATATTTATTATTATTTTTTACTGGGTGGGACAGCAGCACAAGTAATTTTTAATTAATTCTGTGATACATCTGTTTAATAAACGTCCCAAGAATACAAAACAGCTTGCAGATAATCTCTGTTTTTCTCTAAATATAGCTATATTATCTTATTGTCAACTACTACTACTCCATTCAAGAATTTGAACAATATAATTAATTGCATTCAATATGACCTTTTGCAAAACTCAGTTTTAAAAGTTAATGTTTATTTTTATTTTCTTATTTGTCTTTGTAATGTATAATTATTTTCACTACGATTATGACTCATATTGTATGTATGTGTATTAACCATGACATGTTCCGCATCCCAGAGGTCCTTTCTCAGCAGGGATTCATGGAAAAAGATTTATAAATAAATAAATCATCTCTATTTAGTGATGGCACAGCTGTATTGGCAGGTAATGGCCACTTGCGATTAGTTGGTTATCTGGTCTG